>JAJHPC010000017.1:2096651-2441651 GCA_024447665.1 Juncus inflexus
ATTCTCCTCACTTTCAAATTTTTTTTCTTTTTAATTTTTTTGTCTCCTCCGTTTTGGTTTTTGAAAAAGCATTTACTTGAATTTCAATCCTTTTATATAAGTTAATAAAGAAAATTTTCAATTGAAAAAATAAGCATTTTTGAGCAAAACCACTAGTGAAACATCATTTACCCTAATACCCTGTCTTAGTCCGTTCCCAACGAAATACACCCAAAATTCATCCCCAATATAGTAGCAAATTTCGCAGAACGGACTACTCCATTCGCAACAGACCCTCAACGGAACTTCCGTTGGCAACGGAAGTTTTTCGTTGCCAACGGACTGTGCGAATTCCGGTTTCCGGACCTATTTTCCAAGAATCCAAATCCCAAATCCCATTAATAACCGGCGCCTCCTTCCCCTTCTCTCCCAAATCTCTTAAACCTCCATTAACACCCCCTCTCTCTCTTCCTCTTTCAAAACTTTAAACCCTAACCTCAAATTTCACCCAACTAACCACCTCCTTCAAGCCTTCTCACCTCCAAACCTCATCTAATCATCTCTAAAGGCCAAATCTCAACCAAACCCACTCTCAAAATTTTCAAATAACCTCAAAACGATTTGGAGTTGAAGCTTTCTTGGTTGGACTCGGTAGCCGCCTATCTTCCGATTCTCTCGCGAAATCGACCTAGCGGCACCTCGCACTTTAAAGATTCACCAAGAGTTTGCTTTAACTTCATCTCTCTTTATCAATTTCTCAATATTTCAACCTTACAAATGGCACCAAAATCGAAAACGGGAATCAAAATGACGGCCTCTAAACAAAAGACTCCGTCAAACCCCGAATTGGATTTTAATAACAAGAAAAATACCTTCCTTTTCAAAACACCGGGCGCATACGATAAATTTCAAGACAAACTAAGCGCGAAAAATGCATGCGAGATCTTTCATGCTCTCCGACACGAGAAATCGTCCAAAATCAACGATTTCGTAATTCAATTCCCGGAATTTTGGAAATTTACCAGGCTTTTGTCGATATCCGACCCCGGTTACGAAATCCTAATTCGCTTCTTTTATGCAAATGCAACCTTTGATGACCAAACATATCAAGTCACATCGTGGCTATTCGGACATCCCGTAATAATCAACGCCTCCAACCTTTGCGAGTGGTTCGGTCTTGAGGTAAATCCAGACCAAGAGTGATTCTATATCCGACGCGCAAATGAATGGCTCGGTGATGAATCTTATGGAACTATGAAGGAATACATGCATGGCGACCCCCCAAACCATAACTTGACGAATAATGAACCGCGACAACGGATTGTCTTTCACTTCATCAATAACATCCTCGCCCCGGTTGCGGCTCTTAAAACCAATTTCGAACGGAGAAATATTTACCTCCTTCGTCACTTATGGTATAAATCCAAAACAATAAATATTCCGTTCTTAATATACCATCATATGCAATATTTCTCACAAATTGGAAACCTTCCGTACGGAAATCTCCTTACTTGGATTTGTAATAATTTAAACATCGCGATTCCCCACGCAATCCTTATAAATCCTTTGGAAAAGATTCCTAACCGTGACCTCCTTGATCTTGATCATTACGCAAATCAATACATGCTTAAACCATTTTCTTTTGGCACCGAAGAATATGGTCCTTTCATACTTCGGGATAGGAAGATATTCCATTATTTTCCACCCTTGAACTAACGCGGACTACCCATGTGGCCTTCTGAGATGAAATCCAAGGCTCCCGACAATCTCGCGCATGCGTTACGCGCTCTAAACCTTCAAGCACAACCGGCACCGGCAAACCCTAACCCTAATCCTCACCCTCCGGCAGAACCCGTCATCCACCAAGACCCGGCCTTGGAACCCGAGCCCGCGCAATATATCTTTGACGATGATGACGTAGTTGACTTTGACTACACAACAGGTACAACCGATCAGGTGCTCCGCGCTATGGCCCTCACCAAACAAGGGATCTCGCGGCTCTTCATGACGGCCAAGAAGAGTTACGTATTCGGCAAGATGAAAGCGATGCATGTTTTGCGGAGTTTGTTTATGAAACTAACCGTATGTATCAAGACCTTCAGCGGATTCAACAAGAGAATTTTCAAACCCTACTTTCGGCTTTAACCGGCCGATACACTCCCGGGTCTTCTTCCTCCAATCCTAACCCATCCGATTTTGGCTGCCCGACCGAGTAACCCGTGACCATTCTTCACTCTTAACCTAAACCCCAGTTGTGTTTTGCTCTCTGTTTTTTTTTTTCTTGTACTGTTATGTTTTATTTTCAAGAACTTGTGGTTTGTATTTTGCGTAGTTGTAGTTTTAACCTCTTTAAACCAACAATTTCTACTCATGTGTGCATGTGATTCAAATTATTTTTTTTACAAAATTAAATAACTCCAATAAAATTAAAATTTATGGGTTCTTCACTTAAGGGGAAGCATGTCTGGAGGAGGAGTTCATGCCTCTCGGTCGTGTCCCCTTTTGCATGTTTTTCAAAAAGGGGGAGAATGTCTTTAAACATGCCACTTTATCGGAATAGTTTTGAAAATCATCAAAAGGAGGAGTTTGTTGTCCTCAATTTGATGATATTTAAAACTATTCCGAGCTACTAATATATTTTGTGTGAGAATGTCTTGAGCCAGCTAGTCGAAAGATCAAGTTCTCGGAAATGACTCGGCCGCATCCTGCCTATCTCAGAAGAACAAGAAGTCGTCACGCATGCAACAATTGTTTCAAGAGAGTATGTCAAGGCGTGGGACAAGCTTCTTAGTCTTCGTGTTGTGTAGTTTGGAGAGAAATTTAATTGTTATTAAAAGAGAGTAGAATTTGCAAAATATTGATTCTTTTGGCCAGTTCCGTTGATAACGGAAGTGGTCCGTTGCCGACGGACCACTGCGTTGAAAACGGAACTGTCCGTTGGTGTAATTTTCGTCCTGACTTCTTTCTGGCCGAAATCATATACAGTCTGTTGGCAACGAAAAGGTTCCGTTGGCAACGGACCAATTCCGTTGTCAACGGTTCAATTCCGTCGGCAGCGGATTTGTCGGATTTTAGCCGTTTGTTTTGAAATCTCCCTTGATTGCCTTCTGTTTTTGGCAGTCCGTTGGCAATGGAACTGGTCCGTTGGCAACGGAACTGCGCAGTTTCCTTCTGTGACAACGGCTCCTTCCTTCTTTTAAAAGGAGGGCCGCCTCTCTCAAAAGAAAAACAAGTTTTTCATTGAAAAAAAGCAGATTTCTCTCTTCTTAATACTGTTGAATTACTCTAAATCAAATAGTGAGATTAGTGGAGTTTTGAGCGTGGTGCTTGTTGGTTTGTTATTATTGAAGTTAAAGAAATCGAGTTTGCAAGTTATTGCTCCATCGATTCGTCAAGTTTGTTGTACGACGAGCGGTGGTTCGAGGTCTGTAACGATCTGTTTATTAGTGGTTATCGGAGCCGCAAGGCAAGTCCCAGAGAGTAGGCAACTCGTGAACGCGGAAAGGGCCGTCAGCGAGTAAACGGGTGGTTAAGGCTAACGCAACCACCTCGCCGAACTCCGTCATCAGATCTACTTTATTTTCTTGTTTAATTAGTTTCTTTGTTAATTAGAATTTAAACAACCATCAAATAAAAGTCTAAAACAATAAAAATATAAAATCCGCACTTTAGGCCTTTATAACCTCCCCCCCCTTATAGGCCTCAACCGAACAACAATAAGATGTCCATGAAACCCTAATTCTTACAAAGTCCTAATTCATGCAAAACCCTAATTCATGCATACATATAATAGAAATAATATTTGAACATAAAACCCTACAATTGCATAAATAATAAACCCATAATTCACACAAACAAAAATAATTAAGGAAAAAACAAACCTAAAGATATGAACCAGCCTTGATTTTGTAAAAATAGAAGCTCCTCGCACAATCTAAAATCCTAAAAAATAACATACAATAAATTTCAAAACTTAATTAGATATTAAAAAAATCATTAAAAATATTACTAAATGGTAAATTAATACCTAAATTCCCACAAAACCTGAAGATTAAAAAAATACCCTAAATTATTTGTTCATTTTTTTATTATATAATGATATTTTATAAAAATACTAAGTAAATCTTTGATACGTCATATTTGCATAAATAAGAAACCTAATTTCCACTAAAAAGATTAAGGAAAAGGGGAAAGCTTAAGATGTAAATTCCAACAATTTTATGCATATAGAAACTCCTCGCCAATCGAAAATCGAAAAAAATAACCTACAATAATTTTTAGAAAATAATTAGAAAATATGACATAATTAAAATTATCAATAATTGATAAATATAAACCCAATTCCTACGAAACCATCTTTATTTCAGAAATTAAAATAATTCCCATAAAACCTCATTCCAACAAAACCGAATTAAATAATATTTATCAATCTTAATATAATATTACCACATTCCCGCATAAATAATTGAATATAATATTAACACAAATCTTAATTAAATAAATTCAATTTAGTTTAACTAAATTGAAATCATACGAAAAAAATACAACCCAAATTAAATAATATTTAGCAATGTAAAAATAAAATGCAACTTAAACTAGACAAATTTTAACTATAATTCATTTCATTTTAACAAAAAAAAAATGTATTGAAAAATCTCATACCTTGAATCGTCGGATCTAGGGTAAAAAAGTGGAGCGAGTCGAGCTAGAACGCAAGTAAAAATTAAATTGGAGACGATTTGGGGGACTAGAGAGAGTAGGGGCAAAGATTTTGCTGCTCAGGTGATTTGGGCGGACTAGAGAGAGAGAGAGAGAGAGAGAGAGAGAGAGCCACGGAGTGAGGGGAGAGGGCCACGACGTCGGACCACCGCCTAAGGGCGGCGGATCTGACAGGCGGCGGATCTGACCGGAGGGCGGAAGGGGAGCAGCTCTGGCCGGAGCACCACCTGAGGATTTGGAGCATGGCCTGGCCGAAGGTAGGATAGAACTTAGGGCGGAGCTTGACCGGCAGAGAAAGAGATGTCCTTGGCCGGCGAAGCCTGGCCGACCAAGAGTGTCTAGGGTTTAGGGTTTGGGCGGAGGAGAGGATGGAGAACGGACGAGAGAGGGAGGAACGACAGTGGAGAGAAGTGGAGGGCGACGGAAGAGAGGGAGGTCGGGTGAGGAGGAGGGAGGTCGAGTGAAGAGAAAGGGAAAATAAAGAGAGGGGGGCGGAAATTAGAAGGAAATAAAAGGGGGAGCCAAAAAAAATAAGGGAAAAAATTGAAAATAAAGGACTGCATAGGACAAGTATCATGGACGGCGTCGTCGCAAAAAAGATCTCGTCTCTGATACTATCTGCGACGGCCCGTCGAGGTATTAAGGATGGATTTTTTCAAAAAAATTCATTTAGCGCTCTTTTTTTTTCACAAACATCGACGGCCTGTCTCTGTAAAATCAAAAACCATCTGTGAAAAAGAACTATCAGAGATGGCTTTTGTATTATCTGCGACGGACCATCACAGATGATACTAATTACCAACGATAGTTGTTTCAGAGATGGTACCGTCTGAGAAATTAACTTATCAGGGACGGCAAATTTTTTTTTAGGGATGGGCCTGTCTCTGATGCCTGATTTTCAGTAGTGTACAGAAAAGTTAAATAACTTAACGGGAAACAATTGCAAAATGTGGGAAATCTGCCCATTTTTCATTTCCGTTGATTTTTAAGATCATTCGTGTCTTGCAATTAGTTTTTAAAATTGATAATTTGCACAATGTTTTAGCATCTTGGGAACATGTTAAGTCCTTTATTGCAACTAAGCACTTGCCGAAGTTCTTTTCCATTGTTATAATGGCAGCCATATTTGATGACTTCAAAACCGTTTAGGACGAATAATCGATATAATAATCCAAAAGGTCGGGGAACACTACTAGCGCAACCGGTAAGATACCCCGGCTCGGATACGATCAGTCCCGAGTTCGAATCCCGACTCTGCCCCAAGATCACAGGGGTATCCAGGGGTTTTTCTAATCCTACCCAGTGGGACTTTGACCCCTCGGTCAGTGCTCAAAAAAAAATCCAAAAGGTCATCTATCGTTAAAAATATCATCCCGATAGAACAGGGTCGCAAATTCTGCTATATTTTCGGTACTTATCTCAACAACATTATCGGTCTCATCCAAATTTTCATTTTCGGTATTTGTCTCACTATGATCATACGTCTCATTAAACTTTGTTGAATTTGAATATGCAATCTCCATCTGTTTTAAAAGAAAGGGTATATCGTAAATTACAAACGCATGTCACAATAATAATAATGTATATATGTTGTAAACGGGTGAACTACTCTTCAAAGTACCGTATTTAATTAGTTTTTCGGTCGCAAGCGCACGACCTATCTGTAGTAATCTAGGGTTTCAAATCCACATGGAGATCTAGTTTGACTTTGGTAACCGTATTGTAGTTCAGACATCATCAGATGGTCTAGTGGTTTTTAGATTAAATATAAAAATAAAGAAAAGGTAAAATAATGAAAAAAAAATAAGGAGAAGGTTCTCTGAAGGCCGGGGTCGCAGTGTCACTGCCACGGCAAAGGTCAAGATCCGGTTGGGGGTCGAAATAGGAGTTCTAGGGTTTCAACTGGTTTCTTTAATATATGTTTATCTCCTCTACTCCGCCAGTGTCCGTCTTCTCCTGGTATGGTAGGCAGTCATGTCCTTTGGTTATAATTTATAGAAGAAAATAAAAAAAATCAATCTTGTTATGGAAATTCATATATATATATATATATATATATATATATATATATATATATATATATATATATATATATATATATATATTTTAATAAAATTATTTGTATTATAGTTTTTCTGTTTTATAAAATTCATGAAATGTTGAATAAGGAAAATTTTATTTTATTTATTAGTGTGGTGTATAAAATAAAAAGCTAAATATAACACACTTTACGTGCTATTAGAGATAAGCTATTTTGAGAATAGAAATTTTAAAGATAGCCAACTAAATAATTTTGAAAATAAAAGGGAAATGCATCACATGCTATTAGAAATAAATGAATTCATACGACTTAGGTCGGATTCGAATTAATATGATCTAGTTACAAATCCACAATCTGAATAATTGAAAATACTAATTCGTATCTGATCCAGTAACTTCATGATCCCCAAAAACATGAATTGGACAGGCTCTCCATCCAAACTGATTTGGACAATCTCTGCGCTTCTTACGGGTCCACATTACTTGTAGTTGGAAGCTTGTTTTGGCAGTTTTCTTTGTATTACCGTTACTGAGACGAGCGTTTTGCTCGCACCCTCAAAAGGAGTTTTGTCTCGTTGTGGCAAACCAATGTTGTTGGTTGCTTAGGAAACTATATATTTGTTTATTTTGACTCCATCTACAGAACAATCAATATATACCGCGAGCAGCTTGTCTTGAAAGGTTTTGGATATGATTCAAAACACTTCATAATCATATATGATTTTGATGTAACAAAATGAGTTGAATTTATGAAAATATTTATATTATACGTAGATTTTGAAATAAAACTTAACAAGAAGTTTCAATAATACATGCAAATTTTTTTTTTTTTTGTAATTTTTGAATTAATAGAGGATTTTTGAAAATTATCTTATAGAATTAAATTATTTTTTATTTAAAATACAGAATACAAATATTAAATGTTTTTTCTGATGTACATAGAGCTGACAAAATCAGACCCGACCCGAAAAACCCGTCCGACCAGACCCGAACCCGGATAACCCGAAATGGCCCGAACCGGAAAGACCCGAAATCCGAACAACCCGAAACCCGAACACCCGCAACCCGAACGATCCGCAACCCGAATGACCCGCGACCCGTGACCCGAACACGAATGGCCCGCCCGATTTGACCCAAAAATAAACTTTTTTTATTTTAATATTTAAAAAATCTCAAAATTGAGAATTTTATGCCTTGTTCTAATATAATTGACCTGATAATACTAACCAGAATTATTCAAATTACCTGAAATATCAATTCGGATGAATAGTGACTTCTAATCTGAGTGATTTTTTATTAGAATCTGACGTTGACCATAAGTCAACTGACCCACGACCCGAACCCAAACGATCCGAAACCCGAAATGACCGGAATCCGAATGACCTGAAACCCGAACGACCCGAAATCCGAATAATCCGAAACCCGAACGATCTGTAATCCGAACGATCCGAAACTCGAACGACCCGTGATCCGAATTGACCAGAAATCCGAATTGACCCGAACCCGAATTAACCCAAATTGACCCGCCCATTTTCCACTAGATTTACAGAGTTGAAAGTTATTGGATTCAAAATCATATGGTTAATAACAACTTTAGATAGTTTCTTTAAAATCCTTTGTGCACAACCTACTCCTATATTCACGTCCATTTTTTTCGTCTAAAAAATGATAACATAACTTAAACTATTATTATTATTTATTTTTATAATACCATGTCAGCATATGTTAATATAAATTGCCATGTCAGCAAATTTGTAGAAAGTTGTAGAATTAGAGTAAAAGGTTGCATTAAAAAGGAAGTAAGCTGAAACGCCAAGTGTAATGAAAGCTACTATGGTCAGTAACAGCTCCTCTTCTTTTCGTTTGTTGTGATGCATGCTTTTGCATGGGGGACTTTGTCACCACGTCCAAACCCTAATATTACCACTATAGGAACTAATTAATCCTATTTCAACATATAAGGCAAATTTTCAAAAGACATTTTCTAAAATAACAGATAAAATATTCAATCTTTTTATGTATAATACGCTATTTAAAAAGGTATTAATTTTTATTATACATGAAATATAACTTAAAAATGATCTATTGTGTGCATTTGGAAAAGTAGTTATCTCTTTATGGTTGAATTAGTTATATATGTTCCGAATCATTAAATACAAAGATTTTTATGTAATTTGGTAAATCATATATTAAATTGCATAATTTTGGTAATAAATTTGGTACATCTAAGAATGATAAGAAAAGAGGACATTTGCACTAAAGGCTAAGCCATCATTTACTCCTAGAGGAGCATATCTACCCAAATATACACTGCCTTAAGCTAGAGTAACTCCTCCAGTTAAGACAACTACTTGAGTTATCCAGTCCAATTCCAAAAGCTATATTAATTAGTTTTCTAATATAACAATTGTGTATATCATGCATTAGTATTTTTATAATTCAAATTTGTATAATTTTAACAGCATTATTAGTTTATGATCAATTGTGAATTTATTTTAGGAGTGCTGGAGGTTTATTTTTGATAAAACTGGAGAAAAAATTAGATCACTAAATCATTTATATTCTGTCAGTAGCTTTTTTGTGAACTCAAACTATTAAATAATATCTGCATACGATGCAGGATCGTACAAAACTATCATATTCGATGAAAAGTGGGGCCTATCATATAAGTGTAGATATTAAATTTTAAATCATATGTAGATTTTTTTTTTTTATAATGAAAACTACTCACATTTCTTTCATGTATTTCTTTTAAAACACGGCTTTTATTTTTCTCCAGTTTAAAATAACTAACTTCAGTCCATTACAATTAAGCTCCTTCCATATCAAATACGAAATAACCCACCTATCATGATATAAATATATCATTCAATCTCATCCATCCAGAAATTTAATTTAAAAAAAAATCATATAAGATTATAATTACATGCGATAACAGATATCTCCTGTGAATCAAGTAACTTGAGAGCAAAAGAGCTCTCGAAATAGTTCTTGTCAAGCACCGATTCCCTATTTTCTTACTGAGTGAAAATCTAGGTGTCAGGTTGATTATACTTTATTAAGCGGCCCGCTACACCAAACGCTAAAAAATAAGAACCAGAGATGGAAAAAATTCTTTTCACACTTAGATGAAGCGACGTAGCTTTTCACCCTGAACACCCCTTCACTGCCACCACCACCTCCTCTCTCTCACTTCTACTAACATCCATTAAAACCTTCTAAACCGAAACTTCAAAAATAAAATACCTAACGATTTAACGAAGGGAAAAACTCTTAGAATCAAATGACCTCTGCTCACCCCCCTTTCATCCCTCACCACCTCCACTCTGCCTACTCTGCTGGAGCGGGTGGAGGTGATGAAGATCCAAACAACCGAAATCCAATCCGTTTAAAATCATCTCATGAAGAAGATGAGCAAGGAGACCAATTGAACCTAAACTCTGAAACACAAGGAGAAGCACAGCCTAAACGGATCAGGAAGAATGACCAAGCAGATCCATGTCCAGCCTCTTGTCCAGTTTGTCAGAGGGTGTTTAAATCCGCTAAGGCCTTGCATGGCCACATGAGAAGTCATCCTGACCGTACATGGCGTGGAATGAGTCCTCCTGAGATGGGCCAGGTGATGCAAGCAAAGGGAGTACACCTCGCAGGAGCAGAGACTGATATGACTTGGCAGTTTAGGTGTCGAGATTGCGGTGCGAGCTTTCGGACGAAACAGGCTCTTGGAGGGCACAGGGCTAGTCATAAGAGTAAGAAAGGGTGTTACATGAAATGGAGAGAAGGATTAGGGTCTAGCAGTGGTAATATTAGTGTTGGGGCTAACGTTGCTATTAGAGAAGAAGTTAGGGTTGGTAATAATAATAACAATAATAATCATAGTAATAACAATAATAATAATCTGGTGATAGAAGAGGGAGGAAATAATGGAGGAGGCGAACATAATAGGAGAGAAGAATTAGGGTTAGGTTTACGGTTAGGGATAGGGTTGAGTGGAGTTGATTTGAATCTTCCGCCACCGCAAGAGGAGGAGGAAGGGGAGGAGGAGGAAGGAGAAGAGGAGCAAGATGAAAGGGGGAAATAAGGAACTTAAGTTTAGATAACTAAAATTAATTGCATGGTAAGGTAGATTGGAATTAGTACTAATTGGCCCAATTTGCGTGAAACCAATTGATGGAGATTTTTATTATTGTATGTTGTAATTCGTGTTTGGTAGTGGCGGAAGAGTCTCTCTACTGAGAGCAAAACTTTTAGTTTTTTTCCTTAATTCCTATTTTTATCTCAATGGTTAATTCTGAACTAGAACTGCTTTTCATTTCTTTTTTTGTTCTAATTAAAGACTGCTTGAGTAGCTTCTTATATTTATTATATGTGTTTTTTCTTCTCCAAGTGAAATCAATTACTTTCCTTCGTTAGCCAGTTTGATGAGCTTTGAGATCTATAATACTATATATTAACTTATCAAGATCATTTTCTAAGGTGGCTCAATTGTGGCGTGTCTATATTTTCAGGTATATTTTCTCAAATTTTTGAACCGTTTTTTTTTCCTTCCGGAATTGAGATTCATTTGGGTTTTAATTATCCAAGTGTGAGATTCTCATAGAAGCCAGGCGAAGTACTACAAATCATCTCACCGAATAAACAAACTTGTTTTCTTTCTAGGTCTAACGGGTAATATTTATAGTCGTCTAAATTTTGAACTTCATCAGAAGTAACTAGTTTGATAATCAGCGGAATAGAAATTATTTCTTATATATTGTGGAAAAATATAGACATTAATTATGGTTAGTACATGAGATAGATCACTTCTAATCTCTCATTTAATCTAATGTGTGTGTTTCCTAGACGCGATGAGCAATCATGCTCTACGCATTTTGGCGCAAACGCTGCTTTTGTCTCTATTTTGGCAATCTGTTTCCTTTGCAAGTTCGGAGCAATGAAAAGATTGACATATTTTATCAGTAGCACACCTGAAGCAAGGAGCAGGAGATAGATGCTTTAAGAGAACCACATATTTGTACACATAAAAATGATAAGTAATATTTCTATATAATGACAAAATTTACGAGCTCAAACAATAAGTATTTTTTTATATTAAGCCTTCTGACATATCATTAAATAAGTATTTTTTTTAATACAATTAGTATTTAGCTAGTTTCTTAACCCACTGATCGCTGGTTAGTCTAAAAAGATATTTGTAAATAAAAAAAGATAAATTATGATAGTAGATTAACATCAATCTTTCTATTTTGAAAAAGATATTTTTATATTGATGCGAAGTTCAGGTGTAGGTGTTTCACAAAAGCACGAGCACCGACCTGCTCCCCAAAAAGATATTTGAAACTGAAAACTAAACCTTCGAATTGACTTAAACCTCTAGTACATATCAACCAACTCGAAATGAAACGGAAATTAAACAGTCGAAATGACTTGCGGTATTGTTGGTTGGATCAAAATCTCAATTCTTAAATGGAAACCTAGTTTAGAGTGAACTTCCTTATATTAGTATATGCATTAGCTATAAATTAATAAAGCACAATCGCAAAGTTTATATCAAGCTTTAAAAAATTCTATATATGTATAGTAGTTTTGGAAAATACATTGTTTTGCTAAGACACCACCTGACCAAGCTTACAAAATCATGTAATTCCATATAAAATAAATTTTGTATGGAAGATAACAGTTAAACAAATTAGTAGAGAGAATTTGGAGATCAAATAAGCTTATCAGTTTTTTTAAGCTTGTGTAGGCGATAGTCTACCAAGATATTGATACTAAAAAATAGGTTGTTTCACGCATTGTTCTCAGCCTTCAGCCATACTGGAAGATACATTGCTCCATATTGGGGCAAAAAGACGGCTAGGGTTAGGGATGGCGAAAACAAAGGCGATCCGGAAAGCCGGCGGATGGATCCTCTTAACAACGAAACCATCGCTACAGCCTTCCCGTGCCGCCAAGATCTTTGTCTTGACTCATCCTTTTTGGCCGATAAACCCTAAAATTTGCCCCATAAAAACCCAACGACGTGCAAGCTTTAAACCACAAGCACCTCCACAAGGCGTTGTGTCCATTATTTTAAAGAAGATCACAAGACGGCAACTTGTATGATAAAGAAGATGAACACGACCCTACAACCACCGGCAACCCCAACCATTAACCACGGCTCGATAGCAACATTTGTTACTGCAAACACGGTAAGGGGTTGGAAGATGCTGGATGATAGACCGATAAACGTGTATCACTTCCTCTCAACTGACAACAACCATCATCACGAGTTGTCTTATTTGGCCAATGTGGCAGTTCTCATTGCCCCCCCCGTCCACATATCCTTGCAAACCACATGAGAGAAGCTCGCGGAATTCTGGCCTGAATATTACGACAAAATCTGGATCACCTACTGGAAGGAAAATATGTTTCTACTATGTCTTCCTCAAGATATGAATAGAGCAAAACTATTCACAATTTGCCGGTTTCGCTGGAGAATGGTTTTGCTTTTTAGGTTTGGAACCCGAAATGACTCAGAGTGAAAGCGATGAAATTTAGATAAGAGATATTTTTAGAAGTCTATCATGTTCCACCACAAGAATTGCGATCTTCTGATTTCAAGGGTTTGGTCAGCAGTTTTGGATATTACTCTCTTTGAAATCAGTTACAAATTTTATTGTGTATCGTTCACCAAATTTCAAAAAGCCTCAACTCTCTTCAACGCCTCAAATTGCATGTTGCTTGCAACAACTTGAATTATATTCCTCATTATCTTACTCGGGTTATTGATGGAATTGTCCATATCCTTCCCACCATGTCTACAGATGGATTGACTTTAAACCAAAAAACCCTGGCATTCAAACTTCTTCCTCCTCTTCAACCCAACCTTCTTCACCAACCAACTCCTCTCCCTCTAAACCATTCACAAAAACCTTCTTCCAAATGACTGAATCATGCCCTGATGTGCCCTATTAAGAAGAATTTTTTTTTAAAAGAAGTTGAGAAACCACGAGAACGAGCTAATGCAAAGAAGGACTAAGTTGACACATTTGAAAACACAAAGAAGAGATGAACCAAGAGGTGTTACTAAAGAGATATCTCTGATAGAATAAACTGATCGAACTTTTAGCTGGCTCAACCAATAAATTCCACTGCACTATATGGAGTTTGCATGGGGGACAAATCGGAAGATCTGAAAGAATTAGAGGGAGACCAACCCATGGAGCAAAATACGTTGTACATAACAATGACTACTTTTGAGAATCCCGACAAGAATCCACTGGAGAACCAATCAAGCAATACCACTTACGACGTATTTGTCTTTGGTGTATAGGAATCGAGAGCAGAACAGACAAGGATGAACAACTCTTCTTATGCCGTGAGTTGGTGAAAATCTCGTCAACTCCAATCTGATGAGCCACCTTGACCAATTCTTCACAACATTGATTTGCAAGAAGACAACAATCATGTAGATGTTCCACATTTCAGTTGGTTCCCGTTAAATTGTCTAATATTTCTGTATCTAAAATAAAAACTTTCTCGACCCACAAGTTAGATCCGTCAAGACAAAAATTGACCACAACTCCCCCTGAGAATATGGCTAAATAAAAACAAGGGGGAAGAATTGAACCGTGTAGGTAGACTTCAATTCCTAATCAATTAATGAGAAGGTGCTTTTGAGATTTCAATCTTTCTGCAATCACATGTACTTTGATGAAGTACTTGTTTTCCGCAAAGGGCACTACAAGGAAATATGACCAATTTTGCAACAATAGTTTGCAAAACGTACAAGTAGAACTCAAGATCTTATCGGCACTCTTTACGAAATGAGAATTGTAAGAGTATGAAAATTTGACTTTTCTCAACTTCGGATCGGTCAAACTGGCACTAAAAATATTTGATTTTGAAGAGTTGTTTGATTTTGAAGATTTTTTTTATGTGCTTTAGTAAAATGTTTGGGAGATCAATGTTACAATCCATTAAATTGAATCTTTCTCAGGGCATGTATATCAATTATTTCATAAAAATAACCATTTGAACCTCTTTTATAAAATCCTTTAGTTGTGAAACTGGGGTTATTTGTATGACCTTGCCGAGAATCATGAAAATAGTGAAGCCTATTTTTGTTAATAAAACTTTTAGATATTCAACTTTTAGGACTTTTATCCTTGGAATAGTTTCTGTACATAAATGTACTTCCTCGACTATTCTTTGATTGATTGAGCTTCTTTTTTTACTTTTTGATCTTTAGGTCCTGAAGGGGCGGGTTTAGAATCGATTTCCTTCTTAAACCCTAAACTGATTTTGTCCCTTGATTTTTTCTCTATTAATATCTTGTCTAAATCACATATATCTGTGACATTTATGGCACAGGCGGACTTGTGAGAGTTATTTTTTTCATTTTTAAACTTAGAAGTTCAACTTTTAAATGACTTATTTATATTCTTAAATTTTCACAATCAGAATTATTATTATTTCAGTTTTCTAAATTATTTTAATTGTGTCTTGTATGATTTTATCGATGCCTCATAATTAATTAGCATATGTTGAGTACTGACAAGAGATTCTCGAAACCTATCCAACTCTTGTATTAGTTCATCCATGTTGTTTAATTGAGGCTTATACGGGAGTGAATAGGCTAATTTGTGCGGAAGTATGATTTTTATAGTTTTTAGGGTTTTACACTTTTTAGTGATTTAGACTTTTACGTAGATGGTTGAATAAATTGAAAGTAAATAAAATAAAGAAAAGTAAATAAACAAGGTAAACAGAGATACCGAACACCGAGAATTGTTGACAAAGTTTGGCAAGGTGGTTGCATTTAGCCTTAACCACCCCTTCCCGTTAGCAGTACTTGATACGTTCACGAGTGCCTAATCTCCGGGTATGCCTCTTGGCTCCTTGATTCCACTAATCCAAATAGCGTTTTCTTTTACAAGACTTGATTAATTCACTGATCGCTTTACAAACACTAGTACCGATTCAGAGAAACAATACTAACAATGATTTTTTTCAATCACAATAACCAACAAACAACCGCTCAATAACTCTTCTAATCTCACACAAGATTTAGAGTAAGTTTGTTGAACACTTAAGAGAGAATTCTTACTTTAGAATATTGAAAAACTAATGAGAAATTCGTATTGGGGCCGTTATTTTTAAAGAGGGAAGGAGAAGCACCACAGAAAAGGAAATTATGTTTGTTCCAATCTAAATGGAACTTATTCTATCCAGAACGAAACTCAAAAATAGATATAGAATTAATGAGAATAAATAAAAATCTGCCATTCCATTCTGAACATAACTTGTTATGTTCAGAACTTAAGGGGCCAAAAAGTGGCAGAACAGAAACTGAGCAGAATCCAAAATTGCGTTTAGAGCGGAAGTTCCATTCTAAATGGACCTTCTTCCATTTAGAACGGAATATACAAAAAACAAACTACAAATTATCTCTCTTTAGCGTAAAAACATTACTATTCAAAAGAACAAAACTTATACTAGAAAAACATTGAAGAACGCTCCAAAATTTGATCGCTTGAGAGGTGCGTGGAGTCTTCTGGTTCTTCTGAGATTGGAGAATTACATCCATTTCTAAAAACGTTTTCGTGTCATTAACGCTTGAACTTGATTCATCTAAGCTTATACAACATTCTCACAGATTATATTAGTAACTCGGAATTGATACCATCAAACTGAGAACAACAATCCCTTGGTTCAAGTTCTACATTATTGTTTAAATTGTTTGAACTTGAAACTTTTATCTCCTCTAAAACATAATCAAGAGAAGGGTCTAGAAATACCTTGTACTCCTGTCACAGACTGAACCTGATGCTGGTGCGTTGAATGAATATACTGTCAAGGTGGAGGAGGTGAAACTCGTCCTTGTTAACAGAGTATCTCTTGAAAAGCTCACTTACAAACTTCATCCATAGAGTTGTATGTCATGAAGGCCACGTTCACCATTTTCGGGTCGGAGTCGGATTCCAATTTGACGGAGTTGAAGGAATTGCTCGAGTGGCTCCTCGACTTCTTCTTCTTGTCTTGCCTCCAATCCAATATTTCATGCACGAACAAAACACATCGAGATCGACTACCATTTTGTTTGCGAAAAAGTTTCCAATCGAGAATTTCTTGTTCATTTTATTTGCTCACATGATCAACTCGTTGATACTCTCACCAAACCTCTCTCCACGGCCAATTTTTATTTTTTACTCGACAAACTTGCTGTCTCAGACCGACCTTCAGCTTAAGGGAGCTGTAAAAGACTAAGAACAGAGTCATGCCATTTAGAGCATCTCATGCACAAGAAGACTAAAACAGCCATTAGACATTTAGGGATCACATGTGGCACAAAGGGCCACTAATCATTTATGTAACACTATTCTGAGTCACTCATCTTTAATGAGGAATGATCTCAGCCGTCCATCTTTATACAATAGAATTGATAGACAATATAACCGTTATAAGATTAGCATCCGATGAGAGTAATATAGATCCTAAAGCATGTATATATACATCACATATATGTTGTAAAATCATCAATCAAATTACAATGAAATTCACAGTTGATTAATCCACTAATATTGCTATTAAGTTTTTTGGGCCTCGCGGACTAGGGTTTGATGGTGGCGTGGATTTTGTCTTCATGGTGGTGAGTCGAGAGATTCCGGCGATGGTCAGATCTGCCAGCGACGAGACCGTCGCGTGGGTTTTGTCGCACAGGGGGAGAGAGAGAGAGAGAGAGAGAGAGGAGAGAGAGAGAGGGGGGGTGCGAATCGTGGTGGCTTGAATCGCCATGAGAGAGAAAAGATTTTTTTTTTTTTGGAATTTTTCTGATTTATGAGTTCATATATGGGCCAGACTTTTTCTTTTTTTGAAAATTTTTGAATTTTATTTGGGCGGGCCTTTTGGATGTAAATTCCCAGCCATTTATTTTTTTGGTGATAATTTCTACCAAACTTTAAACAGTCTGTGAATTCAGTTCAAGAATTCAAAACCACCAAAAAATGAGACATGAAATTCCTACCTATTATCATATGACGAACTAGACAACAAAAACTTGACAATTTTAGAGCTGTATATAAGAACTCTTAAAAATTTATCTTATTTCTTTTAAAAGACCCCGGTCATTGCCTGGAGCCCTGCAGTTATATTAAATCAATAGTAATAAAAGTTACAAATAAAAAGTTTCTTAAGTATGATGTCAAGAGAATTGGCATCGCACTAAGGAAGTAATGGAAAGGAAAATTACAACAATATTAATAATTTAAAACCCTAATACATCACTAATTAATATTTGTAGTGCTATTGTATTTTAATTAATGAAATGTAACCTCCGGCAACATCTTTCTATATAATCATTATAGATACAGTTAGATTGTTTCCAGCTTCGTTTATCAGCATGAATGGCATTGAGGACCATTAACTCCGAGTCTTTGCTCTCTGAAAAAGTTCTGGAGCATCTCTCCTTCCATGCAGATATTAAACCTAAGCTGCAGTGCAGCCGCTCTTATGTTAAAATCATGTTCGACTTGGGATTTAAGTTAGTCAAATCCATCTGATTGGTCTAAGCCAATCTGCCACATTATAGACGCTGTGAAGCTGCACTCCTGAAAAAGATGTACATTAGTCTTATTTTATGCACTTCATAAAACTAGCAGAACCCGAGTTTGGAGCTCCCGGCAAGTTATATAATTCAAATATTTCTCTTACAAAGAGCAACAAATTTTTCTGGCGCAAAATGTAAAACAAAAAAAAAAGTTTCAATGCAACACGACCAATATAATATGATACCAAACTACCTTAATCATGAACACTTCATTTTTCTAAGACATAAATATTATAGGGAAGATCACTTCAACCTTCATTCCTGCACATTCAAAACTACACCAAAATAACTAAACAATAGTGCAATAATAAATATGTTTTCAATAAAAAGGTCAAAATTATATATAATGCAACTTACAACTGATATAAAATCGTATATATACAAATACAAATTAGAAGCAACCATAACAATTTGTTTCCTTGATCCTCCCAAAATTGACTATAATTACAATGGCTACCATTCTCAAAGTTCACTCACTTGAGGAGACATAATTGTCAGTAAAATAAAACCATAACTTCGACCACAATGCATTCAAGATTTTTTTATCCAAATTGCATAAATTAAAAAATAGCCGAAATGCTAGGCTGATGGAGCTAGAATGCAAATCTTTGTTTTTGAAAATTAGACTTTTAGCTGTAATCTCCACATCCTTAGTTAATTCACCATTGAGCAGCTCGCTCAAGATTGGTTGTACTTGTACACCATCTTTATCATTATATAACAATAGCAAAAAATTATATCAATCTAAAAAACTTAATTGTACAATTTGATAATTAATCAAGTTCAAATTAGGTGTCTCAAAATAATGGAAACTTAAGGCATATTTGGCCAAGATAGACGGTAGTCAAAATAGATTAAGACCAGATTAAATTAAATTGAGTCAATTAATTTATACCTTTTGTAGAAAAGCTTGAGCATCTTCAATAATATTCGCGATTCTTTCAGCCAAAATATAATTTTTTTTACCACCAATTTCTTGCATAACTCATCCCATCATCCCATGTATAGAAAAACATCGACTAATGCATCCAGACTCACGCATGCCTGCCCCAATTAATTAAAACATATGGTTAAAAAAATATAACAAAACTAATCTCTGGTATTATTTAAAAGGGTAATATTCTATTTCTGATAAAACAAAATTATTATGTTTTAATTACAATAGCATATAGCAAGATTATATATGCTTTGTATAAATACTTATAACAACAATATCAGCAATGTAGATATTACAATAATATTATTCGATATGTTTGACTACAGTAGTTCATGTTTAAAGTTAATATTTAAAAAACAAATTACTTGTTTTACTTATCTTTTAATTTAAAATTCTAATATTACTCATTAATAAAGAATATTATTTTTAAATAATATAGGGGCTTTGCAAATTTCAATAATGCGAGTTCTTTTTTGCAATATCAGCATAATGAAGAGGATTTTTTTTGTAAAAAATCCTTATTTTATAACATTAATGACAGAAATAACAGAAATGTTGCTGACAATAGACTGAAGGCAGCGAGGGATCGTGGGTGGCATCAGAGACCTGCTCACCTCCCTCCACACCACTTCAACAATCCATGTCGGTTTCTTGGCGAGAAGTTATCTTCATCTCCGCTGAATGATATGTGGCTGAATTTGTTACACTCCTGATCCAAATAAATGACTAAAATATAACAACCGCCAAAAGACAATTTAACAAGCATCCACATAATCTCTAAATTACAATTTTTAAACTTAACAACAACCTAAAATCCTAAAATTGAGACTATAAAGTTCTCATTTATTTAAAGTAACTATTAAACTAAATTTAATTTGCTTAAGACGCCACTCCACCCGCAATTCCCAAGCTAAAGATCAAAACCCGGGCACAACATAAAAGTAAGGGTGAGTACCGACTCGAAAGGTAAGAAAAGAGGCCCACCCGCATACACAAAAATATGATGTATATAAATATAGTTTATAAAAAAATAAAGTAACGAAGAGTCGATTGCATAATTTATAATAGTAATAATATAGTAGTTATAAAAATTGTTTTCATTTCGGGATATTAACTCATTTCACCTTCCACACACAACACACACTAGATCATGCTCCGTGGCATCGAGTACGCGCACAGATACAAGTCTTTCCGAGCTCGTTATTGGGTGATCAGCGGCCCTAGTTTCGCTCTACTAAGTACGGCTTCTCACCTAGGTGAATCAGCGGCCCCGGTTTCGCTCTACCAAGTACGGCCGTATTACCTCTCGCTTTCCACACATCTCACTATACCCCGTATCTTAAAATATTATCTTTAATTTCTTTTATTACTAAAATATTAATTTGAGCCATGTAAGCTCTATTTCATAAATAAAAGCTATATATTCAATATTCGGTATTATCATTATAAATACTTATAATATAAATACTATTTATACGGAAGAACAATACGACCAAAAGGAAAAGCATATGCGGGCAAAACCTTACTTGAATAAATGCAACAACTAGCAACTCTCACGCGAAATCTCCGGCTTTCACAAACTCTGGAGCTTCCTTCGCAACTCTTTCAACTTCTTGGTCTTCTTCAAATACGAACTCCTTCTCACGCGAATCTAATTATTTAATTAATACTAATTACTATTCGATCTCGAAATTCGTACCGACTAAAATCTGATTATTCCCGAAAAAATATTTTCCGGACCTTAAATGCGAAAACTAACCTTACCAATGATCCCGGAATGCCCAAAAACATACGGATCGACTATTTATTTGTGAAAATTGGAGTTATGGTTAAAAAAAAATATAATTAAAACAAATTTCCTTAATAAATCGGATTTGAAATTCTAGCTTTTAAAAAGTACACGAATTTCCAGATTTTCTCAAAACAGTATTCCCAAATCCCAGTTCTATAAATTCCAGATTCTCTTAAAAACAGTGCTTCCAAATTCCATTTCTATAAATTCCAGATTCTCCCGAAAACAGATTTCCAAATTCCAACTTTTAAAATCCAGGACTCTTGAATCGTCCGAAAATCCGAAATCCGGTTCAGTTCGAAAAATACCCCATTTTCGATTTAATAAAATCGGATATTTTGTAATATTATTTACTCATAATATAAATTATAGGAAAATATTAATATCATATTATCATCCACAATCATTTTACTTAAAATTATAACATTTATTTAGTTATACCCTATACCAATGATTATCGTTATTTAGAATATAGTCCATATGATATAATAAAATAACATCAAAGTTCTCTTTTCCAACATATTTGACCGTTTAATATAATAATTTTCTTATTAAAATATTTATCCTTCCCCAATTTAGTTTTGAAAAATATAATTATATTAATTAAACAACGAGATCCATAACCAAAAAAAATATTTATTTTATTTATATACACATGCAACATGGCCTAATAATACAAATTAACACTAACTACTAATTAACTAAATTGCAAACTCACGAAATTCCGGAAGATTGCGAGAGAATAAAATTGGGGTTGAAGTCCGGATAAACTCGGTGTTCACGAGCCGAAATTGCCTTCTACCTTCGGTCTACGTGGACCGGTTTCACGGAAGCTAAAATGAGAAACCGCGTGCTACGGTGTTACGTGCGTGCTACGGTGCCGGTACGTGCTACGGTGAAAAGCTCCACTTAGCTCTCCAATTACTCACCAATGGACCCGTCCAGTTTTGTAGCGCGAAAGGGAGAAGAGAAGGAAAGGCAGGGAGAGGGAGAGGGAAGAAATGGAGAGGAGTCGTGTGACAGGGAAAAGGAGAGAGAGAGAGAGCACTTCGTGGGTCAGATTAATCGGGAGAAAAGACAGGGAAGGGGTATTTGAACCAAAATAGAAGGGAAAGATACACCGTATCTTCTGATTAAATACAATTTATTCTCAATAAAGACCATAATTACTCACTAATTGCAAAATCTGAAAATTCAGCCTTCCCCGTGAGATTCTCTGAACTTACAAAAGAAGAAACTGAACAGCCACGTACTGCTGCCGAAATTGCACTTTAGACCCTCCAACTTAAAATAATCACATCTTTCACTATACACCTCAGAATTTGATGATTCAAATTTCTAAATTCTTTAATTAATGTGCAGAATTTATTGAACTAAAATTTTATTATTTCTCAACATACCAAAATATTTTTAAAATTATGAAAATACCCCTACTATCATAATAAAAATAAAATTTAAAATTTCTTTATTATAACAACTACCCCACCTAAAAGGATCGTTTGTCCCCAAACGATCTACGCACTGGGTCACTAAAGAGGTTTGGATATTTCTCGTGCATATCGACTCTAGCTCCCAGTCGCTCGCGCTCCGTGTGATTTTTCCACTGCACTTTAACGTAAGGAATAGTTCGTGTACGAAGCACCTGATTCTTCCGATCAACAATACGAACTGGTTCTTCCTCGTAACTCAAATTCTTCTCTATAGTTAAGGAGCCATAATCCACCACATGACTCGGGTCATGGACATACTTCTTCAACATCGACACATGAAATACATCGTGTACTCCTGATAAAGTTGGGGGTAGAGCCAACTGATACGCCACTTCTCCAATTCTTTTGAGAATCTCGAAAGGTCCAATAAATCGAGGGTTCAGTTTTCCTCGCATGTGAAACCTCACTGTTCCTCTTCTTGGGGATACCTTTAAAAATACCTTATCTCCTACCGCAAACTCCACTTCTCTTCGTTTCGGATTGGCATAATGTCGCCGCCTTTGCCGAGTCGCTTCGATCTTCTTACGAATTAATTCAACCTTTTCTACACTTTCCCGAATTAATTCCGAATTGTCGGGTCTTGAACACCCACTGGTTCCCAACACAATGGTGTTCTACACCGCGCCCCATACAACGCCTCGAACGGAGACATGCCAATACTAGCGTGATAACTATTATTATACGAGAATTCAATCAGTGGCAAATGTTGATCCCAATGACCTCCCATCTCAAGAACACACGCCCTCAACATATCCTCGAGGGTCTGAATCGTCCGTTCTGACTGACCATCGGTCTGCGGATGATAAGCCGTAGAAAAATTCAGCTTCGTACCTAAGCCTTTATGCACTGAATGCCAATACTGAGATACAAACCTCGGGTCTCGATCCGATACAATCCGAACTGGTATTCCGTGCAAGCACACTATACGATCAATATACATCTGTGCCATCTTCTCTAGTGGGGTTCCTAATCTGAATGGTATGAAGTGAGCCGCCTTGGTGAGACGATCCACTATCACCCATATTGCATTATTCTTACTCAGGGTCGCTGGAAAACCTGTAACGAAATCCATCGTTATTTCTTGCCACTTTCCTTTCGGTACGGGTAACGGTTGCAATAGCCCTGCTTTCTTCTTCCTTTCCGCTTTAACCTGCTGGCACACTAAACACCTCTCTACATATTGTGCTATCTCCCATTTCATTCTTCTCCACCAAAAGCTTTTCTTGAGGTCTCGATACATCTTTGTTTCTCCCGGATGAACCGAATACCGAGAGGAATGTGCTTCCGCTAATATCGCCTTTTTAATATCCGGAATATTCGGAACACATAGCCGATTACCAACTCGTAATACTCCTTCAGAGTCACATCTAAATTCCCGATATACTCCTTCTATCATCATCTCCTTAATCTTCACAAAACCCGGATCATTATCTTGTGCCTCGCGTACCTCGTCTAATAAGCTCGGCCTAATAACAAGACTCGCCCAAATAGCATCATCACCCTAGGTAACACCAACTCAATATCCATCTTTCTTAGGTCATTCAAAATGCATCTATCGTAAACGATACAAGCCGACATTGTCGCATACCTCTTTCTACTTAAAGCATCCGCTACCACATTCGCTTTTCCCGGGTGATACTCCATGTTAATGTCATAATCCTTCATCAACTCCAACCACCTCCGTTGCCGAAGATTTAACTCCTTCGCGAGAAAATATATTTAAGACTCTTGTGATCCGTAAACATGTTACACCGCTCGCCGTAAAGATAGTGCCTCCAAATTTTCAGAGCAAACACAACCGCCGCTAACTCCAAGTCGTGGGTGGGATAATTCTCCTCGTACGGTTTGAGTTGTCTCGAAGCATACGCTATTACATTCTTGCCTTGCATTAATACACACCCGAGACCTTGGAGTGAGGCATCACTGTAAACCGAGAACTCCTTTCCCGGTTCCGTACACCACTAAGACAGGAGCGTAAACTAACTTCTTCTTCAACTCTTCGAAACTTTTCCGGCACTTCTCATCCCACACAAACTTTACATCCTTTCTCATCGACTTCTCATCGGTAACGCAATCTTTGCGAATCCATCCACAAAACGTCTATAATACCCGGCTAAACCCAAGAAACTACGCACTTCCGTTACATTCATTGGTGGTTTCCAATTCACCACCGCTTCAACCTTCTTTGGATCCACCGATAAACCATCCTTCGAAATCACATGACCTAAAAACGACACACTCGGAAGCCAAAACTCGCACTTCGAACTTTGCATACAACTTGTGATCCAACAAGGTTTGCAACACCACTCTCGAGATGTTCCTCATGTTCCTTCCCATTCTTCGAATAAATCAAAATATCATCGATAAACACGATTACAAAAGAATCGAGATAAGGTTTGAAGACTCGATTCATTAAGTCCATAAAAGCCGCCGGTGCATTGGTTAATCCAAACGACATCACTAGAAACTCGTAATGTCCATACCGCGTGCGAATGCGGTCTTCGGTATATCTTCCGGTTTAATTTTCAGTCGATGATAACCGGTACGTAAATCAATCTTCGAGAAAACCCGAGCCCCTTGTAATCGGTCAAATAGGTCATCGATCCGGGGTAAAGGGTACTTATTCTTTCTTGTAACCTTATTGAGCTCGCGGTAATCGATACATAACCGCATAGAACCATCCTTCTTCTTCACAAATAACACGGGTGCTCCCCACTGTGAAACACTTGGGTCGAATAAACCCCAACTTCAACAACTCGTCCAACCGACTTTTCAATTCTTTCAACTCCACCGGTGCCATACGATAAGGAGCTCGGGAAATAGGCCCCGTGCCCGGAGCTAGATCGATCGCAAACTCTACAACTCGATCCGGGGGTAAACCGGGAAGTTCATCGGGAAATACTCCAGGAAACTCACACACCACTGGAATATCCTTCAATTTCTTTTCCGCAGTGAAGTCACCCGAACGGACGCTACTAACGCCGCACACTTAGCTCGCACAAATTTCTTCTCATGCTTCCTAGAAATAAGAAGACCTCCGAACTCCAATCGTCGATTGGAAAAATTAAACTCCTCGCCATTGGACATTTGGAAGATCACCATTTGTTGTCGACAAACAATCACTGCATTGTGTCGAACGAGCCAATCCATGCCCAAAATAACCTCAAAATCTCGCATGTCCATCACTACAAGATCAACTGGCAATCTATGGTCACCAATCTTCACGTTTTTGGATTTGCACACTCGGTTCGCTACAACCGAACCTCCTATTGGTGTTCCCACCTGCTATCGACTCGCTACTAACCTCGGTTTTCCAACCATGCTCATGCACAAATGATGACGCTACGAATGATAATGATGCACCCGTATCAAAGAGCACATAAGTTTAGGACGGATGAAATAAAAAGGTGGTACTCGCGATGGCATTGGTAACCTCCGCCTCGTTGTCGCGCTTGGACCGCATACATTGTCGCACGGTTGTTCGGACGGTTGCTTTGGAACCTCCAACTTGTCTGCTGGGAAGAGCGAGAGACAGGTGGCCTCGACTTCCATACTTCCCCTTGTTCGGACACTGATTCGCTATATGACCGGTCTGATCACACTTGTAACACTTCCGGTTCTTGAGAAAACATTCTCCTCGGTGCCTCCTATGACATGTCGAACAAGGTGGTAATTCGGATCCTTCGTAACCACGGGTTTGCACTGCTCCACGAAAATTATAGGGTGCCGGTCTCGATGGTTTCTTCGAGCGACGCTCGTGCCTATCCATCCTCATCTTGTACGATTGACGCCTATCACGTTCCACACCAATCGCCGCATTCACCACCTCCGATATCGTTCCCCAAACCGTGTGGCCTCACTATGATCGCCAATTCCGGATGCAATCCATCAATGAATCCGGCCACACGCTCCTCCACATCCACCACGTAACTACCTCCAAATATGGAAAGTCGGTGCCACTCCTCGAATACTCCCGCACGCTCATATTACCTTGTTTCGATTCTCGAACTCCCCTTTGCGAGCGCGCCGAAGGTTTTGCGGAAAATGATGCTTGAAGAATTCCTCCTCGAACCAATTCCACGGTATAGTCTCACCGGGATGTTTCTCTTCGTAACCCACCTTCGTAAATTCCACCACGAATCCGCTCGTCCGTAAAGCATGTGCGTAGCCAACCGCACCTTATCCTCCTCCGGACACTTCATCGCATCCAACTTCTTGCGCACGTGTTGTAGCCATGCGTACGAATCATCCGGGTTAGACGAACTCGAAAAGGTATCCGGGCCGTACTCAAGAAACACTTCGGGAGGTCCCGAGCATTTCCTTGACCGGCTCGAGAGGACCGTCCGTTGTCCCGGATTCCCGTTGAATTAGTTGTCTCATGAGCGCCAAAAAGTCATTCGCCGAAGGCGTCGAGGTGGCGACTGGTATTCTACCACCAGTGTCACCGCTGTTAGAACCGTCAGACATTTTCCTGAATTATATTGAGACACTCACTCTTAGAATATGCTACTTAAATTTCCTTATTTATTTATTTATTATTATTATTTTTTTTTTTTTTTTTTTTTTTTTGCTTCACCCAACCCACTCTCACTCACACGCGTTTATCTATAATTTAGATTGTGGATCGTTTTGCTCTGATACCATTAAAGTTGTTACACTCCTGATCCAAATAAATGACTAAAATATAACAACCGCCAAAAGGCAATTTAACAAGCATCCACATAATCTCTAAATTACAATTTTTAAACTTAACAACAACCTAAAATCCTAAAATTGAGACTATAAAGTTCTCATTTATTTAAAGTAACTATTAAACTAAATTTAATTTGCTTAAGACGCCACTCCACCCGCAATTCCCAAGCTAAAGATCAAAACCTGGGCACAACATAAAAGTAAGGGTGAGTACTGACTCAGTAAGGTAAGAAAAGAGGCCCAGCCGCATACACAAAAATATGATGTATATAAATATAGTTTATAAAAAAATAAAGTAACGAAGAGTCGATTGCATAATTTATAATAGTAATAATATAGTAGTTATAAAAATTGTTTTCATTTCGGGATATTAACTCATTTCACCTTCCACACACAACACACACTAGATCATGCTCCGTGGCATCGAGTACGCGCACGAATACAAGTCTTTCCGAGCTCGTTATTGGGTGATCGGCGGCCCTAGTTTCGCTCTACTAAGTACGGCTTCTCACCTAGGTGAATCGGCGGCCCCTGGTTTCGCTCTACCAAGTACGGTCAGTATTACCTCTCGCTTTTCCACACATCTCACTATACCCCGTATCTTAAAATATTATCTTTAATTTCTTTTATTACTAAAATATTAATTTGAGCCATGTAAGCTCTATTTCATAAATAAAAGCTATATATTCAATATTCGGTATTATCATTATAAATACTTATAATATAAATACTATTTATACGGAAGAACAATACAGCCAAAAGGAAAAGCATATGCGGGCAAAACCTTACTTGAATAAATGCAACAACTAGCAACTCTCACGCGAAATCTCCGGCTTTCACAAACTCGGAGCTTCCTTCGCAACTCTTTCAACTTCTTGGTCTTCTTCAAATACGAACTCCTTCTCACGCGAATCTAATTATTTAATTAATACTAATTACTATTCGATCTCGAAATTGCACCGACTAAAATCCGATTATTCCCGAAAAAATATTTTCTCGGACCTTAAATGCGAAACTAACCTTACCAATGATCCCGAATGCCCAAAAACATACGGATCGACTATTTATTTGTGAAAATTGGAGTTATGGTTAAAAAAATAATATAAATTAAAACAAATTTCCTTAATAAATCGGATTTGAAATTCTAGCTTTTAAAAAGTACACGAATTTCCGATTTTCTCAAAACAAGATTCCCAAATCCCAGGTTCCATAAATTCCGGATTCTCTTAAAAACAGTGCTTCCAAATTCCATTTCTATAAATTCCAGATTCTCCCGAAAAACAGTATTTCCAAATTCCAACTTTTAAAATCCAGGACTCTTGAATCCGTCCGAAAATCCAGAATCCGGTTCCGGTTCGAAAAAATACCCCATTTTCGATTTAATAAAATCGATATTTTGTAATATTATTTACTCATAATATAAATTATAGGAAAATATTAATATCATATTATCATCCACAATCATTTTACTTAAAATTATAACATTTATTTAGTTATACCCTATACCAATGATTATCGTTATTTAGAATATAGTCCATATGATATAATAAAATAACATCAAAGTTCTCTTTTCCAACATATTTGACCGTTTAATATAATAATTTTCTTATTAAAATATTTATCCTTCCCCAATTTAGTTTTGAAAAATATAATTATATTAATTAAACAACGGATCCATAACCAAAAAAAATATTTATTTTATTTATATACACATGCAACATGGCCTAATAATACAAATTAACACTAACTACTAATTAACTAAATTGCAAACTCACGAATTCCGGAAGATTGCGAGAGAATAAAATTGGGGTTGAAGTCCGGATAAACTCGGTGTTCACGAGCCGAAATTGCCTTCTACCTTCGGGGTCTACGTGGACCGGTTTCACGGAAGCTAAAATGAGAAACCGCGTGCTACGGTGTTTCGTGCGTGCTACGGTGCCGTGTACGTGCTACGGTGAAAAGCTCCACTTAGCTCTCCAATTACTCACCAATGGACCCGTCCGGTTTTGTAGCGCGAAAGGGAGAAGAGAAGGAAAGGCGGGGAGAGGGAGAGGGAAGAAATGGAGAGGAGTCGTGTGACAGGGAAAAGGAGAGAGAGAGAGGCACTTCGTGGGTCGATTAATCGGGAGAAAAGACGGGGAAGGGGTATTTGAACCAAAATAGAAGGGAAAGATACACCGTATCTTCGATTAAATACAATTTATTCTCAATAAAGACCATAATTACTCACTAATTGCAAAATCCGAAAATTCAGCCTTCCCCGTGAGATTCTCCGAACTTACAAAAGAAGAAACCGAACGACCACGTCACTTGCTGCGAAATTGCACTTTAGACCCTCCAACTTAAAATAATCACATCTTTCACTATACACCTCGGAATTTGATGATTCAAATTTCTAAATTCTTTAATTAATGTGCAGAATTTATTGAACTAAAATTTTATTATTTCTCAACATACCAAAATATTTTTAAAATTATGAAAATACCCCTACTATCATAATAAAAATAAAATTTAAAATTTCTTTATTATAACAGAATTCACTTAGAGTTTGCTAAAATGTCAAAAAGAAGTTCCAGTAAAGTTGAATAATTGATGAATTAATAAAGGGAAATTTGCCAAAAAAAACCCTGCATTATTCGTAAATTGAAAAAAAAAAACCCCGCCAAAATTCAAAAAATAGTCGCTACAGTGGAATCTTCATTAATGGTGCTAGATTAACATGTCTAATATAACACCACCACTAAACAAAAATCACCGGTAGAGATTACTGTTTTATGATTTTTAACAATTTAGGGTTTTTTTGCAATTTAGGTATAATGCATGGGTTTTTCTTCCAAATTTCACATTAATAAATTTTGACCTGATATGTGTGTGAAGCGGTACGAACCGATGCCACGGATGCGGTTTATTCTCTAATGCTTCGTCTTCACTTCCTCGTGCTAATATGCCACTGCCTGTCATTTCTTTCCATTTTGGGGCTAAGCAAGGTTTCCCAAAATCGGAACAAAGGAAACAACTTGAATGAGATGGTCTAATATCTATTGATGATATTTATAAAAATTTATAACATAATATGTTTGAGGTTTGAGATGTGAAAATTTGGGAAGTGTTAGTCAGGTGTGATACCGATTTCAGTTATGTTCTGATTATATTAAGATTAATCTTAGAGTGGAATATATGAAAAAGTAATTAAGAGAGCAAAGTTATATGCAAAATCAATTTGGAAGTCCAAAACTTTATGAATATATGTCTGTTTAGATTAAATAAAAAAAATGTAGAAAAGTTTGAGAGAATAAATTGAAACCGAGTGAGAGACATCTTTGAAAGATTGGTAATTTAATATAAAAAAAAAGTCAAATCTAGGAAAGATTGGCAATTTAGTAAACAAAAAAACTCAATTCTAGTGACTTTCAAATCGTTGCAAACTTCTGCGAGATGAATGAGAGAGGCCTCCCAATTATTTATCTTGTTATCTATACAGCTCAATTTATAAACTAAGTGAACTTGAATCAGATAACTCACAGAAAAAGAAAAGAAAAATAGATAGGCATATTTTATCTCAAAATAAAATCTTTTTTAAGAAAAAAAAAATTGTGATAGAAATTCAACTTTCAAAACAAATTGGCCATATAAAAATAAATTGAACATCAAAAAGAAGAAATCTCAAAACAAATTGGCAATCAAGTGCTACTTCATGGGTTCAGTTAATGTGTAATTGAGTGCAGTAGGTGTTGGTTGTGTTGTTTGGGAGTTTTGATACTTGCATACTTGATTTCCTGTTATTAATCAAGTTTTTCATTTTTCTGTTTGGGTTTAGGATGCACTTTCATGCATGCCTACTATTGTAATTAAAACTTCATCTTAATGAAAAGCAGGGGTTTAATACCCCTATTTTCCTTCAAAAAAAAAACAAAAACAAATTGGCAATATATCTAACCTTCTGTTCAAGCTCTTAACCTGTCTTCTGTCACTTGACCTTCAAACTGGACCTTTCTCATCGGTTCAGACAGATTAAAATCAATGGCGGCCGGCTGCTCGCGGCTCGAAGGAGTGGTCTAATCAACCGCCGACCGAGGAATCTCCTGCCACGTCAGCAAATCAGCCATTGAGGTGTGTGATTTCCTCACTGGCGTGCATCTCTCTCTCTCTCTCTCTCTCTCTCTCTCTCTCGCCCCCCTCTCTTTCTCTCTGAAGCTTTATTAAGGATGGGAGTGGAGAAAGGAATGGTTGTGAGCGTGACCTGACGGAGAAAGCGAAGGAGGAAAAGGTAAGGCGGAAAGACAGAGACGGGAGATTTGTAGAGTTAGCGAGTGAGAGGGAGAGAGAGCGACCGGAAGAGGAGAGATTGAGCGAGCGAGGCTTTGCGGGAGTAAAGAGGGGGAAGTAAAGGTAAGGGAATGGAGGTAGGGTAATAAGGGGGAAAAACTTAATTCTGTCCCTGCTTGGTTTGAGAGTAAAGTGAGGGAGAGAGGTGAACGAGGGGAAATGGAGATGGATTTCAAATTTTGTTGAATGAAATAATAGGGTGAGAGTGAGTAAATAAATTCATCACCCCCATTTATTATGTAAGATAAATATTTCCCCTTGATATATTTCTCTTCCCTTTACTTACTCTCAAATCAAGCATTGTTAATAATTTTTCTTTTTTTTCCTTCCTCCGTTCTACCCTCAAACCAAACAAGCCCTAAGATGAGGTGAGCGAGAGAGAAATGAGAGCGAGCGAGTGGGAGAGGACAGAGCAGAGAGAGTGAGAGAGCCGAGCGGGAGAGGAAAGAGGGCGGAAAGACTAGGCTGTATTTTGGAGAAATCGCTAATTAAGAGTAATAGCCGAAAATTTCTCAGCAGGGGAGTAATCCAGAATCGGAATTAATCGATTTGACTAATTAAACTGAATTTTTATATATATTTCAAATAATATTAATATTTATAATAAAAATATTCAATATTTAAAACTCATAATTTAACAAACACATATAATTTAAAGTTCAAATACATAATTCTAATTAAAACATAAACGATATTCAATACATAATTCAAATTAAAACATAATCTAAATAAAAAGCACACATCAAAGTCCAAACAAATAACACACATCAAAGACCAAACCAAAAACACACATTAAAATTCAAAATAAAAAATTAAATGGGCCAGGCCGGGTGAAAAATCTAGAAAAAAACTGAAAATATTAAAGATATATATATATATATATATATATATATATATATATATATATATATATATATATATATATATATATTGGGGCCTAATCGGGTTGAAAAACGGCCCAAATCGGCCGGCCGATTAATACTCCCGATTAATCTTTTTTTGGGACGTTCGGCTCCGATTAACGAGTAAACGACGATTAATACCGATTTTTACAACACTCGTTTGGATGCACAAGGATTTTATAGGTTAGGATTGGATTCTTTTAGGGATTAGGATTGTGAAATGGGCAATCCTAAACGATAAGTATTATGTAGAGATTTTTAAAAATGTTGTTTGGATGTTGTTTTAGGAATATAAAGAAATCTAGTTTGATATTATATTTATGTATGTATTTAATTTATCTTATAATATAATATAATATAATATAATATAATATAATATAATATAATATAATATAATATAATATAATACAATACAATATAATACAATACAATATAATACAATATAATATAATACAATATAATATAATATAACATAATATAATATAATATAATATAATATAATATAATATAATATAATATAATATAATATAATATAATATAATATAATATAATATAATATAATATAATATAATATAATATAATAAAAATCCAAGTTTTCATTCTCTCCAACTTTATATATAAAATTTCCCTAAAAATCCTAAAACAAAATTTCCTAAAAATTCATAAATTGCATCCAAACATACTTCCTTAAAAATCTCTACAAAAATCGCTAAACTAACTCTTCCTTGAAATTTCTTGTACATCCAAACACAGCCTAAGAAGGAAGGAGAAGATTCATCGCTTCGGTAAGAAGAAAAGAAATTAGGAACGGAAATAACAAATAGAAAGACAGACTTGGACACGTGCAAGTAGAACGTAAATGACAAAATCTCAACCATTAAATTATGATCTAATGGTTAGTATTGAAATAGCCACCGTGTATGGCTAGTTTTGGAGTAAAATGTTTAGGATTAATATTCTAAAAAAAAAAAAATAAATAAAAATAATACAATACAATACAATACAATATAATACAATATAATATAATATAATATAATATAATATAATATAATATAATATAATATAATATAATATAAATCCAAGTTTTCATTCTCTCCAACTTTATATATAAAATTTCCCTAAAAATCCTAAAACAAAATTTCCTAAAAATTCCTAAATTGCATCCAAACATACTTCCTTAAAAATCTCTACAAAAATCGCTAAACTAACTCTTCCTTGAAATTTCTTGTACATCCAAACACAGCCTAAGAAGGAAGGAGAAGATTCATCACTTCGGTAAGAAGAAAAGAAATTAGGAGCGGAAATAACAAATAGAAAGACAGCTTGGACACGTGCAAGTAGAACGTAAATGACAAAATCTCAACCATTAAATTATGATCTAATGGTTAGTATTGAAATAGCCACCGTGTATGGCTAGTTTTGGAGTAAAATGTTTAGGATTAATATTCTATTAATAATTTGAAGTGGATTTATTATGTCTCATATATACATAGACAATAATGTTATGGAAATTTTATTGAATTTTTTAAGGGTACTTTATGTGACTCCACATATACTTCACTACAATATTTTTGTCACAAAAGATTTGAACAAGACACCGTACACTAACATAATACGGTTTATTATTACACTAACATAATATGGCTTGTTAGTATAATAATTTGTTAAAAATGGAGGTCTTGAATTTTTATAGTGAGTTAAGTTATAAACTTAATATGACTCGATACAGATTTTACTAAGCAATTGGTGCGACAGAAGATCGGTTGAAGATGCACTCATACTCAAAAGAAGACCGAATGGCATGGAATGGACAGAGAATTGTCAAAAAAATAAATAAATAAAGGACTGTGAGATATAGTACCCAACCACTGCGCTAATATTATCTTTCTGATAGTCTGATCGAGAAATCTATATATCCAAATTGAGCACAAAAACAGATTGCAATATTGTTAAATTGATTATTTTCTTAATTATGCTTATCTTAGAAAATAATCAATCGAATGAGAATGCAACATGGCATGATGCGCAATATTTATCTCATAGACGAGGCATACCGAATAGTTTGCAGATATGATTGATTCTATCTTGGCGCTAATTATGATCTACTATTGTTAATTAAATTATGATATCAAAGATTACATGTAACCACAATATATCATCAAACAAACATATAACCACAATATAATTAGTGTCAAGATAGAATAATCAAAACGATAAGATAAAAGTGTAGTACCGAAAGACGATATGAATCCTCTTGGAATTCTTTATATAAAGTTCTTTGCCAGAAGTATTACATTTCTTCCTTCTTTTTTACAAGTTGTAAAAGGGAATTGGCCTTTCTCTGGGCCCTATTTGTGCCATTTACTTCCAGTTCAACCAAATGGTCATAAATACCATACTGAAGCGCTGTTAAAACCAAAGATGAGTTGTACGATCCTAACTCGTGAAGCACTGAAAGTGAGCACTCCTTATTCTTTGGAGTCCCTTCCTTCACCAACGAAACAAGAATCTCAATAAACGAAATATTACCAATCTTGTGACGTCCCTCAGGATGTGATGCTAAAAGTAGAAATATCGCAAGTGCTTCGTCTATCATGCCAATGCTTCTATTTTCTAGCAAATGAAGCAACGCAGGAACAATCCCTGCATCAATGGCCCTAGGCTTATTCTTATTATTCAAAAGCAAGTTGAATAATGCTGTCGCGGCATCTTTTTTCCCTCTTATGGTACCAGTAGCCAGCAATTCGACCAAAGGTGATATTCCTCCGCAATTTCCTATTGCCAACTTATTCTCATCAATCATGGAAAGGCTAAACAAGGCTGCGGCCGAGTTCTCTTTGGCCTCGATAGTGCCAGTCTTAAGTACTTCTATTATAGCCGGAATAGCTCCTTCTTTAGTTATTAGTTGCTTGTTTCCTTCGTCTATAGATAAATTTAGCAATGCGGTTACTGTGTTCTCCTGTATCTTTGAATCGGGATAATGCAACATGCTAACAAGAGCGGAAATTCCTCCGTTTTCGGCTACTAAAACCCTATTTTCGGGGTTTTCTTTAGAGAGCATGCGTATCTTTTTAACAGCCTTACGCTGTACATCCAGATGGATGGATGATAAGTCCTGTACAAGAGATGCAATCTCTTCTTTGTGGTCCTTTGTTTCTACTTCGTCTCTTTCAATGATCGGTTCTTTTGCTTGTAACTCGACTTTGTGCTTCTCGCACCATTGCAAGATTAGGTTTCTCAACGCGTAGTTTGGTGCAAGTTGGAGATGATTTAGTGCTTTTCTCGTCTTTGGGCAGGATCGATGACCCGCATCTATCCATTGTTGTATGCTCCGCCTCTCATATGTCTATGAACATATATAGAAAAAATAATTATAAAAACTAATCCATCTAACTAGAATTAAAAGATTTTCAGTACGTATGAGTTAAGAATTCTGAACAAATATTATCTTTTCAAAATCATCGATTTCAAAATGCAAATTAGACAAACAAAAAAAGCACCTGTCCAGTGGCAATTATAACTGGATCCAGCATGATCTCGAGCGAAATTGGGCATAGAAACTCGTTCGGTATCAGCAAAGAAGGGCATTTTTGTAGATACTTCGGCATGTTAACATCGATCAGTGGATCAGTTCCTGTTTGAATTCCGGCTAACTGTTTCAACTTTCTCAAAACCTCAATAATTTGCCTGCTACTTTCCGGATTTTGGCCGTTTCTTTCGTTCACTAGCCTTTTGATAGCTAGTGTTTCCGCGCGCAACTCCAACAAGTTCTTAAGTTCTAGTTTCTTGGCAAGTCTTTCGAGTACCGCAATTTCTGCAGATCTGTCCTTTTTATTTTGGAATATTACCATTAGGTCCATGGCTAGCTCCATGTCTTGGGTTTCATTTCTTCTCTTGCACCGTTTTAGTTGTGATGTCAAGAGCTCGATCTTGGAAATATAAGTGAAAATCAGTAAAGATATGTATATATTTACTTGTGTAAAGAAGATATCTAAATCATATCGAATTAAGGATAATTCAGAGATTATCAATACCATTTCAGTTGTAGAGTTAAATTATATTTTAAAAGTAATATTGTTATGCACTTATGTTGACTCCAATGTCATTTTCAACCCGAGATGTAGCTAATCTTACATTAAGAATATACAACACATAATAATATATTTGCAGCGGAAATTATACAGTGCACACATTATTCATATTTACACGAAGCCTCATTAGTACCTGTTCTTGCACTTCATCTGAAATACCGAGCTCCTCATAAGGCATCCCGTCCAAAGCTTCGTATAGCTTCTCATATACGGCCCGGAACCTTCCCATCATCGATTCACCCTCCAATGCCTTTTCAAAATTTCAAATAACAACATTATTTTTTTATTTTTTAGCAGTAACAACTTAAAAAGAATTGTGAAGAAATTCAGTCCTAACCAAGTAAACCTTGCTCCCATCATGGCAATGCCTCAATACTCTCTTTGCGGCAGAGAAGGCTTTTACCAATTTGCAAAGCCGTTCATAGGCACAGTCAGGGATTGGCTCTTCGTTTTCTGCTATTTCTTCTAGAAGCAGGACCATGAGCTTCATCCAACGGACGAGATTAAGGCATTCCTTCTTCTGCGTCTTTCTGAAGTCCCCAAATGAGCTTACGATTTCCACCAAATCCAAGAGATCCTGAATCATAATGTTAATTAATTGCATATAACAATTGATGCATGTGTCATACTGGCACATTAAGATCCTGGTTTGCAAAATCAGCAGGTTCAGATCAAATTCAGCCATGACTGCTCCAATTTTTGGCGACTCTACTGAATGTGAAAAATCAAATTCTTTTCACCAATCGATCCTCATCAACCAAAGATGGTTCTGATTCTGAGTTTCAGATTCGTAATTAAGATATGTAAAATGTGAGAGCTTGCCTGAATGAGGTCCTCATCGTCGAGCTCTCTTTCGATTCTCTCTATTTTATCTCTAGGCGACGATGATGAATAAAAATTTGCCATGTTTTCTTAGAGAGAAATAGAGAGAGGGTGAGAGAGAGAGAGAATTCTGAGTTGTGAAGACCGATAATAAAAGAAGGGGGAGAACGGATGGTAATGGAGGGAGAGGTAGTTCTGTTAGTTAGTCTTGGTTGAATGAGAACCACTATTTGAATTGATTCGTGTTTTTGATAGTTACACTGAGTTATGTACCCACAATTCGGTCTATATAAATCAATTGTTGAGTTGGAATAATAGGTTTGTTGCATTATTATCCAACTGGAATTTTGCTTCACAAAATAGGTCAAATATTGTTAGTTAAACCTCGTCGATTATTTGTTGACTGAATTTCACGTTCTATTTTAAGAATTAAAACTATTCGACTCAAACCAATTCACTGTTATCCAAAATTATTTTATTCTCATTATCATCTACAATTTGAAACGTCATGTATATAATTCCTTAAATTTAAGTTTGGAAATGTTACAAGTGTTTTTGAATTATGTCCATTCGGTAAAAAAATCATACATCATAAGTTTCAGTTCGATTTTTCCATTGTAACTTCAAGATGTTTTGACCAATCAAGTGTTCTATAACAATTTTCTATTATTAGATTCTTGAAGCATCTTATTGTTGGAAAAAGAAAAATAAATTTATTTTCAAGATTTTTCTGGAAAATATTAAATTCAAGATAATTAATTCTAGTAATGTAATAATATTAAATTCAATTTTCTAGGGCGCCTGCCCCTATCCCCAAAATTTCAAAATCGCCTTGAGTCTCTCTTTTTTGCTAACCAAATTGAACCAGATGATATACATATTTAAAATCAAACTGATTTAATTGAAATTGACCGATTCGGTATATTAACCGATTAGAACAACACATCAAACCACATATTATTCATTGAATAAGCATCATATATTTAACTGCAAATTGAACCAGATGATATACATATTTAAAATCAAACTGATTTAATTGAAATGGACCGATTCAGTATATTAACCGATTAGAACAACACATCAAACCACATATTATTCATTGAATAAGCATCATATATTTAACTGCAAAAAATATCCTTTGATGGTAATATACATGCATTTTATGTATTATTATTCTTATATATGGCCACTACTTTATGTATTATAAAATTATATATAATATACTATCACATAAATCATATATTTATATGTAAATATACATTAAAAAATAGCACATTGTTGTTTTTGCTATGGTTACCGTTGTCCCTCATGATTATTTTTCAAATCAGTGGTCCATACCATACTCTGATCAAACATATCACAAGAAAATAAAAATTATTTTCCTAAAAGTACATAAAAACTCCCAAAATTTCAGGCCAGAGATTGAATAGTCAACAGCATGCCAGCCTAGCCTGTTCAAAGTCTAGATCCAAAATACAAATTAATTACACTTTAATTAGTAATAATCTCGTATTTATTTTTTGTTAATCCCCTATGCCCAAAACTGTACTCATGATTACATTATTACGCTCCATTCAGGGAACAAGAAAAAATGCGCAGTATAACGGTAGGATAAAGGCACATGGGAAAAATCCCAGATCATCTGACACACTTGATGATATATGTCTCGTGTAATGAGTTGTTGAAGAATCGTTGAGTTGTGCTATAGGCTGCAGTTCTATATTTAAGTGTCACAGAAATTCTACACAGGTTACAGAATATGAAAGTGGAAACAGAGGATTAGAGTCAAGTCAAGACCCAAGAGACAGGTTTGGAGCTCCTGACTGTGCCTCTCCAGTTCCTGAAATGGAAGTTCTCCATTTTTATATGAGATGATTACCTGATATTATTATTATTATTACAAAACACACATGTTATTCTGATATTATTATTATTATTACAAAACACACATGTTATTTGTTGTAGGATTCATCTTTTTATTCAACTTAGAAGAGTTCACTGGAATAGTTCTAATCAATTATGTACTAATAAATCAAAAAAAAAAAAAAAATCAATTATGTACTAGACATTGCTCTACATAATACTTATTATGTGATTGCACATTTCAATTATGTGATTTATACCGGAGCCGTCTTTACTTTATTATTATTATTTAGTAGAAAAGATTTTAAATTCAATTTTTTATTTTTATTATTTGTTAAATTACTTGATTAAGAAAATATGTTTTTGGAATAAGTTAATTTTGATGGAAGTACTACATATATACATGAACCTGATATGTCATTTCACAAGAAATCAAACTTCGATATCTTCAGCGAATATCTCAGTAAGATATTTCAAATTTTGAAGTATCGATTAATTTTAGACACAATCATCTAAATATAATATTCTTTTTTCTTGTAAAGATTCTTAATTTTGGATGAATACATTAAAGTTTCTATTTTATATCATTCTTAGCAAATGGCTTTAATTTTTGTTGAATACATTAATTCTTATTTATCTTTCAAATTCTTGATGCACTTGCATATTATAAGACAATTTTGTTACTTGATAACTAAAATAAAATTAAGAATTTGTCAAACCTTACTAGTTCAAATAGTAAAAGTATCATCACCCACCAACTAAGAAGTTATGGATTCAATACTCGTCAAGAATAATTTTCTTTCTTTCCTCCAAATAATCCTCTTTTCTTGAGGACAAAAACAAACAAAAAAGATAAAAAAATTTGCTCAAATACATAGGGTAAAAATGGGATTTAATTTTATGGATATTTTTTCAAAGCCAAGCCCCTCTAATTTTTCTGTATACTTAAAATAATCTCCTGTACTTTTAAATTTTCTCTTTTAGTCCCTAATACAAAATAGAGTCTAAAAAGCAAGGGCCTTTTTTAATATACAAAGAAATTAGGGGGTTTTAGTGGAAATATTTCCTTGAACTATCCATTAAACACTGAATAAAACAAAGAGTAAATCGGAATGGAGAGGATATGATGTCAGAAAAGATAGCCAATAACCCAAGCAAAGTAATTAAAAGAAAAGCTGAGGTGCCCATTAAAAACTTAACTCTATGGAAGCAATTTCAAAACCACGTGAGACGTATATAGCCGTTGAGGCAGATCACGGGCATCAGCTCATACTCAACGGCTATGATTTCATCACGGGCATCAACTCAGCTCCAACGGCTCTGATTTTTTGACCGTTGGAGCTGGAATTCGAGCTAGCTCGACAAATGGTCCTTTATATCCGTTCATACCTTTTTCTCATTAGAGAATTCCTCCTCTTCCTCTTTTTATATTGTATAGCTCTTAAATTTATAAGCTCCTCACCTCTCTTCTTCTTCTTCTTCTTCTTTTTATCAGAGAGAGTGATTGAGAGAGAAAGAGAGAGAGGTTTTTGGGTTGTCAGCTGATCTGAATTAAGGAGCCCAGCAGATCAAGAATCCAACCTTTACCAAGATTTTTGAAGGTTAGGTTTCGAGATTTGGGTTTCTGCTAGATTAGGTTTCCAGCTGCATATTTCTTAAGGGGGGAAGGTTTCCAGCTGAAATTATTTGATGGGTTGGTGAGATCTTTGATTAGTCAACCCACATTTTGGATTTCAGCTGAAATTTGAGAAAAAAGATGCAATGTCTTATTATTATCGATTTCTAGATTTGTTTTTTCTGTAGATTGGGTTTATTTCTAGATTAGGGTTCCTGTTAGATTAGGTTTCCAGCGAAATTATTTGATGATTAGGTTTCCAACATTTCAATTTTCACCCAAAACATGAGAAAAAACGAGATCTCTATCAGGTTTTAAGCTGATTTTATTTGATTGTTATACTAGATCTATGATTACTCAACCCGATTCTAGATTAGGGTTCCTGTTAGATTAGGTTTCCGGCTGAAATCATTTAATGATTTTGTTAGATCTGTGATTACCCGACCAACATTTCAATTTTCACCCAAAACATGAGAAAAAACGAGACAATCTAGGTTTGTGTTATCTCTATCAGGTTTTAAGCTGATTTTATTTGATTATTATACTAGATCTATGATTACTCAACCCGACGAAGAAAAAGAGACAATTTAATGAATTTCGTACTTTTATTCTTTAGGTTTCCTTGGAGCGAAATGGAAAGATTCAACGAGAATTCCGTTAGCATGACCAGATCAGCTCTCTCTCAAGGTATCAAAAGTCAAAATCTTCTCTTTTTGTTTTAGTTTTCACATGATTTCTAATCCCTGCTTTGTTTCCTATTTTGAATTTGAATTTGAAAGGTGCTCCAATGGAAGGTGTGAAATATTCTGTCGAAGTGAGCAATCAAAACAGAAGAGCATTGAAAGAGATAAACAGTCTGATTGGGCGCAACCAGCTAGGAGCAGTCAAAGAGTAATGAATGAATATTAGTAATGATCTCAAATTTCATTCTTTTTTCCACGGAATTTTATTCTAAATTTTTCTTCTTTTGTTGTATTTTTCAGTAAGGTGACAATGAACTCTAAGAACAGTCAAGGAGTTATCTCAGGAAACCGGCCAATCACCAGGTCCAGTTTTTTTTCCTTTTGTTAATAATTTCATTTTAGAGTTTGGGAATTTTCTTTAAGTAAATATACTTAATTTCATTTTAAATTTCTATTTTCCAGGAAATTTGCAGCTACTCTCGCAAGCCAAAATCAATCTGCCGGTAATTACCAGGTACTATGAACATCCAAAAATAATAAAAAAAATCTTTATGATTTAATAAACTTTCCTATTTACTTAACAACCCATTTCTTTTTCTTAATTTGAATCAGGGCTCTGTAATGCAAGAAGAATCGATTGGAAATGAGAGGGCGAAAAGAGCTCTAACAATCTCTGAAAAAGAAGATGCATTCAGTAGTTATAATTGCACATTGATGGAATACAACAACATTTCAGAGATGGAAGTAGTGGTGAGAAAAGAAATGCTCTGTTACACATCTAAAACCTTTCATTTATTAGTATTGAATAAAGTAATGTTTCGTAAAATAAAGTGATGTGCCTTTTTGCATTTATGACCCTGCTATGGTATAAGTCACATTTATAGTTTGAAAAGTTGGGACCTTTTTTTTAGCCCAAACTTCAAAAAGCCCCTTTATGTTTTGTATTTCCTTTAAAGAGCATAAATTATAAGTCTATTTTAGGGTTCTTTTTCAAACGGAACTATAAGAATTAAAAACAGAAGGAAGATTCCAATTTCCAAAATTTGAACAAGTTTTGTTGTACTAATTTATTAACTGCCTTTCAAATAGGAGGATTTTCAAAATGTTGAGAAATTTTGTTGTACTTTTATAAACTGCCTTTTTATAATAATGAAATGAAATAATTTGCTGCAATTTTAGGAGAATTCTGAACTGAAAGAGATCGAAATGGAAGATATTACTGAAGAAGAGGAGCTAGAAGAAATAGTTCCAAGTATTGATAGTCAAGATTTGAAAAATCCTTTAGCCGTAACAGAATATGTAGATGAAATTTACGATTTTTACTGGAGAACTGAGGTAAAATGGAATTTTTGTGTTTAACTTAACTTTATTTTTCAATTTTAATGTGTGTTGGGTGAAACGAAAATTTATCCTAATATACCCAAACATAGGTTCAAATGTGACAGTAAAAACTTTACTCTTTATCCCAATATTATCCAAATAGGCTGTCCCAAAAAAAAAAAAAAAAAAAGCTTAACAAAAATAATTCAACTTCCGAAATTTTTTGATATTAACATTGTTCAATTTTTTTTAATTCTTACTAGTCTTATATTCAATGTCAAAAAAGTATAACATTTTCACATATTTACAGGATCTGAGCTGTGTGAACCCGAGTTACATGTTAAACCAGCTTGATATAAATGAAAAAATGCGCGCAATTCTAATTGACTGGCTTATTGAGGTAAAATTTCTCTTTTCATCATTAAATAAAAATCAGTACAAGATTTAAAAATTAAAATCAATTTTATCAACACTTTATCTATTAGACGACACGCTTTATATATCATGAAAGATATTTCCATAATAATAAAAATAAAAACCTTTTTATCTCTATTTTACTTTTACCGATCACAATAACAAAATTTGCACACCTCTCTCATTTTCTTGTCTTTTCACCCTCAAATAAATTTCCAAAACACAAAAACTAAACCAAATTTTATCTACACTTTAAGGTGCACTACAAGTTGGAACTTTTGGACGAGACCCTCTTTCTGACGGTCAACATAATTGACCGGTTCCTGGCGGTGCAAAACGTGGCGAGAAAAAAGCTTCAGCTGGTCGGAGTCACCGCGTTGCTGCTCGCGTGCAAGTACGAGGAGGTCAGTGTGCCGGTCGTGGAGGACCTGATCTTGATTTGCGATAGGGCCTACTCACGGTCCGAAGTTTTAGATATGGTAAAATGAAGTTGTGTTTTTTTTATTTTATTTTAATTATTTGAGTTTCTAAGTAGGGGTTTATTGAACTTATTTGTTTTACTTTCCAAGGGCTAAATTATAAAGATTTTGAATTTTGAATTTTATTTTTGGGTTTCGAAGCTAATTTGAAACATTTTGATTTAGAAGCTTATTAATAAAATTTAGCTTACAATTAATCAAATTTTTGAACATGAAGGAGCGCTTAGTTGTGAACACTTTACAATTCAACATGTCGGTGCCGACTCCTTATGTATTCATGAGACGGTTTCTCAAGGCGGCTGGATCTGACAGACAGGTAAACAAACCATTTCTTGTTCTTTTTCAATTCAATAAATAATTTTGTAAAAACCCTAAAATCTAAAATATAAATTTTATTTGAAATTTTGAGCAGCTGGAGCTTCTATCATTTTTCATGGTTGAATTATGCTTGGTGGAATATTCCACGCTCCAATACCGCCCTTCTCTTTTGGCAGCTGCAGCGATTTTCACAGCCCAATCATGTCTGAATGGTTTCTCTGTGTGGACCAAGTCCAGCCAGCTCCACTCTAGATACTCAGAACATGAACTTCTGTGAGTTTAGCTCTTCATTTTAAATTCCAAATTTCCCCCTTCAAAATAAAAAATGTAATTTCAAATTCCACCTCAGGTTTTTTATGTAGTTTGTGCAGTTGTTTTAGCGTGTTAATCAGTAATCGGGATTTCAAACCCTAAACTGAGAGAAATGTTTTGAAAATTAGATTATTTTTAGTACAAAATTGAGAGGAGATATAAAATTAGATCAAAATTTAGAATTTTGATTTTATTATTTTATGAAAACTAGGGGTTTTTGAGGAAATAAGTTGAAATATTTTGAGAGAAGTGGTTTTGGTACAAATTGAGAATATTAGATATAAATATTTTTATGGAAACAAGCTGGATTATGTTGAGTATTTTTAAAATTTATGAAGAACTTGTTGCCATTATATGCATAATGCATTGAGGTGAATAATAATTTGAAATTATATTTTTAATATTTTGTGATGAAAATTGCAGGGAGTGCTCTAGAATTATGGTAGAATTGCACCAGAAGGCGGGACAAGGGAAGTTGACCGGCGTGCACAGAAAATACAGCATGTACAAATACGGATGTGCATCGAAATCCGAGCCGGCTGCGTTTCTTCTCGAGTAGAATACCATTCTAGAAGCTTCTAACTCAGAAGATTGATTGATCAAGTGTTACTAAATACAGAATTATAATAGCAGTAGAAGCTGCATTAATTGAGTCGATGATGTGTGTTGATTTTATGTGTGTTGATTTTTAATAAAATCTAACATTTGGTTAGTTTGGATAATAAGTTTGTAATTGGTTGTTAATTTGTATCTAGGGATGATTATTCATTTTTTCACAATGTCTTTTTATCAGTCTTTTTACAAGATAAGTTTGATGCTTTTTTTTCAATATCTGATTGTTGACTTTTTTAGTAACACTTGAATATTTTTGAAGGGGTTTTTATCAAAAAAGGACATCTTTATATTACGAAGTATTTTCTCCAAATTAGCAAAAGTATAAATTTATATTTTAGATTTTTTTTACTAGAAGGGTAGATATGGTCAAAGGAGGATTGGACTTCAGAGAATGGTGGACGAAATTTCCCCTAAAAAACAAGCCGTACATAACACACTCATCATACTATTCATTTCTCTTATCCTATTGGGATCCAATACTAACCGTCCGATCTTTATCTAACGGCAGAAATCGCTCCACCTAACCCACTCTTGAATCTTCTTATAGACTGATTCTTCTTCCAGTTGTCAATTCCTCACAAATTTTTCATTCTTTTTTCTTTCTCTCTTCAGTGTCGTTTTTTTTTTCTATTTGCAAGGCAAGTTCTCTGTTCATTTTTGGCTATTGTCTATCTTTTATCATGATTTTCTTTCGAAATTAGATCTGTTATTTCCTCAGTAGGTTTTTGTTGCCTGATTTTAGCTATGAATTAGCAATAAGCAGCTGGTTTATAGATCAATTATCGAAATGTTTCATTTTGTTGGAAATTTGCACCACTAGTTACAAAAAATGAGTCACTAACTAAATGAATAGGTTCAAAATTGTGTGGTTTTGATCATTTCTATCAATTATCAATTTTCCTTCCTTTTCAGCTAAAGTTGTAAACAGTAACTTTCCTCTAAAAACGAATAAGTACAAACAAGTAAAATCGACAAAATGCCAATAGTGATTTAATTTGGAGCTGAATAAAGTATTACAAAATGATAAAAATGGTGCAAATTCACACAAATCTGGATTCATACGCGCCTCCAGTTTGGGCAACTCTCACTGCAGGCATTTTCGTCATTATGACTTTATGTCTCTCCACGTTTCTTCTCTTCAATCATCTCTCAGCTTACAAAAATCCAGAGGTTTTTATTTTTCAGACAGAATTTAAATAATAAATCATTTTCTTCTTGCAGTTTTTATCTTACAGCCTGTGCTGATTTATTTATTTATTATATTTTCTTTCAGGAACAAAAGTTTCTGATTGGTGTTATTCTAATGGTTCCTTGCTATGCAATTGAATCTGTAAGAATTAAATATTCAAAAAAAACTTAAAGATATTAAATAATGGGAAATTTGCAAAAAAAAAGTCCCTGCATTATTGAAAATTGTAAAAAAACCTCACCATTCTTGAACAAATTCAAAAATACTCCCTACTATTAACTTTCATCTAATGGTTATAGATTGTAAGGAGCACTTGCTACTTAATACTAGAGCGTACTTTTTGAATTTTAAAAAACAGAGGGGCTATTTTATGTATTTTTAAAGAATAGAGGGTCTATTTTGCAATTTTTGCATAATGCAGGGGCTTTCTTTGGAAATTCACCATTAATTAAATCAAGGTCAATTACTATTAATTCTTTTTATTTAATTATTTTGGTGCAGTATTTATCATTGATGTATCCATCAATAAGTGTGGATATTGAAATATTGAGGGATTGTTATGAGTCATTTGCAATGTATTGTTTCGGCCGGTATTTGGTTGCTTGCTTAGGTATGCCTTTGATTCAGGTACTATTTATTTATGTTTATTAACTTAATTGCGTAATTTTAATTAGGATTGAATGAAGTTCAACTTTCGTAGATTTTTCATTGACTTTTTTGCATAATTGAGCTTAAATCGAGGCTAAATTGCGCAGCAGGGATAATTGAGGCTTAATTTTGCTATGGGATGAATATATTAGAGGGTTAATTGGTGTTTAATTTTGTTAATTGGGCTAAATAGCACAACTTAGCCTAATTTGGTTTTAATTCCCTAAATTGACACTGAATTGCACAATAGAGGGTTAATTGGCATTTAATTTTGTTAATTGGGCTAAATTGCACAACTTAGCCTTATTTTGGTTTGTTTTTGCTTAGGTGACGCTGAATTGCACAAGAGGGTTATTCAATGTATTGTACAGTACAGGGTTATTTGATGCTTAATTTTGCTAATCGGGTTTAGCTTGTACAGTAGAGAGTTAATTGATGCTTAATTAGGGTTTAATTTTAACTTTGCTTCCTTGAACTATGTCTTAATTTCATGATTTCTTTTAATTAGGAGGGGAAGAAAGGACAATTAAATTCTTGGAAAAAGAAGGCGGTTCAAGTGGACAAACACCACTTCTAGAAGGTTCTCCCGAAAAAAAGGGGATTATAAATCATCCTTTTCCAATGAATTATTTGCTCAATCCATGGCCTCTTGGCGAATGGTTTTACCTAGTCATTAAACTCGGCATTATTCAATATGTACCTCCCCTCTCTAAAACCATAAGCCCTAATCTCTCTTTCTCTCATATATATATAAAAATTTATCGTTATTTTGTTCAGATGATAATAAAGACTGTCACTGCGATTTTAGCTGTGATTCTAGAAGCTTTCGGCGCATACTGCGAAGGAGAATTCAAATGGGATTGTGGGTAAGATAAGACCTCTTACTCCTAAGTAGGGGTGTAAACGGGTCGGATATTACCCAAACCGGATCCGAATAAAAACGGATCCGTCCGAATCCGGATCCGGATCTGGTATTGGATTTCGGATCCGGATCCGGATCCGGGTTTTTATTCGGATGCGGATCCAGATACGGTATTGGATTTCGGTGTCAGATCCGGGTCCGGATCTTTTATTTGGATGCAGATCCATATACGGTATTGGATTTCGGTGTCGGATCCGGGTCTTTTATTCGGATCCGGTATTGGATTTCGGTGTCTGATCCGGGTCTTTTATTTGGATGCGGATTCGGATCCGGTATTGGATTGCGGTATCGGATCCGGATCCAGGTTTTTTATTCAGATGCGGATACTATTCAAAAATGGGTACCTGTTTTTTACCCATATTCTCAAATATGGGTACCCATTTTTTGACCCAAATTTTATTTCCATTGCAATATCTCTAAATTGGTAATACATCTTTAAATATCTATAATATTAATAATTATTTATTTAAAAATATAATAAGACATTATATATTATTTTTCTTACATATTCATATATTTTTGTAGCTTTTTTTATATTTTATTTAGTTTTATTAAATAGTTGTAATTTTTATCTAGTAAAAAATATGTTTTTTTATTAAAATTAATTTTTTTTGTGTATAATGATATTTGAGAATTATAAAATAAATATTTATATTTAGTACTAAATATCCATTTTAATTATTCTGTATCCGTATCCGAAATATCCGAACCGTATTCACATCCGGGACGTTCCGGATCCGAATCCATATCCGAAAAAAATATGGATACGGATCTGGCATGACCACTATCTGAACCGGATCCGAACCATTTACACCCCTACTCCTAAGGGCATTTTCGTAAATTCTTTTATTTATTCGTTATCATTTTTTCGTCTTTGAGGTACCCGTACACGGCGATAATCATAAACTTCAGCCAGACGTGGGCGCTGTACTGTTTAGTCCAATTCTACGCGGCCATAAAGGACGAACTTGCGCGCATCAGGCCTCTCGCGAAATTCCTAGTGTTCAAATCGATTGTTTTTTTAACGTGGTGGCAGGGCATCGCGATCGCGCTGCTCTACGTTTGGGGCCTGTTGAGGAGCCCGATCGCCCAGGGGCTGGAGTTCAAATCTAGCATTCAAGACTTCATTATTTGTATAGAGGTATGGTTTGTACAAAACCCTAATTTGATATACAAAACCCTGAATTAATATAACACTCTGAAAGTCTGAATTTAGATACTTTACGATATAATATAAAGCCCTAAATTAATGTAGAACCGCATTTTACGAAATAATCCAATAATATAAAACCGTCATTCGAGATTCATTATCCGTATAGAGGTATTACTATTATTAACTTCTAATCCATTAACCTTTAGTCTGTTATTATAGTTTGAGTAGAGTAGTTGCCTTCTAATCCATCAAGGTAAACCCTGATTTTTTTTACTTGGGGAATTTCTCAAAACTGTCCGTATTTTTTTTGGTATTGATGTAGAACCTCCTAACTTTTGAAATATTAAAAAAAACACCAACGTTTAAAATACTAAAAAGAGACCCTAATATTAACTTTTTATTTTCGAAAACTCTCTCACTTGAATATTTTATCTTCGAAAAATTCCCCAACTCATTTTGAAATAATATGCGAACACCTTAATTTTTTTTGATATAATCGATAAATAATTTGAAAATGTGTTTATTTACATGTTATTTATCATCATATATAATTTGGGTATTATGTAAACTGGAAGGAGGTTTTTTTTTTACTATTCCAAAAATTAGGAGGTCTTTTATAAATTTGAGAAAATAAAGGAGTTTTTGTGTAAAAAAAATATTTTTATCTAACGTAACTTCAATGTTTTTTCTAGATGGGCGCTGCATCTATTGTACATTTGTACGTATTCCCCTCAAAGCCCTACGAGTCAATGGAGCCCCAATGGAACAGACACGTATCAGTTCTAGGCGACTACGCATCATCATCTAGTTACTTTCTGGACCCCGATGAAGTCAGCGACAGCTGGCGGCCTGCGAAATTCAGACCTGTGAGAAATGAAGGGAAGAGTGAAAACACCCCGATCAGGGAGAGCGTGAGGGATGTCGTTCTTGGTGGAGGAGAATACGTAAGTATGGTTGATTATGACAAGTTTGTGAAATAGCCCCTGTGTTATGTTGAAATTGGAAATAAGGACTTGTCTTGTGTGGTCAACCATATATGTATGTAGGCGCTTTTTTTTTGCAATTTCGGCATAATGTAGGGGCTTTTTTGTTAAGTTCCCTTGTTTAGGCTTTAATTTATGGGAAAATTGCAAAATGGACCTTGTGTTATGTCTAGATTGCAAAAAGAACAGAAAACAATAACAAGTCTTTTTGTGAGTTATACCGTAAAAACGGAAGTTAGGGATGTTGTTCTTGGTGGGGGAGAATATGTAAGTTTGCTTGATTTACAGGAAATTTTGTAAAATGACCCATGTTATGTCTAAATTACAAAACGGAAACTGTCTGATTGTACTGGCAGCCATAAACCAACGTCAGGTTTGTTTGAAATTTGTAATACAGGAGCTTTTTTGCAATTTGGGCATAACATAGGGACTCTTCTGCAATTTTTTCTTGATTTATCTATACTTAGGAGTTGTTTTATAAATAATTTTTTTAAAGAGTTAGAATATTATTTACTAAAGAATTATCCAACCAGAGAGAGCGTGCGAGATGTTTTTGGTGGAGAAGAATATGTAAGTTTGGCTGATTTACGGGAAATTTGCAATGTAACCCCTATGTTATGTCGAAATTGCAAAAAAGGCCTTGTCTTGTTGTGTGGGCAACCATGAGCAAATGTTAGGCACTTTTTGAATTTGTAAAAAATGGAGGGCCTTTTGGGGGAAATTCTCCCTTGATTTATCTATTTAGAAGTGCATTGCTGGAAGTGGACGGGAAGGCCAAACAAAGTTATTGTTATAAGAAATTTACATATAAAGTTATTATATAACACTAAAGTTTGATTCATGGTAAATTTATAAATATTCCCTACATTATTCCAAAAATTGCAAAAATAGCCTCTACCTCTGTACAGTCAACCATAATTTGAATTTCTTAAAATGGAAGTCCTTTTTGCAATTTGGGCATAATGTAGGCTTTTTTTTAGCAAATTCCCCTTGATTTATCTAGATTAAATGGTTTATTGTAAATATACTTACGGATTATTCTATAATAAAATTTAATTGATTGTGGGCAGATTGCGAAGGATTTGAAGTTCACAATGAACCAAGCAAAGGAACCAATGGAGAAGGGATTCACGCGAATCAACGAAAAACTACACAATATCTCGCAGAAGATAAAGAAGCAAGACAAGAAAAGAACAAAAGACGATAGTTTCATCGTCTCACCACCTTCCTTAAATAAAACGATTCGTGGAATTGACGACCCGTTATTGAATGGAAGTATGAGCGATAGTTGTACCAGTACCAGTACGAGTGGGAGAAGAAGGCAGAAAAAAAGAGTGGGTTTTGTTGGTACGGAAATTGGTGAGTCTAGTGGTGAAGGTAATGGAGGGTTTGAGATCAAGGGGCATAGGTGGGTTACCGGAAATTGAGGGTGTATTTGAATGCATTTTGCTAAGATGCATGGATTTAGTAATTTATATTTGTAGAGGCAAAAAAGTATTGTAATTGTTGTACAATTGATTTTACACTAGGGTCTATTTTCATCAAATAAATGACATTTGTAAATTTCATTGAGATGTAAAATCATAATGTGATGCACAAAGTTTAAATTTAAAAGTTCAAAATATCATTACAAGCATCCTAATATAACAACAAAGAAGGCTCAAACATAAGTCTTAATTTGAAAATGTTCTGCTGCTACAAGAAATCTCTCTACAAAAACTGCGACTTAACACTGGTTAACATGACTGGGTACAAAGTGGGGTCCCAAGTTGTTTATCTCCTGACAGGTGGCACCGCACCTCTGCCAGCTGGCGGCGCACCACGGCCAACAGCCTGTTGCAGCATTACAAACAATACGAAAGAAATTAGAATAAATTTTGTCAAAGATTCACGAAGCCTACCTAAAGTATAGGTTATGTGAACTTTTGGGGAGCTCAAATATTTAAGCCTCAATCTGATTTTCAACTTATTTCTCTCATTAACCCAGTTTGAAAATAAGGTTGTTTTGAGAATTTAGAAAATTATGGGGTATAAAATTTAAAAATGAAAAAAAAAAATTGACTGAATATCCTAGCTGAAACTAAAATAATACAGCCTCAACTAGACCTAACACAGGCATAAATTTAAATCATACACATCAGCTAAATATATCATTTTTTATCCAAAAGTAAGAGAAATTGTGAGAGAAATTTGAACTCACTTTAGCACGCATAACAGCTCTTCCACGTCCAACACCTAGTGATGAGCCTTTCCCCTAAAATAAAAAAATATATAGTTTTTAAATTCAATAAATACAATCATAATTTACCAAATTAGAAAGGTTAAAAATGAGTAAGCACCTTGATTCTTGCTTCCAAACGTTTGAACATGGGGGCATTCTTCAGCATATCAGGAATTATCATAAACCTACAATAAAAAATATATCATAAAACACAAATTCAAGTTAAATATCAGGACTTGTCACTTTTTAAAGTAATTAGGAAATTACCTCACTCTGCTGCCTCGGATAAAAACATGTTCCAGCTGTGATACTTTCCCATCCTATAAAACCAAAAATGAATATAAATTATGATATCAGTACAATATATAACACAGTTTAAATTCAAATCTTTCAATTTTGTTATAAGTTATGATATCAGTACAATATATAACACATTTTAAATTCAAATATTTCAATTTTGTTACTTTCATGGCTAAATTAAACAATAAATAAACTACAAAACCCTCAAAAAAATGCAACAGGCAATAGAATCCCATAACAAAAACCTCCGTCAAAACCCAAAACCCTAATTTCTCAGAAAAGAATCAAAACAAGAAGAAAGGGAAAAACCTTGGAGGTGAAGGTGATATTCTCGAGCTGGCAGTTCCAGTTATCCTCGCACTCGATCAAGCTGCCTCTGTAAAGCTCGCCGGTCTTCAGCTCCACCGTCACCACGTGCCCCGCCGCCTCGTGCAGCAGCTTCACCGGAATTCCCAAACTCCTACTCATCCTGTTCCTCTCACGAACTTTTCTCGGCTCTGGATTTGGTGCCCTAAACCCTAATCGAGTCGCGAAGTAGGAGAGTTGGAGTAGAAAGAGAGAGTCTCTTGCCTAATTTTAAACCCTAGAACGAATGGGCTGTATTTGGTCTATTGGGCCTCTTTAGAGAACTAAGATTTTGGATTTGAATTACGGATTCTTTGTAAAATACTCGAGAATTCAAATCATGGAACTCAAGATCTAATTCTTGGATTTTTCAATATTCTGCTGGATAGTCTCCTTTCATTGTATTGTATACTGTTTGATATTTAAATTTCAACCCTGGCAAAAATCATCAAATCGAGATCAAAATTTTTATTCTGAACGTATGCTTGAATCCCACAACAAATATAAAAAGGTCCACTTGAAAGTTGTCAAATTTTAAGATTTTGAAACTTGGGATTACTGTTCAGTCATTCAGTCTCCACTGTCCCTGTCCCCACTTCCTCAATTTCCTGATTTAAAAAATTGCACATTCAGTTCCGACTTCAATTCCGGAGTTTCTAAAGGTCCACTTGAAAATTATCAAATTTTAGGATTTTGATACTCGGGATTAATCCCAACTCCTTATTTTTTACCTACTTTTAAACCATCTCAAAAATCTAAATCATCATTTTTATCTCGAACGTTCGATCAAATTTTTTATAAAATCTTAACCATTGATTAGATATAATTCAAATAATATAATTAGATATGATATAGAAAATATTAGATATGATATCGAAAATATTTTTGAATGCATAATAAATAGATATAATATCTTATAATATAATTCAAATAATTTTAAACATAGACAACTTGTTTGACATAATTATTATATATTGTTTATATATTATGAATTTATTTTATATTTTTATTTTTGAATTTTCATAATTGTAATTTATACATAGATTGAAATGAATAATAAAATTGAAATATTCGTAGCGAAACAGAGTATTATTCTAGTTACTTTTCAATGTCTACTGTCCGTCCGCCCCTCACTTCCTCAATTTCTGGATTCTAAAACTACGAATTCAGTTCCCAGACTTCAATTCCAGGTTTTTTCTGAATGGCCATATTGTAAGAATGGGCAAGAAGTAAAGGGGCCTTCCTAAAATTCGCCTGCGAGTACGAAATGCAAAATGCTCTGCACACCAGCAAGGTCTGCGACCCGTTCGACAAAATGCCTCAAAGAACTCAAATCTCTTCTCTCCACCCTTTCTTCTTCATCTCCTTCTTCTCCTGTTTCCACCGATCTCCCTGTCCGGCTCGGCCGCACAGAGCGAAAACCTCTAGTCACAAGCATCACCGAGCTGAAAAGAAGGGCTCGAAAAGAGCGCAAGTTAAAGCAAGAGGTGAAGGAATTCGTGTTACGTCCTCCTGGCAATGGAGTGCTTGTTAAGAGCTTGATTCCAGTTGCACATGAGGTGTTTGATGCAAGGAAAAGGCTTTTTTGTTGTGTACAAAAGGTTATGGAGTCAATTCCTGTACACTCTTGCAGGTATAAAATTGATAAATTACTCAATAACCTATTAAACTAGCCCAACTAAAACATCTTATTTGTTAACATTTTGATATCGTGCAGCATTTGTGGAGAAGTTCATGTGGGAAGGATTCCTCACAAGATACGCACGTGCAATTTCTCAAACAGTCTTCCAACCAAAGAGCACACTTGGATTTCAGGAAAAACAGAGCACATTCTCCCCAAAACAGAGTCGTTCCATTTATATGACAGATTGGGCCGAGCCGTTTCTCATTCAGAGAGGCTGACAGTCGACTGGATTCCAGCCATTGTTGAGCTGTGTGTACAAGCTGGTGTGGATTTACCAGAATACCCCACTAGAAGACGAGAATTCCCGGTTTATAATGTCGCTGGAAAGATGATGGATTTTGAGAAGAAGTTTCCGAGGGATTTTAGTTGTGGGAAAGATATTGAGACTGATGGATTTTGGAAATGGAGGAATAAATCTGGAGAGGATGATTTTGTGCCTTTTTCACCAGATTGTAGTATTCAAGGTTTGTTGTTTGATTTTGCGCTGTTTATCTCTTTTAGTTTGGCAATTTAATGTAATTAACTGTGTTTTTATTTGTTTTTTGAATAGATGTAGCGATTGAAGGTATGAAAGCATGGGAAACAGTAAGAGAAGGAGCGAAAAAACTCATGAAAAAATATCCAGTTCAAACATGCGGTTTTTGCCCGGAAGTACAAGTGGGACCCAAAGGTCATCGCGCCAGGTATTAAGTAAATTAAACAAGAGAAATTTGGAAAAATGCCCATTAAATTGCAGAAAAGACGCTCCATTATTTGGAAAATTGCAACACAAAAAAAAAAAAAAAGTCTCTTAGGAAATTGCAAAAAAAAAACCTTATTGTTTGTGAAGATCCAACACCATTAGTTAAGTCATCTTAATCACTGTAATTAATTTGTTTTAAATAAAATTATGAAGGGGCTATTTTGCAATTTAAGCATAATGCAGTGACCTTTTTGCAACATTCCTATAAAACAAATACTATCCAAATTATCTCACTTTAGCATTTTCTACTGATGAACGAGTGCTCGAGTTAGTTAAAATTCTGTTATGCTGACATCAGTAATTAACTACTTAAACAAATAACCCAAGTTATCGGATTTTGATATTCTCCATTGATGATGGAATGCACCGAGCCGTTTAACAACTTTATTACAATGACATCATGATGACATCAGCAAATAACTAATTTTCTGTCATGCTGCTCTAGGATTTGCCAGGCGTACAAGCACCAGATGAGGGACGGGCAGCACGCGTGGCAAGAGGCAACAATTGACGATTTACTTTTACCGGTTTTCGTCTGGCACGTCAGAAATCTGGGAAATGAAATCCCGCTTTTGAACGAGCTGAGGATGTACTACGGGAAGCTTCCGGCGGCTGTTGAGCTGTTTTATCAGGCGGGCGCTGATGTGGCGGAAGAGTATTGGTTGGGTATGAAGAGGGATGTTGTCGTGCCTGAGTTGGAGGAAGAGAAGTTAGCTGTTTGAAATATGGTGGTTTTTGAGTTGCGGGTTTAGGTATTGTAATAATTATAGAGGTTATTTTTTATTTTATTTTAGAATGGGAAGGTTTGTGAAATTATTTGTTTTTGCTTTTTGTAATTTAGGCATAATGCAAAGGTTTTTTTGCAATTTTTTTATTATTATATTTTTGCATTTTTCCATGATCATGTATAGCCGGAAAAAGTTCATCTTGATAAATTACATTTTTTGTATGTTATGTGTATTCGATAGAAATAATATATAAGACAAAAAGTAATATAAAATATAATATACATTAAAATTAATATAATTGAGTGAACGTGTTCAGATTCTTAGAAGCACAGACACAATCATATGTACAATCTGAACATCCACATCAGTTATATGATTTTCAATTTTTGTTATTTCAACAAGCGATCAGCAAATTAATGTACTAAAAGTTGCTAGATGTAATTGATATATGATTTTCATGCTTAATCATTTCAAAAAGTAAGTATTATTACAATTTTTGTTTTTGTTTTCCAGCCAGCCAGAACTTGAAAAGAACCGAGGAAGTATTTTATTTGAACAGATGCTAATCTGAGTTGCATTGCATTATGATAAATAAACTAAATGATATGTACCTCTAAAACTTGGATTAAGACAATTGTGGAAAACCCAAGCTTTATGGTCACATTTTCTTCTGGTAATTTATTTGTTTGTAACGCAATATCATACATATTTAATGGTCCCATGCAAAGAAAATGTGCCCTAACCATCAAAGAAACAAATTGTGTGAATAAAAGATTTATTCTTCCATTTGTTGTATATAAGTCTTTAAAACTTTTATTACGTACAAAATGGAATGTATAGATTTGTTTGAAAAAAATTTACAGTCATCTCTTGCGTAAGGCATTGGAGTGAATCAAACTAGTAATTTCATATACCAAAAATCAATGAAGGTGAAATATACCAACATGCTGGTCGCATAAGCATTGCTTGGAGGAGGTTTTCTGGTAAGATATTTTTCTTAGCCTTCCCAATTATTCTCATTCCTCTCGAGGGCACGTAGCCATCAAAAAATGACAAACACTAAAAAAAAAAAGGTTTTTCAGTAATGGTGTATAGTAGTTTTTAATGATCAATAGTCACTAATAGTGTATTTTCATGATGGTCCTATGAAAATACAATTTCAGTGAGCATCTTCACCTCACCATCACTGAAAAATCCATCTTCAGTCAATCTTTAAAACCTTCAAATTTGTTTTAATCAAATAATTAGTAAGATTTATATTTGTAATCTTTTAGGACCATATACTAGCTAGTACCTAATCTTATTTGGAAAATCTCCATTGTCCAGAAAGAAATGAATTGGATACATGTTCATATTGTCCCATTTTAGCATTGAGTCAGTCAAAAGAACGATAAAATGATTAATAAGTAGGGCGACATCCATAAAAACAGAAGAAAAAAAAAATGAAAGTGTTGATGGTATTTTTTTGGCCGGTAACTACCACTCTCCCAAAACTCTATGTTCCTTAGCCTCTTCATTTTGGCATAAGACTTTTTTTTTTTTTGAAAAACATTTTTGGCACAAGACTATTTATCAATTTGTTGCAACAGGGTGGAACTGCAAATGACTTAGCTTGATACTTTTCAGCAGAATGTTCTTGAGAGCAAAGTACTCATATTGCTCTTATTATTTATTATAAATAAATTTAGGGATTATATTAGCATCTGCTTTTTCAATAAAACTAATTTACAAATTTACCCTTTTTGTTCAACAATTTCAGTTGTATCTGCTTTATTAACTATTGTGCGGATGTTTGTAACAGCTAATGAAGAGACCGCAACTAAATCGAACTTGAGATGAAAAAACCCTCAAAGCAATTCAAGAAAATGGGACTGCTAATTCAAGATATGTACAAAATTGCCCCTCGTCTTTTTCATTCCTTTTTAAGAATGCAAAAGGGCAGGATAGCCATTGTGGTCTATCACCAGTATGTCCCTATAATCTTGCTTTATTCATTTAATAAAAATATCAACTAGCAATTTATTAAAAAACTTAAAATATTTTTAGAAAGAAAATTAAAAAAAACCCTATATTTTCTCAAATTCCCTGCATTTTAGAATATTAAAAAACATACATTAAACTTCTAATTCTTCAAAAACCTCCAGAGTCCAAACTTATAAAATACTCAAAAAATCCCCTAATGCTAACTTTTTATTTTCAACCCTCCTAACTTTAATGTATGGTTTCCTTCAATATTCGAAAAGATACGGGATTTTTAATAAATATCTGAAAATATAGGGTTTTTCTTGACCAAATACTCTTTATGAAAAGAGAAAAGCCTTTTGAGTACTTTGGTTGCAGCTCGGATCAGAATGGGCCTACCAATGTCAATATTTTCAATTCCGTCCTCCAATGTAATTTCATTTGAAGAAGTGACTTTATCGTATAACCCCCTAAATTCACCACTACTATGTCAAAAGTACATGTTGCAAATTAACTAAACAAAAAATAGGGGAAACCGAATTAAGGATTGGAAATGTTAATATGTGAGGAAATAATTTTTTAATTTTAATTTACCAATTTTGTGATTGTTTAGTGCTTTTCTTGCGTGAATTCAAACATGAATACTTGGATACAACATTTTTACTTCTCATCTAACTGTACAAATAATAGAAATTAAATTTTCAGGCCTCCTCTTTTACCTGGGCTTCGAACTGGCTATGTTAATTAAAACATAATCGGAGTTACCTAACAAGTTAGTATTCTCCACGCCCTACATGCAGGAAAAAAAGTTAGTATTCTTCATGTCCTACCTGCAAAAACAAACTTAGTATTCTCCATGCGATATCTGCAAAACAAGCAAGTCTTATCTTGCTCTACCTCCAAAAAAAAACCAAGTTAGTATTTCATATACACTACCGGCAAAAAAATTTGTAACTACTCTTCTTGCCTTTCCTGGAAAAGAAATTGTAAGTACTTTTCTTACCCAACCTGCAAAAAGAAAGGAAACAAGTTAGTACTCTCCTTGCCCTACCCACCAAAAAAAAAAGTTAGTATTCTCATTGCTCTATCTAGAGCTGGCAAAATCTGACCGACACGATCTGAAGACCGAGTGACCTGTAATCTGAAATGTCTCGAACCCGAATGATCCATAACCTAAATGTCCTATAAACCAACTGACCAGAAACTTCAATGGCTCATAACTCAAATGACCCAAAATTTGAATGCCGTAACTCGAATGACTCGAAACCCGAACGATATGAAATCCCAAGGACCTGATACCCGAATGATCTAAAACCCGAACGAGCCAAATGACCTGTAACCCGAATGATCAGCAACCCAAATGTCTCAAAACCCGAATGATATGTAACACGAAATGACCAGAACTTGAATGACTTGTCCGACCTGACCCGAAATTAACCTGAATATTTTACCTTAGTACTCGAAATATCTCAAAATTGAGGATTTTATTGTTTTCTAACATAATTGATCTGAAAAAGACTGACCTGAATGGTTCAAATGACCGAGATGTCAATCTTGATGACGCGTTGTCTCTTATTTGATCAGATTCCGAGTTTGAGCTTGAATCAAACTGACCCGTGACCCGAATGATCCAAAACCCGAAGTAACCCAAATCGAATAACCCAAAACACGATGAGCAAGTAGAATGATCTGAAACCTGAATGATCCGAAACCCGAACGACCTACGACCCGAACGACCCGTCACCCGAACGACCCGTGACTCAAATTGACTCGTATCCGAATTGACCTGACCTGAACCCGCTTCACCTCTCGCCTGTATGCCACCTCTATTCCTACATGCAAAAAGAAAGGCACGTTAGTATTTCCACGCACTGCCTAAAAAAACAAGTCAGTATACTCCATGCACCCCGACATGCAATAAAAATGGTAGTACCATCGTTACTCTATGCTCCATGCTCCATGCTCCATGTAATTTGTAGCTATAACACAAATAAATATTTATTTTAGTTACAGTACATAAAAAGCAAATAAGCGGTATCTAGATTATTTTGACGGAGGAGCTTACAAAATGAAACATATTATATTATAAAAATAATACAAATTAAACATAACAAAGTAATTTTTGGATGCCTAACAAAATAAAAGCAATCACAGGTCACACTAATACTTAAATCAAACAAAACTATTATTTTTCATTTATTATATTGTTAGCAAAACTACAACATGCTATATTGGGGTAAACATATGAAATAATCACAGTAATTACGCTAAAGACTTCATAAATCGGATGCTCATCTCTTTCCCAAGTTCAATTTTCTCTCAATTTGTTTGTTTGGCTAACTTTATATCAACAGTCTTTGTAAATATTTAACCAAGAAAAACCATCATATAGAAAAAGATCAAACAATCACTAAAATTCATTAACCAAAAAGACAATCCAAGGGATTTTTTTACAAATTTATTTAATTATAATGGAAGGCCATAATTGCAACATACCTGACAGTCGGCGTGTTCCACATTTACGTTGACCAAGGAGGCGAACTCTATAGATGCATGTCAAACACCATCTTGAACCGCAGCTACAATAAACAATGCAGCATGTCAAACACCATCTTTTAAATTAGAACAATCTTTTCTTTTGAGAAATAAGGATTCTTGGAGAATTATAATATTATTCTATAATTACAGTGGCTAGAAATAGAAGGTGGTCTGGTCGAGTTGGCGGTCCAGACATACCCGGCTTGAAATGAACCCGGTTCGGTCAGCTCAATCCTCAGTTCGTTGTTAATGGCTTGCAAGAGCTGAGCCAACTAACCCGGTTGAACGCTCGGGTTAACACAGAGTTTCTCGGTTCTTGATCTTAGCATGTCGGGTATGAGACTGAGTGGCGGATCTTGACTTAAAACCTAAGGGGACAGTATATTCGCAGGCCGGATGATCATGTTCTGCTAATTATGGACATAGAGATGTCAAGTCTGGAATATAGGTACATGTTAAAGAACACGTACTGGACTGACCACACTATGAGAATATGCATGGTATATATCATTAGTGATTCTCATATAAATAGTGTGCTTGTTCCTACGACCTGAGGTCATCATAGATTCCTGTATGTGGAACTGCATACTTTAATATGATCCTACGTCATCCGTAATAGGATGATCATTAGGGTCATCATTAGGTATGCACTGAATCATGACGAGGAATGTGCGTGACCAAGATGGGATTTGTTCCTCTCGTCATGAGGGAGATATCTCTGGCCCCCTGATGAACTAGGACTGAAGGAAATGCATGGCCATGCTCAAAATGGATTAACATGTGTTGTTAATATCATTTTGCATTTACTCAATCTAATTCTCGATCAGGAAAGAGACTTTGATGAAACTCAAGGATGACATACTTCCATACCTTGTGATCAAGATATATATCGTAGAACAAAAGGAATAAGCAAATGTCTATTCAGATAGGTTTATGATTGCTGATCATTTCATTTAACATGGGTAGTCATGACATCAGTCTAGAGGTTACTCATGACTTACGATCTTTAGAAGATCGTTGCCAGCTGAGCATATGGATGATTGTCTTTGTAAAGGAGGGTATGCGGGAAATGACGTCCAGCATGGGTCATGCCAAAGCTGAGTGTGCTGGACTCTATTTCGCTGATAATCATACATGGTTAAACTTAACTGAGCAAGCAAGTCGGACTTGGGCTCAGGGCACAAGATGGAATATACCGGGCATATGATGCTCATTCCATAAAAGGAAAGAGTTGTATATGATACAATTGGAAGTGTTCCTATCTAAATAGCTGTGTATTGAGGGTTGCGCCAAAACGCACTTAATACTCAATGAAATACGGATCTTGACTCACTATGAAACCTCATTCATTTGAAGTTTCCGAATCAATACTACTGAAGGTGGTTGATTTGAAGAAAAATAGCGGGAGTACAATATAAGAAACACCAAAATAAAACAACCCCAATGAATAAATAATAATGACACTTTATATTTTAACTTGTAGAATAATGGCAAATAATAATTCAACTGGGTTGAATTTGCGATCTATCATTGAGAAGGATAAGCTCAATGGTTCTAATTTCCTTGACTGGTTTAGAAACCTGAGAATTGTTCTCAAGGCTGACAATAAATTGTATGTCATAGAAGAGGCTTATCCAGAGGAACCAGAACAGGGAGCCACAAGGGCTGCCCGAGACGCATATACTAAATACGTCAAGGACGACACAGAGATAGCTTGTCTCATTCTAGCGACCATGACCTCCGAGCTCCAGAAGCAACTGGAGGACATGGGGGCTTATTATATGATCGTAACTCTCAAGGAAATATTCCAAGAGCAGGCTAGAGTTGAGCGCTACAAAGTGACTGTCTCTCTGACTGACACGAAGATGGCTGAAGGTTCATCTGTGAGTGCTCATGTACTCAAGATGAAGAACTATCTTGATCAATTGGAGAGGCTTGGTTCAGCTATGCCCAGAGAATTGGCTGTTGACATAATTCTCGGGTCGTTGCCTCCTACCTTTAAGCAATTCATCATGAACTATAATATGCATCAGATGGAGAAATCCATCACCGAGTTGCATGAGATGCTTAAGAACGCACATGAGGACATGAAGACAAATATTGTCAAAAATGTCCTAATGGTTCACAAGAAGAAGGGTAAGAAGACCGGGAACAAGAGCAAGGGTAAAGGCAAGGTGTTGCCTAAACCTAAGATCAAGAAAGACAAGGAGGGAGTTTGCTTCCACTGCAACAAGGTTGGTCATTGGAAGAGAAACTGCAAATTCTATTAGGACGAAATCAAGAAGGGTAGTGTGACTACCGCTTCAGGTATTTTTATTATTGAAACTAATTCACTTATCCTAAATCTTGGGTATTGGATACCGGCTGTGGTACTCACATTTGTAATGATGTGCATGGACTACAAAGGAGTAGAAGATTAGCTAAGGGCGAAGTCGACCTGCGTGTGGGAAATGGAGTAAGAGTTGCTACATTAGCCGTATGAACTTATTTATTGACTTTGCCTAGTGGAGTTGTATTAGTACTTAATAATTGTTATTTTGTACCTGCTATGAGCAGAAATATTATTTCTATTTCTAGTATAGCTTTGGATGGTAATAAATTTGTTATTGAGAATAATAATTGTTCTATCTTAAAGGATAATCTTTTCTATGAAAATGTTCTATTAGAAAGAGGTCTTTACGTGTTAGATCTTAAGAAAAAGAATTATAAGTCCATATATAACATTAACACTGAACGATTCAAACCGAATGACTCAAATATGACTTACCTCTGGCACTGTCGCTTAGGCCATATAAATGAGAAATACATTTCTAAACTCCACTCTCATGGACTTTTAGACTCATTTGATTTGGAATTATTTGAGACGTGCGGGTCTTGTTTACTTGACAAGATGACTAAGAAACCCTTCACAAATATTGGTGAAAGGGTCAATGACTTATTAGAACTCATACATACTGATGTATGTGGACCAATGAGTACGTCGGCTAGAGGTGGGTATTGGTACTTCATAACTTTCACGGACGGCTTCAGTAGATATGGATATGTCTACCTAATGAAGTACAAGTCTGAATCCTTTGAAGTATTCAAAGAATTTAAGAATGAAGTACAAAATCAACTTGGCAAGAAGATTAAAGCACTTCGATCTGATCGAGGAGGCGAATATCTAAGTCAGGAATTTGAGGATCATCTCAAAGGATGTGGAATAGTTTCACACCTGACTTCTCTAGGAACTCCTCAGTGGAATGGAGTATCCGAAAGGAGGAATCGAACATTATTGGATATGGTTCGATCGATGATGAGTCAAACGAGTCTTTTAATGTCTTTCTAGGGTTACGCTCTTGAGACTGCCACATTCATACTGAACAAGATTCCATCCAAAGCGGTTCAAAAGACGCCATATGAGATGTGGATGGGGAAAAGTCCGAAGTTGTATTTTCTTAAAATTTGGGGATATGAGTATTTTGTCAAACGTTAGTTTCTCGATAAACTCGGACCCAAATCTGATAAGTGCCTATTTGTGGGATATCCTAAGGAAACTAAGGGATATTACTTTACCAACCATCAGAGAACAAAGTGTTTGTTGCTCGCAATGGAGCCTTCTTGGAAAGAGAGTTTGTCTCTATAAGAAGCAGTGGGAGCAAAATACAACTCGAATCGAGACCCACCTATAGTTGCAGAACTTATGACGGAGGAACAAACAAGCTCTCAAGGAGTTGGTGAGCTTGAAACACAACAGACTCAACGTAGATCTAGTAGGATTCGTCATGAGCCCGAGAGATACAGATTTCTCGTGTCTAATGATGATGATGTTACATTCATAGATGATAAACTCATGTCCTACCAAGATGCTATGAAGAGTCCCGACTCTCAGAAATAGTTAGAGCTGTTTTGATAAAGCTATTTTGTATGGTTGCGCTATTTGATGTGTAGAGAGAAAGATCTGATGTGTAGTTTTCTAATGCAAAGGTTTTCTCTTTTGACTTTGCCAAATTGGTGAAATAGAATGTTTGTAGTAGAGTGTATGCTGTCTCTTCTTTGCTTTCCTAGAAAGTTGCTATGCTTTTTAGGAGAAGAGGATTAAAGGCTGAGAGGTGAGAGGTTTGATTCACAGAGATTTCAAAATCGCCTATGAAATCGCCCATATTTGGACTGTAGCGAAAGAGCAAACGGCTCCTTCTAATTATCCTTAAGAACAAACTTTTTTTTTTGAATACTTGCTTGAGGTGGTGGGTGATCCCACACTCAAGTGAAAAGCGTTTATATAAAATAAATCAATTCAAGAGAACAAAAGAAAATACACCAAAATACAAGACTATAACAGATAGCTTGCCGAAAAATAAAAAATAAAAAGACTCCTCCCTCTTAAATTAAGTCATTGTCCTCTACTTTGCCATGCTCTAAATCTTAAGAACAAACTTTATATTGGTTTATCTAATAATCTTTATTCTTTTTTGAAACAGTTGCTAATGTGGAAGTTAATTTAACCGAAAACTTCTCTTCATAGATATAAGAAGTTCTCTTAAATAGATAATGTTGCATACATTTCACATTCCTACATCATGTTAATGTCATGTTAAACGCATACTTATTATCAACATCAACAGTCACAATATAGTGGTGAAGTGATTCTTAGGAAATCAGGAAATAAATTTCCATGTTCAATTAAGAGAGTACTTTTTTTGGTCTTCAAAATAGTTCTTCCATTTACATAAGGGTTTATATATTTGTATTTTGTACTCCATTTATTGAGGGATATGGTTATCAACAGTCAACACATGATTCAGATTCCAATAACTCAAACTATACGAACCCAATAATTAATTCCCAGTAACTCAAAGTCTGGCTTTTACAACTGGGTTCAAATTCCAATAACTCAAAGTCCGGTTTTCAGGAACCCAAAACTCAAAATATGAAATTTGTATCAACTCCAAGACATCATATCCAGAGACGCTCGAATTAATATAGTAACCATGATCACTGAGCAATATTAAATTTATGACTATTTGAGAGAAGAAGAGGAAAAAAAATAACCAATTAACAAAATTGTTATGAATATATTTTATAATTATGTGGATGTCTATAAGTCTAAACCTTTGAATAATAACATTTTGGTTTCCCATTCAAGATGCTTTGTGTTCCCACCAACTTTATCTTTAATTTTTTTATAATAAACAGTTATAGATCTCTCACTCTATAAATAAATGTATTTGCAATATATGAAAGATAATAGATAATAATAGATGAATTGATATTTTTTCTATTTCAATTTCTCTCTTTACTTCTCACTTACTACAAGTATTTCATAACAAAAATCAGAACACAAGCAATTAAATATAAAATAAGTAAATTATAAATAAATAATTAGAAAACATAAAAAACAAGCAATCAAATTATATTTAACTTTAAACTGCATCCTTTTGCACTATCAAATCTATACATAATAAATATATACCCACCCCCTTTCATTTTTCACAATTCCTGACTAATCAAGTTAGACAAAAAAATAATTTTTATAACATTTAAAAACCCTAAAAGATTTTCCCCTCTTCCAACTTGTCTGAATCGTAAAGAAGATCGTCTTTTCTACAAAGGCTTATGCTTTCCATATAAAAATTTGTAGATTACCATCCTAATTATGCGTCGTCTATCTCGACTGCCTTAGAATCTGTTGTAAAAAAAAACATAATTAAAAAAATAAATAAATTAATTAATTAATAAAATTATATTACATAAAGTAATTGAGAAATAATTTACTTGGCTCAGGCCACACACTGGATACAGTGTATCCATTTGCTGAAATTAAAACAAATATATTAGCAAAAAAGTATAGTTTAAATAAATAAATTAAATAATTGAGAAATAACTTACTTTTAGGCTAAGGCCGCACACTGGATCCAGTGTATCCATTTGCTGAAATGAAAAAAAAATATGAGCAAAAAAGTATAGTTTAAATAATAAATAAAATAATAAAATAAATTGTAAACAAAAAATATTGAAATATTAACGTTCCAATTTGCTAAAATGCCCCTCCATATTTGGAAATTGCAAAAGAAATATCTATTGCTTTTCAAAATAACTGTATCAGTACGCTCCAATTAATATTTCTTGTTTAGATTGATTTTATTTACTCTATTTATTCTAACAAGGCAGGGGCTTTTTTACAATTTTTGTAAAGAATAAAGGTTTTTTTTTTAATCAAAGCATAATCCAGGGTTTTCTTTGCAAAATTCTCAATATTAATTAATTTTTTTCAAAATTTGAAGTTGTTTAAAATAATACCTTTGCAAGTGTGAGTCGAGCGGATTTGTTGATTTCCTCCAATAGCTTATTCATGTAAATGTTCATTCATTAAGAACAAACTTTAGATTAGTTACGTGATAGTCTTTATTCTTTATTGAGACAATTGCTAATGTAAAAATTAATTGAACTGAAAACTTTTCTTTCCAATTCCATCTATAAAAAGTTCTCTTAAATAGATAATGTTGCATACGATTTACACTCCATATCATGTTAATGTCATGTTAAAAGCATACTTATTACGAACAGTCGCAAAATAGTGGTGATTGATTCTTAGGAAATCGGGAAATAAATTCCCTTGTTCAATTAAGAGATTAATTTTTGTCTTCAAAATATCTCCTCCATTTACATAAGGCTTCATATATCTGTACTCCATTAAATGAGGGATTTTGTTATCAATAGTAACACATGACTCAAAAACTAAGATTTTCACCAACCTAGTTTCAAAATCCCAGTAACTCAAGCTCTGACTTTTACTAACCGGGTTCAAATTCTAGCAACTCAAACTCTGGTTTTCAGTAACCCTAATCTTAAAATATGAGATTCTAAACAAATCCAAGACATCAAATCTTATTCAGAGACTCAGATTAATAGTAATTAAAATCACTTAACAATATTAAAATTCAACTATTTGAGAGAAGAAAAGGGAAAATTAAATAAATAAATAATCAACAAAATCATAAACACACAAACAATTAATTTATACTTTTAAATATAAACAGATTTTTGCACTAGCACATCTAGTGTTTATACATATAATATTTACCCGTTCCAAAATATACCCAAATCCAATAAAAAAAATTGCCAAAATATACCCTATTTTCAAATTTACAATTTACCCCTCCAAAATATACCCTTTCTAAAATATCTCCCCCTCTTCTAATTCCTCATCATCTGAACCACAATAGTCATCACATTTTTTAAATAATCCTATGGATTCCATGTTGAAAAAATATGATGCTCTTTGCAATTTCTCGACGTACCAGACGAATTCAGAATTATTAGCCTCGACTGTCTGTTGCATCTATTTAATAAAATTCAATAAAATAAATCATAAACAATAAAATATAGTTTTGATGTTAATGGGAAATTTGCAAAAAAGCCCCTCTATATTTTTGAAATTGCAAAAAACCATTACTTAAGTTATCTTGATCATTCGAACTAATATTTTTTTTTGAATAAAATTTAATTTTATTCACCCTCCTAACAAGGCAAAGTTTTTTTTACAATCAAGAACAGAACACTTTTTTAACAATTTTTTACACTGCGGGGCAGTTTTGCAAATTTCCCAATATTAATTAATTTTTCAAAATTTGAAATTTATTTAAATAATACCTGTTGAAGCTCTAGTCGAGCGGCTGCTCTTTCTTGCTCCCTCTTTTCAAGCGCAGCCTTTTCTGCCGCTTCAATTCTCGCCTTCTCTGTTTATTTATTAATTAATTAATATTTATTAATAATTCAGATAAATATAAGGAAATATATTATGTTAGAGATAAAATAAAATAAAGAGATGTTAGTGTTAGTTTACCTTGGCGTTTAATTCTGGCCTCGGCTGTTAGTAATTAAATTAAATAAAAATAAAAAATTCAGATAAAATCACCAAAAAGTAAATTTACTTGATATAAAATAGTTAAAAAAAATAAAATAATTTCTTTTGTGTTATCTACCTTCAAGCTGTGCTCTCTCTAGTTTCTCTCTCTCCATTTTCATCTTTGCTGGATCAATTGTTTTGCCCTATTTCAATTTAAAAAAAAAATCAAGTCAAAACAAAAATTGAACAAAAATAGTGAGAATTAACGTCAAAAGTTAGTTATACTTGTCAGTTCCACATTCTTATCTTATTTAAAATAATCATATAAAACAAAAGAGAAATCATTTCTCGTCTGGTTTCAAAAATTCACCTAAAAATGGTGAAAAATATTAAGAATAATTAAACAAATAATACAAAAATTAGAAAAGATCCACTTAAACTTTGTCAGGCCCAATTTTCTCGTCTTATTTAAGATATTCACATAAGATAATGAACAAGTTATTTAAAAAAAAATAGATTATAGTTTGACACGTCCAATTTCTAGCCAATTTTCGAAAGTTCAGGTCAAAAAAACCCATAAAATGGAAATATTTTGGGAATAGATAAATATAAAAAAATAAAAAATAAAATATAAATTACTTGGTCCAAGAGAATTTTCTCTTGCGCTTTAATAATCGTGCCAGCATATCGCTTCTTCATCATCGCCACTCTCAATGCCTTTCTTGGAGACATTTCAATTTCCTCTTCATTTACTTCTGTAATTAAAATATATAAACAATTAAATAAATTAGTTAATTAATAAGAAGAATTTCGGGAAATAGAATGAAGGGAAATTTGCAGAAAAGCCCTGGATTATGCCTAATTTGCAAACAAAGAACCCTAAATTGGAAAGAGAATGTGCAAAACAGAAACTACTTTTTGGATAATTTATCCATTAAGTTTGGATAACACAGGGATTTGTTTAGGCAAAATGTAGGGGTTTTTATGCAAATTTTGAAAGAAGAAACTCAGTACGAAATATGAGAATAAAAAAAGAATGAAAATGTACCATTTTGAGAGCATTGAGGAGATGAAGAGGGCTGAGAAGAAGAGCAGCCATTTCCTGTAATTAACAATATAAATTTACAAATTAAATTAAATTAAATAATATTTTTTCAAATTAAAAACAAATTATATAGAACTAAAATAATACCATTTGCAAAATAAATAACAAGTATGCAAGAATATACCTAATTTACATACAGGATTATTATCAATTAAGTTGATCATGCAAGTTCTTTTTTGCGATTTAGGAATAATGTAGGGTTATTTTTGTAAATTTCTGAAGAATAAAATAAGAATAGATTCAGAAAAAGAATAAAAAACTACCATTTTGAGAGCATTTAGAGGGCTGAGAAGCAGAGCAGCGAGTTTCTGTGATTCCTAAAATTCAGAAATTAAATTAAATAAAAGAATAATATTTTTCAAATTTCAAGAAATAAAGAAAATTTATGTAAAATAATACATATACCATTTGAAGGCTTTTTTCCGTTGATTGGAATCCGGTTATGCGCACTCACAGGCCCATCCTGAAAATAAAATATAATTTATACTTTATAAATATTTTTTATTTTCGCAAAATTAAAATGAAAATTAGATAAATTAATATGATATAAAATTACCAGTTTGCACGGGGCAGAGGTTTGAGGCATACCATTGGACCTCTCTGCCTTATAATCTGTTGCCAAAAAAAGCATAGTTTAATAAATAAATAAAATCATAAAAATAAATAAATTATATTACATAAATTAATTGAGAATTAACTTACTTGGCTCAGGCCGCACACTGGATCCAGTGTATCCATTTGCTGAAATTAAAAAATATATATATATATATATTAGCAAAAATGTATAGTTTAAATAAACAAATAATAAAATAAATTAAATTAAATTAATTAAATAATTGAGAAATAACTTTCTTGGCTCAGGCCGCACACTGGATCCAGTGTATCCATTTGCATCTGAAATTAAAAAAAAATATATATTAGCAAGAAAAAGAATTATAAAATAGTAAAAATGAAATATAATTTCATAAAATAAATAATTTGAGAAATAAATAACTTACTTTTAGATATGCTCTGACTTTTATAAGCTGGTGCAGTATGTCCATTTGAACTTTCTCCTGTAAATTAAGTATAAAATTAATTAGCATAAAAATTATTATAAATAATATAATGTAAAATAAAATAAAATAAAATAATTGAAAAATAACTTACTATTATAGTTCGATTTCTCAGTCCTCGCACCAGCTGTAAAGCGCCCATTTGAAATTTCCCCTGAAATTTCAAAATATTAAAAATAATATTAGCATAAAAATATTAGAAAAAAATATAATGCAAAGTTTATTTGCTAAACCTTTACATGAGACTCGGCCTGCGACTTGGCCATTTTTCCTCACGATCTGTAAGCCAACATTTCACATCCAAATTTAAATAAAATAATACAAAAAAATAATAAAAACTCAAAAAATAAAATAATTTTAAAAAATTTCTGATTTTTACCTCTGAGGGTTTGGCCTCCTCAACAAGCTTAGCCCTTTTGCTCAAATTAGGGTTTTCCCTCTCATAACTAGGGTTTTCCCTCCTCTTTCGTTCTTCCATTCTTTCCAAATTAGGGTTCCCATTCCCCAAATTAGGGTTTCCCCTTCCCACATTAGGGTTTCCATTGCCCACATTAGGGTTTTCCTTTCTCGCATTAGGGTTTTCCCTTCCCACATTAAGATTTCCATTCCACAAATTAGGGTTCTCCTTTCTTGCATTAGGATTTTCCCTTCGCACATTAGGGTTTCCATTTCCCAAATTAGGGTTTTCTCTTTTCCTCTTCTGATCCCCTCTACCTAAATTAGGGCTTCCATTCATTCCCAAATTACGGCTTCCATTCATGCCCAAATTACGGTTTCCATTCATCCCTGAATTAGGGTTTCCATTCATGCCCAAATTAGGGTTTCCCTGACCCAAATTAGGGTTCCATTTCTCCTCAAGAGATTTCCAACTCTTTTCAAAAATCTGATTCAACTCTTTAGCCATATTATGCACATCATTACCAGGCGGATTATAAATCATCGCATTTGAAAAGGTCAATCTCACATCATTACAAAATTGACTCGTATTTTCATACTTTTTACTGACGAGTTTCTGACAAACCGTACTGAGATCCATGGGGCAAGAAATAATAATAAAATAATCGGGGATCTGGAGTTTGACTGGGTCAACAGGCTGGTTGAACACCCATCCGAATGGGTGACCCATTAGGGTTTTGAGGAGGCTTAAGCAGCTCTTTGACTTTTCAAAGTCCATTCTTGAGATTTTAGGGTTTTGAGGGGCCAGGTTGGAAATTTGGGGGGACTTCCTCTTTCGGTTTTGATTCATCATCGCGAATTGAATCAAGTGCAAATCTGAAAATGATTTGAATTTTTGATGGATTGGGTAAAATTAAACTAAAAGTGAGACAAAAAGGATAAAACAAATAAAACAATGAATTAGGTAAAGATTTGATGTTTTATTTACGAGTTTATTGCTTGATTTCTTAATTAGGATCAAATAGCAAATGATGATCATAACATTAAACCTTAATTCAAGCAAAAAAGTAATCTTGAATCACAGAATTAAAATGAATCATTGTAAAAATTAAAATGAATTAGGTAAAATTAAAATGGAAGTGAGACAAGAGAGCAAAAAAAAAGTATAAAAACCCAAAGAAGATATATTTATTTTGTATAGATTTGTTTGTTTTATTTAACCCCTTTCATTGTTAAAAAAACTCAATTGAGACTAAGTACCAAAAAGATATAGGCAAATATCAAAAGATAATTCAAGTAAAAAAACAAAATATTGAATCATAATAGAAGAAATTAAGATCTATCTAGATCAAAACCCACAAAAAAAGAAGGAATGAAAACGAACCCTGGAGAAGATTCTGAACCGCTCTTCCTTCGCTTCCTCCTCCAACAACGACGATTGCTCAATCGAATGCAAGTGCTCAAAAAACTACAGAGAGAGAGAGAGAGAGAGATAGAGAGATCTTCGATCGGTCGATTTTAGGAAGGAATCAGATCGCGAGTCTTCGAATCTATTTTTAGGGTTTTTGCTTGGAAAAAAAATCGTCTCACTGACCTGTACGCCCCAGCGAAGTTCGCGCCAAAGGATAAAACGGGCATTAAACTAAAGTTTTCATATACTGTATAAAGAACTTTATAATTAACATGTTTCCAACTTTGTTACCGTTATAATTATCCGGGCTTTCAGATTCGTATTTCGATTTCGGGATTTCGGGAACGTACGGAATTGGATTCTCGGATTTGACGGGGGAGTAAAAACCAGGAATGAGAATCCTTCGAGGCCGCTACTCTCCATCTTCTTCTTCTTCTGTCTCAATCCGCCATTACTTGCCTTCCAAGTGAGAGCATAGCGAATTGACAGCTGTGTAAATGGACTGAGTGAAGTTCAATGGAGATCTTAACGAGTCGAACACGACAGAGGCTCGAGTGAGTTCGTACTGAGCCACCAGCGCCTGTATGTCGTCGAATTGGGCCGCCATCCGCTCCTCTAGGAGGACTTGCGACGGCGGCGGAAGTGGAGGCCATGGCGGAAGAAGGAAAGGAAAGGAAAGGAAAGCTCTAACAATGGAAGAAGAGGAAGAGGAAGAGGAAGAGGAAAGGGAAGTGGGATTTGAAAGACTGAGTTAATAGCCATGATTTTAAATCATGCGTTATTAGGAAACAAGAGCTTGGCTTCCTAGTAAACTCAAACTCGTAATCTGAAACTTCAAATCTTAGATTTCTTTTTAACAATATGAGTTGGAAAACTTAAATAAAATGACGTGATTTTTTACAGGATGACCACTATTTTTTTTTTAAATTCAGGATGACCACTATTAGAAAATGACCACTATTAAGCATTAAGTTGTTAACAACAATAAATTACATAACTATTTGAGAAGGAATATGAAAAAAAAAAATCATTAAGAAATAATAGAACACAAGCAATTAATTTAAAATTATAATTCTAAGCCCCATAAATCATTAACAAAAAAGTTTAGATGTTAGAAAGAGAATGAAAACTATATCAAAATTACTCAGAAATAGAGCTAAAAGAAATGTAACTCTTTTCTCATTCATATCTGATTTGATTGATGTATTTCAAGATCTTTTTGGTTTCAAAATTGCGATTACAACAATTTGAGCTACCTATTACAAATGCAAACTCTTTCAGTCGTTAAGTAAAAACATTTATATGTTACTAGTCACTAATACATGTTTTGCACGTGATTATATTAATTAAGCACATGATTAAGTTAATAAATATCAAATTTATGTAACAGCAAATATTTTCTATATAAATGTTATTATTTGTTTATTTTTTATTTTCTATAACTTTTGTTAAAAATTAATATGGACGAAACCATATGAATTGAACTCCAAACAAGTCACCTGTATGCATCTAAGAATTTTGCAAAATGAATATATATAGAAAATTTGAGTTTGGGAGTCGGTCGGTCGGTCATTAGAATTCCCGGATTCCCATAGCCAAATTTTGAATTTTGAAATTCACAAATTTGGATGTTGATTGCGAGAAATTGAGGGGCATAAAATATGGTAATTTCAGATCAAAAGTCATAAGATTAAAATAAATTTATATGAAAAAATGAATTGATTTGAACCAAAAATAACACTGTTTTTCATAAATTAAATTCCAGAGTTAAAATAGAAATCAAAGGGAAACTTGCAAAATAGAAATATTCAGATATCTCTGATACCGATATGAATCAGATTTATACTTAACAAAAATATCAAAATAATAAGAATTTGCCAAATAACATATATTACATTCTAAATTACCGGTCTTTATAATTTATGTTCTTAAAATTAATAAACTAGACAAGGGGAAGATTATTAATTCCCTTATTTATTTATAAAACTATAAACTATTAGCGTGATAAATATTAAATAAATACAAAATTTGAATTTATAAAAAGAGATATTTATTTGATACTTTGGGGAAAAAAATAAATACTCCTTTTTTAAATTATCCTAATGAGGATTTACCGTCCCGAAAAAATTTCAGATCCGATTTATTCGAATATGGATTTTCAGATTCTGACTTAGTACAAGTCATTATCCAAATCATTTAGAACATTTAGCATTGACATCCCAAATAAACGAAAGATTATGAAAATTTCACGCACAGCACAATTATCTCTTGTATTCTTGAATCCTAAACAATAAGTTAGACTTGCCCTACCACATGTAAACTAGACCCTTGTCCCAGCTAGTCATTGATTGTCCATTCCCATTGGCATAAGTCAGTCGGATTCACATTGGCTTTCCAACTTGAATTAGCTGCATTGATCCACTCTTCGGCCGAATCCGAAATTTGACCCGAAATATTTAACCTAAACCATATGGACCTGACAACAATCATAACCCGAAATGATTCAAGAAAAAATATGACCTGAGGTACAATGTACAACCCAACCCGACCCGAGTTGACCAAAACCCGGAAATGACCCGAGCTTAAAAGTAATCCGAAACCAAATAATCCAACCTGATTATGAACCAACATGCTCATTTACCTCCTCTAATTAAAATATACCTTGTGCCTATATAAATATGATTGTTATATTGTCAAAATATAGAAGAAATTGTGAAAGAGTATTCACATTAGTAATAAATTAAAGAAGAATTTTTGTATAACATATTTTGTTCTTCTATCTTTAAAATGTCTTCGAGCTAGTCATCCTTGATGAGGTTCTCGTAGTCACATGATTTTTTTTCTCATGAATGTTAATAAAATGTAAAAAAAAAAACACATACAAAATAAATAGAAAAGTTATGGAAAATTCTCACTTTGCCTCGTGGAATCTTCAAAAATATTCAACCTGTCCCTGAACTTTAATTAAACCCCTTATATGCTCACTTCAATTTGGCTTTTCTTGAAGAGACACGTGGGTTATGTTGTGGACCATCTGGTTGAGAGGTGGGTTCCTTTCCAAACCTTTGATTTTTTTATTTTTTTTATTTTATGTGAATTTTAATGTGAAGTGTATGTAGGGGTGTAAACGGTTTGGATACGGTTTGAATGGTACTTTTACCATATCCGTATCCATATTTTAGTTTTTTGTGGATTCGGATACGGATAGACCTAGATACAGTTCGGATATTAAACAGATATAGATACGGTTCAGATATCTCGGATACGAATACGAATACGGACTCATTTCGGATCGTTAAAACAGATATTTTAATAAGTATCATAGAAAATTGCTATAAAAATATAACTATTAAAAGAAAAATTTAAGCAAGTAATTGCACTAGATATTCATTGTTCTACATAGTCAAACTACAAAGAAATACCATTAACTTCAATTTAATACACAAACTAAAACAAAAAATATCACTACTTTAAATGTAGCCATACTACAAACAAAATTATAACTAGTCCAAATAATTTAGTCATAACAAACAAAATGTCATTATTCCAATAGTTATTTTATAAAACTACTCCAAAAAATTATCCATCCTACTACTTAGAGACATATTCATCATCTTCCCTCAATGTTTGAAGAACCGATCGGTACATCACCTAAAAATAAAATGTCATTAGTACAAAATATAAAAAAGAAAAAATAATAAAATATATATAAGAAAAAAAAATATAATAATTAAAAGAACATTACCTTTTCTATTCCCTTTAATCCAATCTTGTAGGCAAATCAACGCTTCGATAATCTCTGAGTCCAACCTACTTCTATAAGGGTCAACTATTCGACCGCCCGTGCTAAAAGCTGATTCAGAGGCAATTGTAGAAACTGGTATAGCTAACACATCATGTGCAATTCTTGATAAAATATGATAGTCTTTTCATTCTGTTTTCCACCAGGAAAGTATATCAAAAATTTCCGATAAAGAAGTCGGGCGTCTCTCCAAGTAGTCGTCCAAGTCAGATTGAAAGATGTCGGTTGACTTCTCTCAATCATAAATTGAACCAAATTATTCTCCATATCATCATCATCGTCATAACCATAACCCAAATTACCAACGGGAATGCGAAAACTACTGGTTTGATCCACTTGATTTACACTAGTTTGAAACTTTGATGTATATTCGGAATGTAAATTATTTATTACTTTATACAATTCTTCTGATTCTTTCCTTTCACCATTATCATAAAGTTGGGGGTAATAATAATCAATCAACATCATCTTGTATCGAGGATCCAAAAAAGAAGCAATAGCCAATATTGTATTTGATTGATTCCAATACTTATCAAATTTATCTTTCATTGAGATGACCACTTGGATAATGGGTGGATTCTCATTCTTACACCATGATTCAATTCGTAACTTAAATTCACAAAAGTTTTAAAAAATAAGTTAGAAGTTAAATACGATGTACCCGAAAGAAGCTCGGTAGCGGTAAAAAAATTCTTAAACATGTACATAAGGCGTTCGCCTCATCCCAATCTTGATTGGTAGAAAAATTTGGGTGCCTTGAAGGATTGATAAAATGCATCTCGGAAGTACAATGCATCTCTCAACACCATATAAGTGGAGTTCCACCGAGTATAAACATATGTTGAAAGATCATTCTTTAAGTCTAGACCATGCTCACCGGCTTACACTCCTAAGTGTATGATTTCTAATTCTAATTAGTTCGGATTCGGATATTATCGACACCGTTTACACCCTTAGGTGTATGATTTCAAATTCTAATTGGTTCCAATCATGTTTTCAATTCTACTATAGATCCAATGCAAAATGTCAATTTGATGCACAGGGAAAATGCCACGGTATTTTTCTCTCTCCTCTCTCCACCTTCCCCTCTCTCTCAAGAGTCAACTCAGTCAAAAGCCTTACCCTCATGTAAAAAGCCCCTCTCACACGCCATCCTCTCTCCCTCCTTATTTCTAGGGTCTTCTCCATTTCACTCGCTCCTCCCCCCCCCCCCTCTCTCTCTCTCTCTCTCTCTCTCTCCCTCTCCCTCCTTCCAACATCACAAATTCTATGCTTTGGGGAAGATGAGAAAAAGGCAGGAGTGGATACGGACGTATTGGGCTCTCACTCTCTCTCCATTGAAAAGGTACAATCTTAATTAAAATATTTTAAATTTTCAAAATTAGGATTAAATGTTTTTCATGTCTTTCAATTTTTCTGTTTGAGATGGGATTAAGCCTCAATTTGATACTCGGATGGTAGATATATATAATATTTGATAGAATATCTCATGTAAGAATTTTCTTTGAATAAATTTGGTTATTTCTGTTGGGAAATCCACAGCCATGTATGTTACATGCACAATGGAACCTATGGATTTAACCCATCCTAAGATCTACGTTAAGGGAATAAAAGTACGAGATTAACAATTAAAATTTATACCTCGGATCTTCCTGATTCGCGAGACGAAGAACGGATGTAGGTCTGAACTTTTCTGACTTGTAACCTTCTCCTTACTGAAGCTCGACTCGCGACCTCCTTGCTTCTCCTAGGGATGAAGATCGATCGCTCGCAAGTTCTCAAGATAGAGAATCTCTACTCGTATCGATGCGAACTTCAGACATACGGAATAACCGGACTTGACTAGACAAGTCCGGAAATATTTTTCGAAAATCTCTCAAAACTTTCTCTCTCTTTTCTATGTAATAGACGCCTCTAAAGCTTCTGAATTATATGTCGAATAGAAGGGGGCTACCCTTTTATTTATACTAGAGAGAGGGGTGAAAGAATGATAATTTTCATTAAGGAAACAAATCCGACCTGCTGCGTGAACAGTAATTCCTGCTTCGAACGGACCATCATTTCCATATAAACGATGCTTGTCCGCTAAGCAAATCAGCACATACCATATGTGTTCCGTTCGAACGCGTGAATAGTAATTCATGTGCATGAACAATAATTCATGCGCGTGAACAGTAATTCCAGCACAATCAAATATCCAATATTTGATTTATTCTTTCGCCCATTTATACATCACATGTATAACTGTTATTGAGGTATTTTCATCCTGTACGAATGGAGTTCATTGTGTGACCGTGTAGGTTCCATTTAACGCTGGCAACGATCTTCTAAAGATCGTAAGTCATGAGTAATCTCTAGACTGATGTCATGACTACCCATGTTAAATGAAATGATCCGCGATCATAAACCTATCTGAATAGACATTTGCTTATTCCTTTTATTCTACGATATACGTCTTGATCACAAGGCACGGTAATATGTCATCCTTGAGTTTGAACAAAGTCTCTTTCCTGATAGAGAATTAGACTGACTAAATACAAAATGATATAAACAACACATGTTAATCCATTTTGAGCATGGCCATGCATTTCCTTCAGTCCTAGTTCGTCAGGGGGCCCAGGGATATCTCCCTCTTGTCGAGAGGAACAAATCCCATCTTGGTCACTCACATTCCTCGTCATGATTCAGTGCATACCTAATGATGACCTTAATAATCATCCCGTTACGAATGACGTAGGATCATATTAAAGTATGCAGTTCCACATGCAGGAATCCATGATGACCTCAGGTCATAGGAACAAGCACACTATTCATATGAGAATCACTAATGACATATACCATGTATTTTCTCATAGTGTGGTCAGTCCAGCACATGTTCTCTAACACGAACCTATATTCCAGACTTGACATCCCTATGTCCATGATCAGCAGAACATGATCATCCGGTCTGCGAATATACTAGTGTAGATATGTAGCTTCTTACTTGAAGTATTTTTATCTCTTTAAATATCCCACATATCACTAGGGACGGTTTAGAATGTCATTCATTGGTTCACAGTTCTACTATCAGAATCATTTATTCTGATGACGTGAACCCCAAGTGACATTCATGGTTGATATAAGAAGTTTACATTCACAACACATACACACAGATATATAAGAAACTACCTTTATTGAATAATTAATAATGTCTTAATATATAATCCATTTCCTAGCACAAATACATTTGGCCTAGGGCACTAATCCTACAGTCTCCCACTTGCACTAGGCCAAGTCTAAGCATCTTATGCCCATAGACCTAACATGACCCTCATGCTTCGCTTGCGGGAGTGGTTTAGTTAATGGATTGGCGGCATTGTCATCCGATGATACTCTACACATTTTAACATCACCCCTTTGTATGATCTCTCTGATTAGATGGAAGCGTCGCAGTATGTGCTTGGACTTTTGATGTGATCTCGGTTCCTTTGCTTGTGCGATCGCTCCATTGTGGTCACAATATAGATCCACTGGTTCCGAGATGCTCGGAACTACTCTTAGCTCCTCCAAAAAGTTCTTTATCCAAACAACTTCTTTAGCCGCTTCTGCAGTGGCTATGTACTCTGCTTCCGTTGAAGAATCTGCTACAGTACATTGCTTGGAACTCTTTCATGTCACTGCGCCTCCATTTAGGCAAAATAAATAACATGATTGTGATCTAAGGTCATCTGAGTCTGTCTGGAAGCTTGTGTCGGTGCAACCCTTTACAACGAGCTCGTCTTCTATACCTCCATTGACTAGGAACAAGTCCTTAGTTCTTCATAAGTACTTAAGGATTCTTTTAACAGCTATCCAGTGACTTAATGGTGTTATGCCCTAGGCCAAAGTGTTTGTGACCTAGATGATGGATTGTAATAACAAACATAATATTTATTCTAAGATATTTCATATAATATGTGCGTATAGGTTATTTTAATATAATTAAAATAGACCACGAATATGCAATTCAGCTTTATGTCATCAAAGTGCGTGACTTTGATAGTAAAACTATAAAGTGTTATGAATGCTATTCTAAATCGTCCCTGGTCATTTATAGGATATTTGTGGAGACAAATATACTTGCAGATACATATAAATATATATTTATATACAAGCTATAAATGTACACTAGTATATTAGTTGATTGATGATTATGTTTTACTGATCATGGATAAATAGTTATCAAGTCATTAATATAAGTATATGTTAGAGACCATATACTGGACTGACCCGCCATAAGAATGCTACATGTTTTACGTCATTAGCGATTCTTGTAACATAAGGTATTTATAGTCATTTGACCTGAGATTGTCTCGGTTCCCAACATGAGAAATTTTATAGTTTAATATAATCTAACATTGTCTTTAACCGGGTGGTCATAACGGTTATGATTAGGTATACAATGAATCATGTAGAGGGATGAGCGCAATCAAGACGGGATTTGTTCCTCTCATAAATGAGAGAGATATCTTTAGGCCTCTTGATGAATTGAACTGAAGAAATGTATGGCCATATTCAAATGAATTAATAAGAGTTATTAATGTCATTTGTTCTTGTCCAGTTTAATTTGGGATCAAGAAATATTATTCGATTATTATAAGGATGGCGTATTACATGCCTTATGATCGATATAGATATCGCATGAAAAAGGAACTAAATACGTTATTGTTGATTAGGTAAATCGGATCACCGATATTCACTTAAATTGGGTAGTCATGATGGCTTTCTAGAGTCCGCTCATGATTTATAGACTGTTAAGTCTATTGCCAACATTAAGTGAACCTACAGGGTCACACACAAAGAACAAACTGAAACGGGCGCAGAAAATCGTTGCATAAGAATGTCACAAAATATATTGTCATCTTATGTGATAAGATATGATATATATGTATATAAAGACTATGAGCACAAAAGATCATGTAATCTAGAAGAGTCTAGATGATGGCATATGGATAATGATGAGTGATGTCATACACATCTTTTAGTGTGAAGAGACATGACTCTTCACCTCTATATAAGGACATAGATGACTCCAAATTCACAAATACAACACATCATTCTCTCTCTCATTATTCTCATTCTCTTTTGTGAGACAAAAGAGAGAAAATATACTTTCTAATTTGTATGACAAAATTATGAAAGGGTGCTTTCCTTTTTGTATGACAAAAATGAAAGAGTGCGATTATATGAGAGGAATTATATACATCTTTTGTGAGATAAAATAAGAAGAGTTTTCTTATGCAAGAGGAGAACAAGCTACTAGCATATATATTGTTCTTCTTCCCGTTTTAAGAAGTTTGTTCGTGTGGACACCGGTAGAGGCGTTCGTACTTTCGGCGCTTGTGATCTATTCGGCCTAAGAAGATGAGAATGGTTTGTTGAGAGTTTTGGTGGAGACTGATTGTGTGTGAGGTAGATGACTTCTGCACGATCCGACCTAGACGGCCTATACGAATGGAAAATCGGTTAGGACGGTAACCGGTTTAGAGGCGCATGGACAACACGCATGGTTTGAGCGTCACGGATTAAGCGTAATCCGAAAGGTATCTTTAAGATTTATTTCTTTGATTTTACCGATACGCACGGATCCTCGGATTGGTTTTGGACGAAATTTTTGTTTTCCGCTGCGTTATGCACGTCTAAAACCTAAGAGTGGTATCAGAGCGATGTGCATATTTCGGTTAAATTGAGAGAGTACATATGTGATATGTACTATGTATATACCATTTATAAATTCTGATTTAAAGTTATAAGGCTTGAGCATTGAATATTCTAACATGAAAAAGGGTTGCAAGAGTTGTATCCAAACGTTGCCAGCAATAGATGTGATCTAGAATTATACCATGTTTCATAATCAGATTATTAGATGTGATCTAAAGAGATGTGAAAAAGATGTGATCTGAAGGGATGTGATCTTTAGATGTGATCTAAAGAGATGAATTCACGTTTAAAATGTTTGTAAGAAAAGTATGTTAACACGCTGTCTGTTTGGAAGTGTTCCTGATGAGAACAAGAGATCATGTACATAAATGGTTAAAACTTATTTGTGATAAACGTGTCTAAACCCTTTGGATCCATACTCAATTAAAAAGTTGTATTTGAGTGATACGACTAATACATATGATTAAGAAATATAGTCCAAATGTTGTGACTAAGTGGCGTGATTCAAAAGGGCAAAAGTTGCAGCCACATGAAATTCAGTAGAAACAATGCAAGAGTTGCAAACCAAAAGGTGTATACAAGTATTGTATCTAAAAGATATGATGTAAAGTTTGCATTAAGTTCCACAACTTGCAAATCCGCATGACATGATTAATATCTCCAAATATTTAGTTCAAAAGTTGTTCACTTTATTGGCATGGGGTCAGTCATACATAATTAATAATATAAATTGAATGGTTTATGAAACCGTGGAGATATATTCTATTTGGTCACACCCAAAAGGTGCGATTAACGAGTGTGACCAAAAGATGCAATTCAAAAAGTCACATCCAAAAGATGTGACGAAAGGTTGCGACCAATGGATGCGACCAAAGGGTGCGACCAAAAGGGGCGACGAACAGGTGTGACCAAGGGATGCGATTCAAATATCACATCCAAAAGACGCGACGTTGTTATTATCTTTATTCAATTAGTACATGTGATGTTCTTTGAATATTGCATAATAACATATAATATTAAATAAAATCCCTGAAAACAATCTTAAGTCATGAAGTGCCTTCCATAAGTCTAAATCTCTCGATACTCTTGATCGACCCTGCATAAGTCATGCCAAAGCTGGGTATGTATGGACAATCTTAGGAGGAGAGAATGCGGGAAATGGGAGCCAACATAGGTCATGCCAAAGCTGAGTGTGTTGGGTACTATTTTGCCGATGATTAGACATGGTTTGACTTAACTGGGCTATCAAGTCGGACTTGGGCTCGGGGCATACGATAGGATATATACGTCGGGCATATGATGCTTATCCTATGTTGTTCAAGAGTTGTATGAGATACAATTGGAATTATTCCTACCTAAATAAGTTAACTTCTGGGCGATGAGCCAAAGCTCACGTAGGACTTAATTGAAATATGTATCTTGTCTCACTATGAAACTTCATGGATTGAAAGTTTCCGAATCAATGCGATTGAGGGTTATTGATTTGATTAAAAAAATAGTGGGAGCCATTATATGAAATATTTAAACAATAATAGTTTGTGCATATTATTCAATTCGAATAGTATATCTATTTATGTCTCACAATTGGTCCTTGAGAAGGACAGATAACATATGATGCTTATAATCGTTAAAATGAACATGGATAAGTGTTGTCAATAATGTTCTCATAGTTGAAAGAAACGTAAAAAGTACTCCCAAAGATAAGGGGAAGATGTTGCCGAGGCTTCGGCCTTAGGTAAGAAATTAGTATCTTTTGTAGTGAATCGGTTCATTGAAAGAAACCATAATTTCTCAAGAAGATATGAAAAAGGGAATGAAAGGATAGTGTGACTACCGCTTCAAGTATTTTTGTTATAGAAATTAACTTGTCTATTTCACATCATGTGTATTAGATACACGATGTGAATCACACATTTGTGAAAATATGCTGACTAAGTTGTAGACTATTGAGTAAATATGATGTTAATAGATGAGTGAGAAATGTAGTAAAAGTTGCTGCATTTTATCAAGTAACTCATTTATTTACATTGTCTTTTTGGACTTATTGCCGACATAAATAATTGTTATTTAATGTCGAAAATAATTTTGTATTATCTATAGTTCGACTTTATCTATGAATGGTTATTAATTTATTATTGAGAATAATAATTTCACCATTCACAAATGTCAATTTTCTATGGAAATGTTCCAATAGAAAAATTACCTTATGTGTTATATCGAACAAGATAATTATAAGTCTATCTATAACATTAATATTAAGAATTTAAATCTAGCATTGTCGCTTGGTCTACTTAAATAAGATGAATATTTATTAAATCCATTAAGAAGGATTTTCAAATTCATTTGATTTTGAATCATTTGAAACATGTATAACTTATTTATTAGACAAGATGACATATACGTCTTTCACAAAGTAAGGTGAACGTAAGTTACTTATTGGCTCTCATACATAGTGATGTATGTTCATCAGTGAGTGAACGTGCTAGAGAAAACTACTTCATCACTTTATTGAAACAATAAATTTGAATATTTTGAAAGTTCAAAAGTTACAAATAGTGAAGTAGAGAATAAAACTTGGCTTCGAAAAATCAAATTTCTTTGATGAGATCGAGGAGTCGAGAACCAAGTGTTTGATCATCATGATAACTATATCGAACTTTGTTAGATATAGTTCGATTATGATGAGTCAAATATATCTTCTATTTCTTTCGGGGTTATGCTCTTATTGCGTTCATACTTAATATAATCCCATTTAAAGCAGTTGTAAAAGACTCCATATGCGATATGGACTGGTAGGTGTATCAAGATTATCTTTTATCAAGATTTGAGGATATGATACTTAATTGAAGCATCATGCATCTAATCGGATTAGTGCTAATTGTGGAATATCCTAAGAAAAGTAAAGGATATTACTTCTATAACTAATATGAGAACAAAGTGTTTGTTACTCGAAAATTATATCTCTTTGGAAGAAGTGTTTCCAAAAGAATTAGTGGGAGTAAATTTGAAAAGTTCAAATTCCACATACTGACAGCAATGCTCGGATGGAAATTAATTCAGATTTCAACTAGAGATTGAGTCTGCAATTAATCAACAAGACTCGCAAGATGTTGAAGAGTCTGAGTATATAACATAAGTGTATTCATGTAGATCTATTAGAATTTATCGCAGGGCCCGAAAAATATAGAGTTTTCGTGTTTAATGATAAAAATTTCGTACTCATAGATGATGAGTCCACATTCTACTAATAGACTATGATGAGTCAAAGCTCTAATGGTTAGAGACTTTAAAAGTTGAGATGTAATCCATGTCAGACAATCAAGTTTTGAATTTGATTGATCCATCAGATGGAAATACGGTTTTAAAAGAAAGACCGATATGGATAATGTGCAAACATATAATGCATGATTTGTGGTTAAGTTAAACTCATAGTATAGACTATGATAATATTTTTCAAAGTCATCATGATTATGTATTTCAGAATTTTCTTGGGCATATGTTCATAGTATGACTATAAAAGATGCCAAGTGTGTTGGGTTTCTACCGTTCATAGCGCAGCGGAAAATGCAAAACGAAACAAAATCGAATTCGAAACCCAAAAGAAGGATCCGTGAATTACAATTAAATCAAAGAAAAGTTCATAACTTTGTACCTTCGGATTACGCTTAATCCGTGATGATCAAAAGTGAATATGGTTGACGCTTCTCGTTGCCCGATTCCAAACCGGTTTCCAAACCGATCCTTTGTATATTTCGCCTAACCGGTCTAAAAAACCGATCTCCAAACGAACGGATTCTCCAAGCAAACCGATTCTCCAAATAAAACCACGGTTTCAACCCGAATCACAAAGACGCCGCACTTCGCTTCGTCCTCTACCGGTATCCACACGAACAACCCCTTTGAACGGATAAAGAACGATATATGCTAGTATCCGTTCTTCATTTCTCTCACAGAAATAACAAGAGAATAATTTTCGGATTTTTCTCTCCTCTTTTTCTCACAAAAGATGGACGAAAATATAATGATCCTTCATCTGATTTTGGGGTGTCTCTTGTGCCTACATAGTCCATAAGTTTCATATCCTATGTGCATGGTAACTATGTAACCATATATGCAACACACCTTATCATATAAGATGTAGGATTGGATGTGTCACTTGACTATGTAGCTCTCCATACAACTTATCACATAAGTTATGATTTTTCTGTGTACGTTTCAATAGTTGTTCTTTGTGTGTGACCCAGTAGGTTTACTTAATGTTGGCAATAATCACAACGGATTATAAATCATGAGCGGCCTCTAGCAAGACATCATGATTACCCAAATTAAGCAAATATAGATGATTCGATCAAACCTAATTTATGTCATGCATTGTATCCCTTTGTTACACGATATCTATATCGTCCATAAGGCATGGTATATGTCAACCTTATGTTGGTTGATAAATATTTCTTGACACCGAATTTGATTGAACATGAAATGACATTAATAACTCTTTATTAATTCACTTGAGCACGGCCGTGCGTTTCTTCAATCAAATCATCAAGAGGCCTAAAGATATCTCTCTCAATTTATGAGAGGAACAATCCTATCTTAATTAAACTCTTTCCTCCGCATAATTCATTATATACCTAATTATAATCTTTATGACCGCCCGGTTAAAGACGATGTTAGATTATATTAAAGTATAAAATTTCTCATGTAGGAAACTGAGATAATCTCAAGTCTAAGGATTACAGATATATTCTTTACTGAGAATAACTAATGGCACGAACCATGTAGTATTCTCACGGTGGGTCAATCCAGTATATGGTCTCTAACATATACTTATGTTAATGACTTAATAACTCTTATTCATGATCAGTAAAACGTGACCATCAGTCAACTAACATACTGATGTACATTTATAGCTTATCATAAAGTATGTTTGTCTCACAAACATCCTATGAATGATCAGGGACAGTTTAGAATACCATTCATAATACTTTATAGTTTTACTATCAAAGTCACATACTTTGATGATATAAAGCTGAATATCATATTCAAGGTTCATTTTAGTAATAAGAATAAAATAACCAATACGCATATATTATATAAAATATCTCTAAATAACAACAATGTTTGCTTAACACAATCCATACATCTAGGTCTCAAATACATTGGCCTAGGGCATACTACTAACAAAGTGGATGTCAAGACGTTGTTTCTTAATAGAAACATATGAAAGTATGTATATGATACAACTTGAGAGTTTTGTCTATCCTAAAAATTTTGAAAAGAGTTCGCAAGTTGCATAAATTCATTTATGAATTAAAACAAATATCTCTAGGTGAATATTTATTATTTGATGAAATAACCAAACAATTTGGTTTTATCAAAAATTAAAGATAAATCTTATGTTGACAAGAAATTCAGTGGGAGCATAATTACATATGATGTGAATTAAGTGTAACAAGCACACATAAGTTTAATCTTAGTGAAAGTCACTAAATAATAATCAAAAGTACTTGAGAATGATAAAATATTCATCTTAGATTATGGTGGACATAAAAATTATGCAAAGTATTTGCATATGACAATGTTTGATAATCCATTTAAGAACCCAATCCCTTAAATGATGGTTATCATGTTAGGTCAACTGGTATGTGATACCACATAGATCAATGAGTATGAGATACTTGGTTGATTTGGCCTAGTGCAAGTGGGAGATTGATGGTGTTATGCCCTAGGCCAAAGTGTTTGTGACCTAGATGATGGATTGTAATAACAAACATAATATTTATTCTAAGATATTTCATATAATATGTGCGTATAGGTTATTTTAATATAATTAAAATAAACCATGAATATGCAATTCAGCTTTATGTCTTCAAAGTGCGTGACTTTGATAGTAAAACTACAAAGTGTTATGAATGCTATTCTAAATCGTCCCTGGTCATTTATAGGATATTTGTGGAGACAAATATACTTGCAGATACATATAAATATATATTTATATACAAGCTATAAATGTACACCAGTATATTAGTTGACTGATGATTATGTTTTACTGATCATGGATAAATAGTTATCAAGTCATTAACATAAGTATATGTTAGAGACCATATACTGGACTGACCTGCCATAAGAATGCTACATGTTTTACGTCATTAGCGATTGTAACATAAGGTATTTATAGTCATTTGACCTGAGATTGTCTCGGTTCCCAACATGAGAAATTTTATAGTTTAATATAATCTAACACTGTCTTTAACCGGGTGGTCATAACGGTTATGATTAGGTATACAATGAATCATGTAGAGGGATGAGCGCAATCAAGACGGGATTTGTTCCTCTCATAAATGAGAGAGATATCTTTAGGCCTCTTGATGAATTGAACTGAAGAAATGTATGGCCATACTCAAATGAATTAATAAGAGTTATTAATGTCATTTGTTATTGTCCAGTTTAATTTGGGATCAAGAAATATTATTCGATTATTATAAGGATGGCGTATTACATGCTTTATGATCGATATAGATATCGCATGAAAAAGGAACTAAATACGTGATTGTTGATTAGGTAAATCGGATCACCGATATTCACTTAAATTGGGTAGTCATGATGGCTTGCTAGAGTCCGCTCATGATTTATAGACTGTTAAGTCTATTGCCAACATTAAGTGAACCTACAGGGTCACACACAAAGAACAAACTGAAACGGGCGCAGAAAATCGTTTCATAAGAATGTCACAAAATATATTGTCATCTTATGTGATAAGATATGATATATATGTATATAAAGACTATGAGCACAAAAGATCATGTAATCTAGAAGAGTCTAGATGATGGCATATGGATAATGATGAGTGATGTCATACACATCTTTTAGTGTGAAGAGACATGACTCTTCACCTCTATATAAGGACATAGAGGACTCCGAATTCACAAATACAACACATCATTCTCTCTCTCATTATTTCTCATTCTCTTTTGTGAGACAAAAGAGAGAAAATATACTTTCTAATTTGTATGACAAAATTATGAAAGGGTGCTTTCCTTTTTGTATGCCAAAAATGAAAGAGTGCGATTATATGAGAGGAATTATATACATCTTTTGTGAGATAAAATAAGAAGGGTTTTCTTATGCAAGAGGAGAACAAGCTACTAGCATATATATTGTTCTTCTTCCTGTTTTAAGAAGTTTGTTCGTGTGGACACCGGTAGAGGCGTTCGTACTTTCGGCGCTTGTGATCTATTCGGCCTAAGAAGATGAGAACGGTTTGTTGAGAGTTTTGGTGGAGACCGATTGTGTGTGCGGTAGATGACTTCCGCACGATCCGACCTAGACGGCCTATACGAATGGAAAATCGGTTAGGACGGTAACCGGTTTAGAGGCGCATGGACAACACGCATGGTTTGAGCGTCACGGATTAAGCGTAATCCGAAATATATCTTTAAAATTTATTTCTTTGATTTAACTGATACGCACGGATCCTCGGATTGGTTTTGGACGAAATTTTTGTTTTCCGCTGCGTTATGCACGTCTAAAACCTAACATGACTTTCACCTGGATTAGACTGAAACCTGCTTGTTGTGCTCAATGAGTATGACACATCTGGTCTAGTACATATCATGGCATACATGATAGATCCTATAGCCGAAGCATATGTGATCTTATTGATGCATCTTCATTCCTGCTCACTTGTAGGACACTGTGTCTTATTGAGAGAAATACCATGTGACAAGGGCAAAAATCCTTTCTTGGATTCTTGCATTCTGAACCGTTTCATGACCTTATCTATGTATGTACTTTGACTCAGACCTATAAGCCTTCTAGATCTATCTCTATAGATCCTGATTCCTAGCACGTAGGAGGCTTCTCCTGGGTCTTTCATCGAGAAATTATCTCCCAATCATTTCTTGACGTTCAATAATATTAGGACATCATTTCCCATGAGTAATATGTCATCTATGTAAAGTACCAGGAATACTACCGTGCTCCCACTGAACTTCTTGTAAACATAAGGCTCACCTTCACTTTTGGTAAAATCAAAACTTTTGATGACTTCATCAAAACGAAGGTTCCAACTTCGAGACGCTTGCTTCAAATCCATAGATGAATTTCTGAAGCTTGCAAACCTTACCAGAATTCTTAGGATCGACAAAACCCTCGGGTTGCATCATATGCACGTCCTCGGTCAGATTTCCATTTAGGAAAGTTATTTTGACATCCATTTGCCATATTTCATAGTCATAATATGTTGCTATGGCTAATAGAATTCTGATGGATTTAGGCATAGCTACAGGTGAGAAAGTTTCGTCATAGTCAATACCATGAACTTGTTTGAAATCTTTCGCCACAAGGGTTGCTTTGTAGGTTTCTACCTTTCCATCCACGTCAGTCTTTTTCTTAAAGACCCACTTACATCCGACGGTCTTCAAGCCTTCGGATAGATCAATCAAGTTCCAAACTTGATTTTCTTACATGGATTGCATCTCGGCTCTCATGGCCTCTAACCATTTCTGAGAGTCGGGACTCTTCATAGCATCTTGATAGGACGTGGGTTCATCATCTATCAATGTCACATCATCATCATTAGACATGAGAAATCTGTATCTCTCGGGCTCATGCAAATCCTTCTAGGTCTACGTTGAGTCTGTTGTGTTTCAAGCTCACCAACTCCTTGAGAGCTTCTTTGTTCCTTTATCATAGGTTCTACCTCTATAGGTGGGTCTCGAATTTCGTCGAGTTGTACTTTGCTCCCACTGCTTCCCATAGAGACAAACTCTCTTTCCAAGAAGGCTCCATTGCAGCAACAATCACTTTGTTCTCCGATGGGTGGTAAAAGTAATATCATTTAGTTTCCTTAGGATATCCCACAAACAGGAACTTATTAGATTTGGGTCCGAGTTTATCGGGAAACTGTCGTTTGACATAAGTCTCACATCCCCAAATTTTAAGAAAAGACAACTTGGGGCTTTTCCCCGTCCACATCTCATATGGCATCTTTTGAACCCCTTTCGATGGAATCCTATTCAGTATGAATACGGCAGTCTCAAGAGCGTAACCCCAGAAAGACATTGAAAGACTCGTTTGACTCATCATCGATCGAACCATATCCAATAGGTTCATTCCTCCTTTCGGACACTCCATTCCACTGAGGAGTTCCTGGAGGAGTCAGTTGTGAAACTATTCCACATTCTCTGAGATGATCCTCAAATTCCTGACTCAGATATTCACCTCCTCAATCAGATCAAAGTGCTTTATTCTTCTTGCCCAGTTGATTTTGTACTTCATTCTTAAATTCTTAGAACACTTCAAAGGATTCAGACTTGTGCTTCATTAGGTAGATATAACCATATCTACTGAAGTCGTCCGTGAAAGTTATGAAGTACCGATACCCACCTCTAGCCGACGCACTCATTGGTCCACATACATCAGTATGTATGAGTTCGAATAAGTCATTGACCCTTTCACCAACTTTTGTGAAGGGTTTCTTAGTCATCTTGCCAAGTAAACAAGACTCGCACGTCTCAAATGATTCCAAATCAAATGAGTCTAAAAGTCCATGAGAATGGAGTCTAGAAATGCATTTTTCATTTATATGGCCTAAGCGACAGTGCCAGATGTATGTCTTATTTGAGTAATTTGGTTTAAATCGTTTTGTGTTAATGTTATATATGTGCTTATAATTCTCTTTCTTAAGATCTAGTACTTAAATACCTCTTTTTAATAGAACATTTCCATTGAAAAGATTATCCTTTAAGATAGAACAATTATTATTCTCAATAACAAATTTATAACCATCCAAATCTAAAATAGAAATAGAAATAATATTTCTGCTCATAGCAGGTACAAAATAACAATTATTAAGTACTAATACAAGTCCACTAGGCAAAGTCAATAAATAAGTTCCTACGGCTAATGCAGCAACTCTTGCTCCATTTCTCACACGCAGGTCGACTTCGCCCTTAGCTAATCTTCTACTCCTTTGTAGTCCCTGCACATCATTTCAAATGTGAGTACCACATCCGGTATCCAATACCCAAGATTTAGGAGTAAGTGAATTAGTTTCAATAACAAAAATACCTGAAGCGGTAGTCACACTACCCTTCTTGATTTCGTCCTGATAGAGTTTGCAGTTTCCCTTCCAATGGCCAACCTTGTTGCAATGGAAGCAAACTCCCTCCTTTCTTTCTTGATCTTAGGTTTAGGCAACACCTTGCCTTTACCCTTGCTCTTGTTCCCGGTCTTCTTACCTTTCTTCTTGTGAACCATTAGGACATCTTTGACAATATTTGTCTTCATGTCCTCCTGTGCGTTCTTAAGCATCCCATGCAACTCGGTGATGGATTCTCCATCTGATGCATATTATAGTTCATGATGAATTGCTTAAAACTAGGAGGTAACGACCCGAGAATTATGTCAACAACTAATTCTCTGGGCATAGCTGAACCAAGACTCTCCAATTGATCAAGATAGCTCTTCATCTTGTGTACATGAGCAATCACAGATGAACCTTCAGCCATCTTCATGTCAGTCAGAGAGACGGTCGCTTTGTAGCGCTCAACTCTAGCCTGCTCATGGAATATTTCTTTGAGAGTTACGATCATATCGTAAGCACCCATGTCCTCCAGTTGCTTCTGAAGCTCGGAGGTCATGGTCGCTAGCATGAGACAAGCTATCTCCGTGTCATCCTTGATGTATTTAGCATACGCATCTCGGGCAGCCCTTGTGGCTCCCTGTTTTGGTTAGGTTTCTAAACCGGTCAAGGAAGTTAGACCCATTGAGGTTATCCTTCTCAAGGATAGATCGCAAATTCAACCCAGTTGAATTATGATTTGCCATTATTCTACAAGTTAAAATGTAAAGTGTCATTATTATTTATTCATTGGGGTTGTTTTGTTTTGGTGTTTCTTATATTATACTCCCACTATTTTTCTTCAAAGCAACCACCTTCAGTAGTATTGATTCGGAAACTTCAAATGAATGAGGTTTCATAATGAGTCAAGATCCGTATTTCATTGAGTATTAAGTGTGCTTTGGCGCAACCCTCAATACACAACTATTTAGGTAGGAACACTTTCAATTGTATCATATACAACTCTTTCCTTTTATGGAATGAGTATCATATGCCCGGTGTGTTATTCCCTCTTGTGCCCTGAGCCCAAGTCTGACTTGCTTGCTCAGTTAAGTTTAACCATGTATGATTATCAGCGAAATAGAGTCCAGCACACTCAGCTTTGGCATGACCCATGCTGGACGCCATTTCCCGCATACCCTCCTTTACAAAGACAATCCTCCATATGCTCAGCTTTGGCATGACCCACATGGACGACTGTCTAAGTACTGAGGGCTTCAGTGACATGGGGGGTACTTCCTTATTTAACATTCTGAAGGATTTTATTTAGATTTATAAATATAAACATCACAAAGACTAAGTTAAATATGGTATGAGCCTAATCCTCACGAGAGATCATGAGGTTACTAATTCTAGATCTATCTCTAGATTGCAGAAGTAATCTTCAACGAACTCTTCATTGTGTGTGCGAAGATCCAACGCCATCTTCCAAAGATTGCGCCAAGATCTCTTGCCTTGAAGTCTTAAAATAATATCTATCCTAACAACTATCCTATTGCTAGAAAAGGTAATTTACAAATTTGGACAACTCACAGGTTGCCATAATAATAACTTTGGACAACTCACTGGTTGCCATAGATATTAAATAAAATTACAAGCATTCACACACAATATTACATCACAGAACAATCACAGATCTAAAGCTCATACCATAGTTGTATATTTAAATTCCATGTATACAAAAATTAGGGTTTCTCGCAAAGTCAGCCTTATTCCATTGGGAACGGAACTATTCCGTTCTCAATTGAACCGTCATTGACAAAAACATGAATTTCCGGGTCTCCTCCGTTCTCAACGGACTATTCCGTTCACAACGGACTATTCCGTTCTCAACGGAACTATTCTGTTGGGTACAGAGACCTGCTGGAAAATCCTTTTATCCTTTGTTTTAGTCCCGTTTCCAAAACAGATTTCGAAAAACTAATTTCCAAAACTCTAGAAAATCATAATATCCAATATTATATTCTTAGAAACTATTTTCGTGATGTTTTGAAATAATATTTTCAAAACCCTAAAATTTATTATACTAGAATTTACTAAATTTTAAATACATAATCGACGATTATTTCCTTAACGAACGCTCTGATGCCATTGTTGGAAAATCCACAGCCATGTACGTTACATGCGCAACGGAACCTATGGATAAAATCCTGCCTGCCGCGTGAACAGTAATTCCTGCTTCGAACGGACCATCGTTTCCATATAAATGATGCTTGTCCACCAAGGAAATCTGCACATACCATATGTGTTCCGTTCGAACGTGTGAACAGTAATTCCTGTGCGTGAACAGTAATTCCTGCGTGTGAACAATAATTCCAGCACAATCAAATATCCAATATTTGATTTATTCTCTCACCCATTTATACATCACATGTATAACTGTTATTGAGGTATTTTCATCCTGTACGAACGGAGTTCATTGTGTGACCGTGTAGGTTCCATTTAACGCTGGCAACGATCTTCTAAAGATCGTAAGTCATGAGTAACCTCTAGACTGATGTCACGACTACCCATGTTAAATGAAATGATCAGCGATCATAAACCTATCTGAATAGACATTTGCTTATTCCTTTTGTTCTATAATATACGTCTTGATCACAAGGCACGGTTATATGTCATCCTTGAGTTTGATCAAAGTCTCTTTTCTGATCGAGAATTAGACTGAGTAAATACAAAATGATATTAACAACACATGTTAATCCATTTTGAGCATGGCCATGCATTTACTTCAGTCCTAGTTCATCAGGGGGCCCAGAGATATCTCCCTCTTGTCGAGAGGAACAAATCCCATCTTGGTCACTCACATTCCTCGTCATGATTCAGTACATACCTAATGATGATCTTAATAATCATCGCATTATGGATGATGTAGGATCATATTAAAGTATGCAGTTCCACATGCAGGAATCCATGGTGACCTTTGGTCGTAGGAACAAACTCACTATTCATATGAGAATTACTAATGACATATACCATATATTTTCTCATATTGTGGTCAGTTCAACACTTGTTCTCTAACACGAACTTATATTCCAGACTTGACATCCCTATGTCCATGATCAGCAGAACATGATCATCCGGTCTGCGAATATACTAGTGTGGATACGTAGATTCTTACTTGAAGTATGTTTATCTCTATAAACATCCCACATATCACTAGGGACGGTTTAGAATGTCATTCGTTGGTTCACAGTTCTACTATCAGAATCACTTATTCTGATGACGTGAGCCCGAAGTGACATTCATGGTTGATATAAGAAATTTACATTCACAACCCATACACACATATATATAAGAAACAACCTTTATTGAATAAATAATAATTTCTTAATGTATAATCCATTTCCTAGCACAAATACATTTGGCCTAGGGCACTAATCATACAATTTCTACTATAGATAAGAAAAATACTACTGAAGGAATATGAACATTGTAACAAATTATCTGTATTTCATGATAAGAGAATTAAAGAGCATGGTGATTCTCTTCAAGATTATGTGAAGGTGATTTCATGTCTCCAGAAAAAAACTGTTAGAAAAAATGAAATTGGAAAGAGCAAGAAGAACATGAATTTTCTCTCTTAATTATTTTCTTATTCTCTAATCATAATATTCTCATTACAAATGACATACACAAAACACCCTTTTTATAGAGCCATGCCCTCCTAGAGTCATATCCTCTAGGCACACCCTCGTATACACATACACACCTTTTCACACAAACACACAATTCCTCAAATGACCACACACAACTTTTCACACATAAACAACTTCTCACATAACTACATATACCTTAACTACACATAATTAATAAATAAATATTAAGTTTATTATTATTTTAACAGAAACCATTGTCCCATTTGATTTGGTTTTTCAATTTTTTTAAAGTTGACAATAGTATGTTCTATTTACAATTTTTTTGCTTCTTTGAAAAGGAAAAACAAGTATAGTTTATTTGATGAAGAAGAAGAAAAAGAAGAAACAAAGAAGGATGATTTCAAGGAAATATTACCTCCTGATGAAGATGGAGCTGATGGTAATAAAATAGAGCTCGTCTACAATATTCCACTTTTTTTTTTAACTTAATAATAGATTTAATCAGGACCATTAGATTAACGGGGGTATTTTTGGTATATGCGGTATTAATTACAGAGATTCAATCTCAAATTTATTTCCATTTTATTTTGTCCTCTATTTCTTTAATCAATGGAGCGTTAATTCTTTATCTCCTCCAATCGTCAGACCACACAAGTAAATTTATCTGTTTGAGGCAAAAAAGGTTTTAGTGCCTCTCTCTCACTCACTGTTCCATTGCGACTCAACTCACAATGCTCCTCCACCAACACAACAATTTATTCTAGGATAAAAGTTAAAAACATAAAAAAACTCTCAATAATAATAAATAACAAACATTATGTAGCCCCAATCCAATCCAATCCTCTGTTGAGAGCAAGAAAATCAAGAAAAATAAGAATATGATGAGAGGTCCATTCTACAGTTTTGATATGAATAAATTTGAAAATTTGCATTTAGAAAAACGACTAGACAGCTAGAAAATCAGGAAAATAAGAATTTCGTGTTTTGTTACAATCACAATTCACAAGTGGTTAGATGTATAATATACCATATTATTACACTAGGATTTCAACAATAGAGAAATAAATAATAAGTGCTAATAAATATCAATAGATGCAAAAAGAGTGGACGGAAATTAGTTATGATATTCCTAAATCCACAATTAAAATTTAAAAGCCACACAAATTATATTAAAGACCCCAAACTTCTCATTAAATATCATAGGGCCCTTCTTACTCCCACACATCCACAAAATATCCACCATTTCCTGCCCATTTAAACAAAAATAAATTAAAATATTAATTATCACATAAACTCTAAATTTTAATAATTCTTACGTAAATTAGAAGCATATAAATTGAGATATCTTACTTTTTTTTTTCTTATTATTAAAATTGAAACAAAAGCTTCCAGTTAAAGGAATCGGGCGATGAAAGACCCTGCTGGTACCGAGTAAATTCTCATATGTTGCATTCCAGCTAAGTACACGCAATAAAATTATTACTTTTACTCAATTATCAATTATTCAATTGATTAATTTTAGTTTAATGATTAATATTGCGTAATTTGAGAAAAAACAAATCTTATTCTAGTCTCAAACTCTTGCGACTTTCTTGAATATTTCTCATTTGGATGCATTCCTTCCTTGTTTTGTTCCAAAGAAGAAGCCTTATTTTCAAATCATCCAGAATACAAAATTAAATCGAGCAAAAAAAATGCCCAAATTCATAATTTAGGTAATTTAAACAAGAATTACCGCTGCTTCCTTCACCATTTTGATCGATTGAAAATACAAAAATAATCCTCTCAATCGATTCAATCTGATTGCCATTGTTGATGTTCTGTTTTGTGTCGTGCGTGCTTGAGCTCAGAAAGTCGCCGCACATAAGAGCCTACTGTCTGATTTACGTTTCCATTTTTGTCGGATCTCATCTCCTTTGTCGCATACATCCTGAACCTTTTCATGTCCACCACCTTTTCATGTCCGATTTACGTTTCCATTATTGGGGATATGAGGTCAGATGATCCCCAAAACCTGCTTGACCTCCTTCATGTGTTCTTACTTTTTCTTGTAATAAAGCTATATAATATACAAAACTCAAAATATTTTTATGATATATAAAATATATAATAATATAATAATAAAATTATAAATTATAAAATAGTTTTATAATATATTTGTACTATTTTAATAATAAAAAAAGATCCGGATTCGTATCCATATAAGACAAACATGAACCATATCCGGATCCGTAGAATATCCAAACCGTATAGAACCATATCCGGATTCGGACCCGAAAAAAATATGGATACAGATATGGTACGAGCGCTATCCGGATCGGATCTAACCCGTTGCCACCTGTTAAAGTTATTGTCATGTCAGGTGAGAATTGTATGTACAATTTTTAGGCTATGCTAATGTAGAGTCCGGTGATTTATGTAATGGAGAGATATGTTAGATTCTTTATTAATTTGTTATACGGGGTTAGATGAGGTGTATAGTCATTCATGTGGAGTGTTAGGTGAGGTGTCACGTTTAGATAAGGAATAGGGTTATAAATCCTAGCTATATATAGGTGTAAGTGTAAAAGACTATTCAATTAACAAAGATTAATTAATTCACTAAATCTCTTCATGGTATCAGATTAAGCCTATAGGCTCATGCCTCTTTCTTTCTCTCCTCATTTTATAACCGTCATTTTCTCCCTATTTCTTCTTCCTCTTTGAAACCAATCCACCAACTCCACTAACTCCGCCCCTTCTCTACTTCTTCTCCCCTCCTTCGAGCACCTTGAATACCATCTTATCCCTCTCCCTTCTTGGTCTCTAAAATGACCATTCCAACTCATTCTCTCACTCTCCGTTCATCAAGTTTGATATAGACAATTATATCTTGTGAAAAGCCAAAATCTTTCCCCCTATCCATGGTCATAACCTCATGGGACTCCTTATCGGCACCGAACCAATCTCTCTAAAAATCATGCTTAGCGAAACCGATGATAAATCCTCTGATTCCTCCGCAAAAACCTCTGAATCCGGTGATAAACCGGTTCCAATACCCAATTCGGATTATTTATTATGGCGCCGACAAAACTCTCTCCTTCTCGGATGGCTCCTCTCCTCAATTTCGGATACCGTTCACCCTCAATTCATCAGTTGTGTGACTTTGCGGATGCGTGGAGCGCGGTTCAATACATGTTTGCCTCGCCGGCCATATCGTCCATTCTTGACCTTAAGCGGCAACTTCAAGCCACAAAAGGTTCTCTTTCATTCATCGATTTTGTGCAAAAGCTTCAATCCGTGGTGGATCGCCTCGCATCAATTGGAGCTCCGGTAAATAAGACCGACTTGGTCCTCCGTATTCTCAATGGGTTTGGTCCCGAATATGATTCATTTGTCATTTCAATCACCATTCACAGTACACCGCTTAGTGTTATGGAGTTTCTTGGCTTCCTTAGGAGTCATGAGTGAAGACTTGAGAGCCATTCTCTTCTTTCGAGTCAGCCGAGAGTGAATATGTCCTCTTTTCAGCCAAATGGTGGTCCTAATAATGGCGGGCCGAATTCCATGGTGGAATGGCACCGTCCAATGGTGGTAGGCCTAATTCCGGTTGGAGCACTCGGAACTCTCAAACTGGTAATCGAAGTCGCAATGGCTCATCCCATGGCGGTTATTGTAAAGGTAATTATGACAATACTCATTGCCAAATTTGTGACAAAAGCGGTCATTCCTTCTGGTATTGTTGGAGCCAGTTTGATTCCACCTTCTCCCCCTCTAATCCGTCTCCTCAAGCTCAAATCAGTCTGGTGACCCTACCTTCCCGTCCACCGCACAAAGGGTGGTTTCTTAACTTGGGGGTCACAACAAATCACATCACATCTGATGTGAATAATATTGCCTCCAATGCTCCATTTTCGGGTTTGAACAAGTACATACCTAATCTTGGCTCTTCTCATTTACATACGTCCTCAAAATCATTATCTTTTAATAATGTGCTACATGTGCCAACAATTACTCAAAATTTACTAAGTGTTCAACAACTTGCTCAAGATAATAATGTTTAACTCGAGTTTTACCCTTTCTTTTATATTATTAAGGACCGCCTAACACAACGTGCTTCTTCGAGCCATGCTCCATGATAGCCTCTACCACGCTTCCTCTTCCCATATAAATCTGCCACTTGCTTCAATAATCGAGAAGTTATCTTCCAACCTTTGGTACCGTCATTTCGCGCATGTCTCTTCATCTACTTCTTTGTTTTTGCAAAGTAAGATAGGTGGGACCTCATCTTCAGAACTTTTGTTCTGCGGAGATTGTTCCAAAGCTGAAAGTCGCAAAATTCCTTTTTCTCCTTCGAGTTCGGTGGCTCTATACCATCTAGATGTTATACATACGGATCTATGGGTGTGGTTTCTTCTGGCCCACTCTACATAAGGATGCTGACTTCTTCGTGAATTCATGTGAGCGATGCTAGAGAACGGGAGGACTAACTAAGAGAGACGAGATGCCGATGAAGTATATTCTTGCATGTGAGGTTTTTGAAGTGTGGGGTATCGACTTTATGGGACATTTCCCTCCCTCATATGGTTTTGAGTATATCCTCCTGGCAGTCGATTATGTCTCCAAGTGGGTTGAGGCCAAGGCCACAAAACGGGCGGATGCAAAAACAGTCGTGGATTTTGTCAAGGACCAGATCTTTAGTAGGTTTGGGGTCTCAAGAGTCATCATCAGTGATAGAGGAACCCATTTCTGCAACCGGAGTTTCGAGGCATTAATGAAGCAATACCATGTCACACATAGAACCTCGACAACTTACGATCCTCAAACCAATGGCCAAGCAGAGCTTTCGAATAGGAGAATCAAAGGCGTTTTGGAGAAAGTGGTGAACCCCACTAGAAAAGACTGGGGTCTTCGGCTGACTGACGCACTCTGGGCATACAGAACTGCTTTCAAATCCCCTATAGGCATGTCCCCTTATCGGCTAGTCTATGGAAAGACTTGTCATCTTCCGGTTGATCTCGAGCACAGAGCCTATTGGGCCATCAAGAAGTGCCATCTAGACTACCCAAACGATGCACTCAACCGGAAGCTACAAATCCAAGAGTTAGAGGAGATCCGAAATGACGCATATGAGAACTCCCGAATCTTCAAGGAGAAGACCAAGATGTATCACGACAAAAAGCTTGCCCATAAGGATTTTAAAGTGGGTGACAAGGTGTTGTTGTTTAACTCAAGACTCAAATTACACCCGGGCAAGGTACAAAGTAGGTGGATAGAGCCCTTTCTTGTGACAAAATTGTTTGATTATGGTGTAGCGGAAATTCAGGGTCTTGATTCAGGGAAGATCTTCAAGGTCAACGGGCACCGGCTGAAGCGGTTTCATGAGAGTTTTGATGCGAGTTGGATTGACATTCACGAGCTTGGCAAGCCATCCTCCACTGCTTGCGGAAATGGAGACGTCGGGCCAACGACGTTAAAGAGAGGCGCTACTGGGAGGCAACCCTGCGAACAAACGTTGTGTTTTTCTTTGTTTATTTTCTTTTTCTTGCATTGCAACACTACTTTGTACTTAGCTTTACTCGGGGAAGAGTAAAAGTTTAAGTGTGGGGTGGAGTCTTTATTACAAAATAAAAATAATAATAACCTGTTTTTAAGCATCAAATTAAAAAAAAATGCCCAATTAAAAATCAAAAAGATTGAGAGAGAACTGTAACTTGTATTGAATAATGTGGTTGAACTTGTTTGGACTCAAAATGATCATATATACCAGTTCAAGAAGAATTGAGGTTGTTGGTTTAGAGATCTTTTGTCACTGGTGAACTCGATTTGTTGTTTGAGTGCCAATAATTTAGGGATGTGCGCGAGAAATTACGTGAGGACTTACCACTGGACCGTGACCCGGAACTCAAGTTTGTTTATAGTATAATATCCATAATAACCCACTATATCATCTCATATATGTATAAATAATATCCAAGTCTATTAGCTTCTAAGGTCACTTTCTTGCTTGGTTTTGGAGAATGAGGGTTAGGCATTATATAAGAACATAGGGGACATGAAGTAGAGGTTAGTGTCAGAAGTTGAGGGCTTATGTGTAGTAGATGAGCCTTGTGCACCGAGTGTATTCATGAGGAGTTATATCATAGAGACAAATTTATGAGAGTAGACTCTCGGGTAAATTCTATTTTTGACATAAAGGCAAGTTAGGCCCATATAATCCAAATAGATTTGAGACACAATCTTAAAAAATAAAATAAAATAAAATAAAATAAAATAAAATAAATAAATTAAATAAAAATTAAATAAATAAAAAAAGATTGCATGACTCAAACTTGTTCCCCTTGTACATGGCCTAAACCATAGTTTACCCGATTTGTGAGAAAGAGTGGATCCCAGTCATACATCTCAGGCCAGCATCTAGGTTGACACATTTTGGGCCAAATGACTGAAGGTGCTAGGAGGTATGCACATTAGGAGGTTCAATATTCCAAGCAGATAGAGGTATAGGCGATATCTTGTTGTAGAGTAGAGGCATGAGTTTATAAAACCAAGTGACAACTTGACCGAAAGTGGCGAAGTAGACAAGCAAACAAATTATGTAGTATATATATTTATATGTATTATCCACCATATTCCATCATATTCCACCAAACGTAACTTGAGAACTTCCCTCACGACCACGGTAGGAAATCACGATTCATTTGAGAACTGAGAGTTATTATGAGAGACACTCCACACATTCCATATTCATATTCCACTATACAAAAAGAGAGTGAGTGCGAGTTTCACGAAAGTGCATGGAATCTTACACAAGGGACCAAAGATCATTATTGGCTGGTATATAAGTGAAGAGCGAGTCAAAAACATAGGACCCATCTTACCAATACAAGTTACAATGTTTGCTCGAGGACGATCAAATGTTTAAGTGTGGGGTGATTTGATAACTCATTAATTATACACATTTTATATCCTATACATATATGATATTGCACCATTATATGTGTTAATATTCTATTTATATGGATAATAATCACAACTTGAATGTTAATACTGCTAATGACATATTTATGTGAATTCAGGTGCAATTTGGATGAATCATAGCTTGGAGAAAATATGTTGGAGCACAAGATGGAGATAATAATCAAGACTCGGACCTTCTGACACAGGCTTAGTATTTCGGCCATAACTCACAATTTGGGCCTTCTCTATATGCATACTATATACTGTTGGAAAGAAGAGAACAAGGCCCACAATTTATTCCTTATCACCAGAGCCCAATTCAGAGATATACGTGTCCCAAATTGACCATCTTCTGGACAGATCTATCATGCACTTTGCATTCACTCCTCATGTTTTTGCCATGCTCATTCACACTCTTTGCATGGGGCTTCATTCATCCCTCATGATCACCTTTTGAGAGGGTTATAACCAGGTGCAAGGCATCTATTCTAATCACTTTTGAACTTCATCATTCTCTCTCTTGGAGTTGGGCAAGTCAAGCAAGCTTCATTCTTCCATCCGCGCTTCATTAATGGATTCTATCATTATTTTATTTTCTTTCTTTTCCATGTATTTCGAGTAAGCCTCTCGAGACATAGTTAGTGTTTTTGTTTTTGTGTTGTAACTTTTGAGACTATTAATAATGAATTTCATTTGAACCGTTATTATTCTGCTTTCACTTACTTATCATCTTCCATGCTCAATGAATTGTTTTAAGTTTATTTCCGTCAGTTCTATGTTCAGTAGTAATTAATTTCATTTGGAATTAATCTCTTACTGCACTTAAGAGATTAATTCCAAATTCATTATTATAGTCAAGGATAAAGTTACACACAAATTTACTACACAAAACTATGCCTCAATCCACAAAACCACTACATCTCCTGCTTTTTACTCTAAGTTTCCTCTTTATTTGTTACTTTCATTTTGTTGCAATCAACCAATCAACAACCCCCCCAATTGTGTGTCTTGTTTTAGGTCTTGTGTTTGGTTTTATTTACGGTCTTGGTTTCTCTTTATTTTAGTTTTCTATTTTTGTTGAGTCCATTTTCATTAGAGAAGTAATCTTTTCACCTAGTTTAGTCTAAATAGCTCTCTGTGGTTCAACCCCTACTTCGACTATCTACTGTATTGTAGTTAAGTCTAGGGTTATAAGTTTCTTTTGGTAAGTGTAAAATGACTGCAATAAATACCTCTTATGAAAATGGCGCCGTTGCCGGGGAGCTAGCAACGCAACTATTCTAGGTCAATATTCACACTTCTCTTGTGTAGTACGGTAGTCTGCATCTGTGTCAGAGTAAACCAAATTCGTTTTACTTTTTGTCTGTTATATCTTTTAAACTTTTTATCAGAGTCACACTTTCGTTACCTTTTTTATCTTTTTCACTTTTTGTCAGAGTCAGTCATACTATTTATTTTAACTTTGAGTCTGCATTACTTGCATTAACTAATTCTCTCTCTTACACTTGATTCTAGTTCATGAAAGCTACTCATAGTTCTAATCTTCCACTTGCACCACTAGATCCGGAGATCGAGAGAACACACCTGAGCGAAGAAGAGCACTTCCGGAGACACCAAAAATAGCCGAGAAAACTGAAAAGGTGGAGAACTCGGACAGCGACAACGAGCCTCCTACTCCACCAGCTCCCCCTCACGCTACAAGAGGTAACACTACAGTCATGGCTAATTTTGAGGATATGACAGTTAGGGACTTGTCTACATTTTATTTTGCTACCAACCAGTATGGTATTGTATTACCACCGGTCCCGAATTTTAAGATCCATACGGGTCTTCTTCAATTATTACCGACCTTCAATGGGAGTGCCAGAGAGGACCCGTACTCTCACATGCGGGAGTTCAACCATATCACCGCAACAATGATGTCGGCGGAGATTGAAGATGAAGGTCCTTACAAGTTGCGAATGTTTTCATACAGTCTTCGAGGACCACCAAAGGACTGGTACTACCATTTAGCACCTTTTCCAACAACTTGGGTAGAACTTCAAAAGTTGTTTCTAGACCAGTATTTTCTTGTCTCTCTTACCGCTTCTATTAGGAAGCAGATTTGTAGTATTCAACAAGAAGTAGGAGAAAACCTCTACGAATACTATGATCGCTTCCAGAAGTTGTGTGCAAAATGTCCTAACCATCAAGTCCCAGAGAATCTCTTGATTCAACACTTGTATGATGGGATGCTTCAAGAGACTAGGGATAATGTAGATTCTGCCAGTGGGGGTGCTTTCATAGATAAAATCGTTAGTTAAGCACGAACCTTGATAGAAACCATGGCAAAAAATGCCCAATCTAGTAGAACCAAATCTCGAATTAGGGGAGTTAGTGAGATTAGAGACTGTGATTTGGAGAAGCGAGTGAATGGTATGGACGCCAAATTAGACAGCTTAGCTAATATGATGGCATCATTCATGGGAACTAAAGTAGAAGTGAAAGCATGCGGTGTCTGCACTCAGATAGGGCACACCACCGATGCTTGCCCAACACTGCATGATGAGGAGAAAGTCACGACCATAGCTTGCAGCATCTTCAAGCTAAACCAACACGGAAATTCAAATGGGGGTCAAAACCGTAATTATGATCCATATTCCCAAACATACAACCCTGGATGGCATGACCACCCAAACTTCAGATGGCGAGACCCAGGAAACCAACAACAACCTCCTCAAAACCATAATCAAAATTCTTCTTCTTCTTCACCTCCAATTGACCCTGCTTTGAAAAGTCTTTCTGACATTGTGACATCCTTGGCCACGTCAACAACTTCTTTCCAGAAGGACACAAAGAGATTGATGATGTTATGCCCTAGGCCAAAGTGTTTGTGATTAGATGATGGATTGTAATAACAAACATAATATTTATTCTAAGATATTTCATATAATATGTGCATATAGGTTATTTTAATATAATTAAAATAGACCATGAATATGCAATTCAGCTTTATGTCATCAAAGTGCGTGACTTTGATAGTAAAACTATAAAGTATTATGAATGCTATTCTAAATCGTCCCTGGTCATTTATAGGATATTTGTGGAGACAAATATACTTGCAGATACATATAAATATATATTTATATACAAGCTATAAATGTACACCAGTATATTAGTTTACTGATGATTATGTTTTACTGATCATGGATAAATAGTTATCAAGTCATTAACATAGGTATATGTTAGAGACCATATACGGACTGACCCGCCATAAGAATGCTACATGTTTTATGTCATTAGCGATTCTTGTAACATAAAGTATTTATAGTCCTTTGACCTGAGATTGCCTCGGTTCCCAACATGAGTAATTTTATACTTTAATATAATCTAACACTGCCTTTAACCGGGTGGTCATAACGATTATGATTAGGTATATAATGAATCATGTAGAGGGATGAGTGCAATCAAGACGGAATTTGTTCCTCTCATAAATGAGAGAGATATCTTTAGGCCTCTTGATGAATTGAGCTGGAGAAATGTATGGCCATACTCAAATGAATTAATAAGAGTTATTAATGTCATTTGTTCTTGTTCAGTTTAATTCGGGATCAAGAAATATGAATCGATTAATATAAGGATGGCGTCTTACATGCCTTATGATCGATATAGATATCGCGTGACAAAGGGACTAAATATGTGATTGTTGATTAGGTAAATCGGATCACTGATATTCACTTAAATTGGGTAGTCCTGATGGCTTGCTAGAGTCCGCTCATGATTTATAGACTGTTAAGTCTATTGCCAATATTAAGTGAACCTACAGGGTCACACACAAAGAACAAACTAAAACGGGCGCAGAATATCCTAGCAACTTATATGATGAGTTGCATAAGAATGTCACAAAATATATTGTCATCTTATGTGATAAGATGTGATATATATGTATATAAAGACTATGAGCACAAAAGATCATGTAATCTAGAAGAGTCTAGATGATGGCATATGGATAATGATGAGTGATGTTATACACATCTTTTAGTGTGAAGAGACATGACTCTTCACCTCTACATAAGGACATAGAGGGCTCCAAATTCAATATACAACACATCATTCTCTCTCTCATTATTTCTCATTCTCTTTTGTGAGACAAAAGGGAGAAAATATACTTTCTAATTTGTATGACAAAATTATGAAAGGGTGCTTTCTTTTTGTATGACAAAAATGAAAGAGTGCGATTATATGATAAGAATTATATACATCTTTTGTGAGATAAAATAAGAAGAGGTTTCTTATGCAAGAGGAGAACAAGCTATTAGCATATATATTGTTCTTCTTCCCGTTTTAAGAAGTTTGTTCGTGTGGACACCAGTAGAGGTGTTCGTACTTTCGACGCTTGTGATCTATTCGGCCTAAGAAAATGAGAAAGATTTGTTGAGAGTTTTGGTGGAGACTGATTGTGTGTGCGGTGGATGACTTCCTCACGATCCGACCTAGACGGACGTAAAATCGGTTAGGACGGTAACCGGTTTAGAGGCGCATGGACAATATGCATGATTTGAGTGTCACGGATTAAGCGTAATCCGAAATGTATTATTAAGATTTATTTCTTTGATTTAACCGATACGCACGGATCCTCGGATTGGTTTTGGACAAAATTTTTGTTTTCCGCTGCGTTATGCACATCTGAAACCCAACAAAAAACTCAGGGGTCCTCACAACTTCCTTCCCAAACTCTCAACCCTCGTGAGAATGCTTGTGCTATCACCTTAAGAAGTGGTAAAGATATAGAAGGGAGTAAAGGAAACATGAAAGGTGAAGGAGAGATTGAAGTAATTAAGCCGGAATCCGAGAAGATGAAAGAAAAGCCCAAGGAAATACCACCTTATAAACCTAGAGTCCCTTTTCCTAGCCGTCTAGCGATTAACACCAAAAATGATGAGGCAGAGAGAGAGATCTTAGAGGTTTTAAAGAAGGTGGAAGTAAACATTCCATTATTAGAGGCCATTCGTCAAGTCCCTCGCTATGCGAAATTTCTCAAGGACTTGTACACGAATAAGAGAAAGCTAAGTGGCCATGAGAGGGTGACAATGAGTGAGAATGTCTCTGCGATTATCCGCAAGAAGCTTCCGGAGAAGCAAAAAGACCCTGGCATGTTTGCCATTCCTTGCAGCATTGGGCACCATGAATTTGCTAGAGGCATGCTTGATCTTAGGGCATCTATCAATGTCATGCCCTTCTCTATCTATTCTTCCCTCGGTTTAGGACATTTGAAAAAGACCGGGGTGATCCTCCAACTGGCCGATCGTTCCACTGCTGTGCCAGAAGGAGTTATAGAGGATGTCCTTGTTAAGGTCAATGGACTTGTCTTCCCCGCAGATTTCTATATTCTGCGCGTGGATGAGTCTGATAGCTCGCCAAGTTCAACTCCCATTCTTCTGGGAAGACCCTTCCTTAAAACTGTCCGAACCAAGATTGATGTGCACATTGACACTCTTTCTATGGAGTTTGACGGAGAGAACATCTCTTTCAACATCTTTGATGCTATCAAGCATCCTTCTGACGGGCATGTCTCTGCTATTTGCACCATCGACCCAGTTGATGAGTGCGTCGACAACTTCTTCTCTTTTGAATTCATAGATCTGCTCGAGACCATTCTTGATCTCTCTCCAGATGAGCAGTTCCTTCTTCAAAGTCTATCTGCCTTGGCCATTGGAGGGGTTTCTTCTTCTTCTTCTTCTTCTTCTTCTTCTTCTTCTTCTTCTTCTTCTCTCTTGATAAAACCTTCTCTTGAGACCACCAAACCTTCCATTGTGAGTCCCCCCTCTCTTGACCTAAAACCTCTACCAGCTCATCTCAAGTATGCATACTTGGGTAAAGGAGACACTCTTCCAGTGATCATCTCTAGTAGCCTCACGGCTACTCTGGAAGAGAAATTAGTTAATGTGTTGAGGGACCACAAGACTGCTATTGGATGGACTCTGGCTGATATTAAGGGAATCAGCCCCTCTACGTATATGCATCGGATATTGTTGGAGTATGGATCTAAACCATCTCGTGAGCCTCAGCGTAGGCTGAATCCTCCAACGATGGAAGTGGTCAAGAAGGAAATCCTCAAGCTCCTTGATGCAGGAATCATATACCCTATCTCTGATTCACAGTGGGTATCACCAATCCATGTGGTACCCAAGAAAACTGGTATTACAATAATTGAGAATCTGGATGGTGAAAAAGTTCCTACGAGAGCACAAAATGGATGGCGAGTATGCATTGATTACCGCAAATTAAACACTGCCACTCGGAAAGACCATTTCCCCCTTCCCTTCATTGACCAGATGCTTGAGCGCCTTGCTGGGCGCCACCATTACTGCTTCTTAGATGACTTCTCTGGCTACTTTCAAATAGCCATCTCCCCAGAGGATCAAGAAAAAACCACCTTCACGTGCCCTTTTGGCACTTTTGCCTACAGACGCATGCCCTTTGGGTTGTGTAACGCACCCGGTACAGTTCAAAGATGTATGATGTCCATCTTCTCTGATTATGTCACCTGAATAATTGAGGTTTTCATGGATGATTTCACCATCTATGGTGACTCATTTGATGACTGTTTGAGAAACCTACAGACTATTCTTCAGAGGTGCGTAAAGACTGACCTGGTGCTGAATTATGAGAAATGTCATTTCATGGTGGATCAGGGCATAGTCTTAGGTCATGTGGTTTCCTCTAGGGGTCTTGAAGTGGATAAAGCAAAGATCGACGTCATTAGATCCCTTCTGTACCCGACTAATGTGAAGGACATTCGATCATTTCTTGGTCATGCCGGATTCTATAGGCGTTTCATCAAAGATTTCTCAAAAATCGCTCAACCTCTTTGTCTTCTTCTCCAAAAATAGGCTTATTTTGAGTTTAATGAGAAGTGCAAAGCGGCATTCGACCTTCTCAAGGAGAAATTATGTTCTGCCCCCATCATTAAAGCTCCTGATTGGAATCTGCCTTTCAAGATTATGTGCGATGCGAGTGATAAGGCAGTTGGAGTTGTTCTTGGGCAGCGGGATGGGCGAGAACCGCATGTTATCTCTTATGCCTCCAGGACCTTAGACGATGCTCAGTGCAACTATACAACTACAGAAAAAGAGCTGCTAGCTATTATTTTTGCATTGGAGAAATTTAGGTCCTACCTCTTAGGGGATTATATACTCTGACCATGCCGCGTTGAGGCATCTTTTCAAGAAGAAGGAATCCAAGCCGAGACTTCTTCGTTGGATATTGTTGCTCCAAGAGTTCGACTTTGAGATTAGAGATAAACGAGGATCAGAGAATCTAGTTGCAGATCACCTTAGCCGCCTTCCTATGAGTATTGAGGAGGGTACCCCAATATCGGAGTTTTTTCCTGAGAAATATCTCTATGCCGTGCAAAGCTATACACCATGGTATGCTGATATAGTGAATTACCTGGTGGCTAAAGACCTACCAGAAGATCTTACACATGCACAGGCTGATCGAATCCGGTATGATTCGCGATTTTATATTTGGGATGAGCCTTACCTCTTTCGGATTTGCGCGGATCAAATTATTCGGAGATGTATACCAGATAATGAGGTCAGATCCGTACTTGAGTTTTGTCACTCTCTGGAGTGTGGAGGACACTTTGGCGCCAAGCGAACAGCTTATAAGGTCCTTGAGTGTGGTTTCTTCTGGCCCACTCTACATAAGGATGCTTACTTCTTCGTGAAGTCATGTGAGCGATGCCAGAGAACGGGAGGACTAACCAAGAGAGACGAGATGCCGATGAAGTATATTATTGCATGTGAGGTTTTTGAAGTGTGGGGTATCGACTTTATGGGACCTTTCCCTCCCTTATATGGTTTCGAGTATATCCTCATGGCAGTCAATTATGTCTCCAAGTGGGTTGAGGCCAAGGCAACAAAACGGGCGGATGCAAAAACAGTCGTGGATTTTGTCAAGGACCAGATCTTTAGTAGGTTTGGGGTCCCGAGAGTCATCATCAGTGATAGAGGAACCCATTTCTGCAACCGGAGTTTCGAGGCATTAATGAAGCAATACCATGTCACACATAAAACCTCGACAACTTACCATCCACAAACCAATGGCCAAGCAGAGCTTTCGAATAGGAAAATCAAAGGCGTTTTGGAGAAAGTGGTGAACCCCACTAGAAAAGACTGGGGTCTTCGGCTGACTGACGCACTCTAGGCTTACAGGACTGCTTTCAAGTCCCCTATAGGCATGTCCCCTTATCGGCTAGTCTATGGAAAGGCTTGTCATCTTCCGGTTGATCTCGAGCACAGAGCCTATTGGGCCATCAAGAAGTGTCATCTAGACTACCCAAACGATGCACTCAACCGGAAGCTACAAATCCAAGAGTTAGAGGAGATCCAAAATGACGCATATGAGAACTCCCGAATCTTCAAGGAGAAGACCAAGATGTATCACAACAAAAAGCTTGCCCAATGGATTTTAAAGTGGGTGACAAGGTGTTGTTGTTTAACTCAAGACTCAAATTACACCCGGGCAAGGTACAAAGTAGGTGGATAGGGCCCTTTTTTGTGACAAAATTGTTCGATTATGGTGCAGCAGAAATTCAGGGTCTTGATTCAGGGAAGATCTTCAAGGTCAACGGGCACCGGCTGAAGCGGTTTCATGAGAGTTTTGACGCAAGTTGGATTGACATTCACGAGCTTGGCAAGCCATCGTCCACTGCTTGAGGAAATGGAGACGTCGGGCCAACGACGTTAAAGAGAGGCGCTACTGGGAGGCAACCCTGCGAATAAAGGTTGTGTTTTTCTTTGTTTATTTTCCCTTTCTTGCATTGCATCACTACTTTCTGCTTAGCTTTACTCGGGGACGAGTAAAAGTTTAAATGTGGGGTGGAGTCTTTATTGCATGTTAGGTAGTTACAAAATAAAAAAAATAAAAAATAATAAAAATCCGTTTTTAAGCATCAAATTAAAAAAAAATGCCCAATTAAAAATCAAAAGGATTGAGAGAGAACTGTAACATGTATTGAATAATGTGGTGGAACTTGTTTGGACTCAAAATGATCATATAGACCAGTTCAAGAAGAATTGAGGTTGTTGGTTTAGGGATCTTTTGTCACTAATGAACTCGATTTGTTGTTTGAGTGCCAATAATTTAGGGATGTGCGCGAGAAATTACGTGAGGACTTACCATTGGACCGTGACCCGGAACTCAAGTTTGTTTATAGTATAATATTCATAATAACCCACCATATCATCTCATATATATATAAATAATATCCAAGTATATTAGCTTCTAATGTCACTTTCTTGCTTGGTTTTGGAGAAAGAGGGTTAGGCATTATATAAGAAGATAGGGGACGGGAAGTAGAGGTTAGTGTCAGAAGTTGAGGGCTTATATGTAGTAGATGAGCTTTGTGCACCGAGTGTATTCATGAGGACATACATCATAGAGACAAATTTATGAGAGTAAACTCTCGGGTAAACTCTATTTTTGACATAAAGGCAAGTTAGGCCCCTATAATCCTAATAGATTTGAGACACAATCTTAAGAAAAAAAAAACAAAAGAAAAAAAACAAAAACAAAAAAATAAAAACAAAAATAAATAAAGAAAAAAAAGATTGCATGACTCAAACTTGTTCCCCTTGTACATGGCCTAAACCTTAGTTTACCCGATTTGTGAGAAAGAGTGGATCTCAGTCATACATCTCGAGCCAGCAGCTAGATTGACACATTTTGGGCCAGATGACTGAAGGTGCTAGGAGGTATGTACATTAGGAGGTTCAATATTCCAGCAGATAGAGGTATAGGCGATATCTTGTTGGAGAGTAGAGGCATGAGTTTAGAAAACCAAGTGACAACTTGACCGAAAGTGACGAAGTAGACAAGCAAACAAATTATGTAGTATATATATTTATATGTATTATCCACCATATTCCATCATATTCCACCAAACATAACTTGAGAACTTCCCTCACGGCCAAGGTAGGAAATCACGATTCATTTGAGAACTGAGAGTTATTATGAGAGACACTCCACATATTCCACTATACAAGTGCGAGTTTCACGAAAGTGCATGGAAGTGAAGAGCGAGTCAAAAACAAGGGACCAAAGATCATTATTGACTGGTATATAAGTGAAGAGCGAGTCAAAAACATGGGACCCATCTTACCAATAAATGTTACAATGTTTGCTCTAGGACGATCAAATGTTTAAGTGTGGGGTGATTTGATAACTCATTAATTATACACATTTTATACCCTATATATATATGATATTGCACCATTATATGTGTTAATAGTCTATTTATATGGATAATAATCACAACTTGAATGTTGATACTGCTAATGACATATTTATGTGAATTCAGGTGCAATTTGGATGGAGCATAACTTGGAGAAAATATGTTGGAGCACAAGATGGAGATAATAATCAAGACTCAGACCTGCAGACACAGGCTTAGTATTTCGGCCATAACTCACAATCTGGGCCTTCTCTATATACATACTATATACTGTTGGAAAGAAGAGAACAAGGCCCACAATTCATTACATATCACCAGAGCCCAATTCAAAGATATACGTGTCCCAAATTGACCATCTTCTAGACAAATGTATCATGCACTTTGCATTCACTCCTCATGTTTTTGCCATACTCATTCACACTCTTTGCATGGGGCTTCATTCATCCCTCATGATCAGCTTTTGAGAGAGTTATAACCAGGTGCAAGGCATCTATTCTAATCACTTTTGAACTTCATCATTCTCTCTCTTGGAGTTGGGCAAGTCAAGCAAGCTTCATTCTTCCATCCTCGCTTCATTAATGGGTTCTGTCATTATTTTATTTTCTTTCTTTTCCATGTATTTCGAGTAAGCCTCTCGAGGCATAGTTAGTGTTTATGTTTTTTTGTTGTAACTTTTGAGACTATTAATAATGAATTTCATTTGAACCGTTATTATTCTACTTTCACTTACTTATTATCTTTCATGCTCAATGAATTGTTTTAAGTTTATTTCGGTCAGTTCTATGTTCAGTAGTAATTAACAAGGGCCACAAAATCCCTATGGTTGCTTTGCTCAATAGCCTCCATTAGAATTTGAATAATAGCCAAGTGCAAATAACTCATAACGATCTAAACAGTTCTGAACAAGCTCATTGTTTAGAAGGTTTTGATTTGTTCAAATAACCAATGATTTCTATTGAATTGGTTATGATATTCAAGTAGGTTAGTGTTTTTATTTACGAGCTCATCTAAACTAAAACCCTATCTTTTTTGTTTGAGTTATTTATCGGGTAGAGCTCATCTTACTGCACTTAAAAGATTAATTCTAAATTCATTATTATAGTCAAGGATAAAGTTACACACAAATTCACTACACAAAACTATGCCTCAATCCACAAAACCACTACATCTCTTGCTTTTTACTCTAAGTTTCCTCTTTATTTGTTACTTTCATTTTGTTGCAATCAACCAATCAACAACCCCCCCAACTGTGTGTCTTGTTTTAGGTCTTGTGTTTGGTTTTATTTACGGTCTTGGTTTCTCTTTATTTTAGTTTTCTATTTTTGTTGAGTCCATTTTCATTAGAGAAGTAATATTTTCACCTAGTTTAGTCTACATAGCTCTCTGTGGTTCGACCCCTACTTCCACTGTCTACTGTATTGTAGTTAAGTCTAGGGTTATAAATTTTTTTCGGTAAATGTGAAACGACTGCAATAAATACCTCTTATCACCTTAGAGGCCGTCGTGATACTGAAATAGAGAGAGAGTTTTGTGAGGTAATTTCGGAAAGTATTTTCGGACTCGTCTAGCCGAGTCCGGTTATTCCGTGTGTCTGAAGTTCACGTGGATATGAGTAGACATCCCCTACTTTGGAGATTAGTGAGCGATCAAGTTCTTCATCCCTAGGAAGAGCTAGAAGGTTTGCAGAGTCGAGCTTCAGAAGCCAGGAAGGAGAAGGAAGCAAGATGGACGTTCGTTCAGACCTACATCCGCTTCTCTCTTCCGGATCAGGAAGATTTGAGGTATAAATTTTCATAGCATAATCTCGTACCTTTATTTCCTTTACGATGATCCTAGGGAGGGCTGAACTTATAGGTTCCGCTGCGCATGTAACATGCATGGCTATGGATTCCCCAACAATTTTTTTCATAAACCGCCTTCCCCCTAATTCCTCCCCACGAATCTCCCCTCATCAAAAACTATAAGCTAAAGAACGCAACTACTCATTTTTTCGAGTCCTTGGGTGGTTATGCTACCCCAATCTCCGACTGTACAACACCCATAAATTGGAATTTCAATCTCTCCATGGGCTACTCATCAACCCACAAAAGCTACCGGTACCTCCATTTCCCTACCAATCGAACCTATATTAGCTATGTTGTACGGACACGGACACAGGTGTCGTGTCCGACACGACACGGCGACACGGCGAATCTCAAAATTCATCAGGACAGACACATTTTATATATATTATTATATTATTTTTATGAATAAAATATATAATTTAATTATTGTATTTATTATTTATGTAATTTTTATTTTATTTTAAAGGATTATACATAATATTTTTATCTTATAATTAGAAAGTTATACGTAATATTTTATAATTGATACAATATATATAACATTCGAAGTTACACTTTTATACGTGCATACAAGATATTTGATGTTTTATATGTTTGTGTATGGAAACTTGACACTAAATAATCAAAATTCACTTTAAATATGTAATCCCGCAATTACTGAAATAGAAAAGTCAGATGAACTAGTCTCTAAAATATGAGGATAATAAAATAGTGGAATAATTACGCTAACAAGCCCAATGGACATGTCTGAGAAATGTCATGAGAAGTGTCTAAGAAGTGTCCTGAGAAGTGTCCTGACAATTTTTAATAATAAAATATTTGACACGCCACGTGGTGTGTCCGACACGTGTCCGAGGAGCGTCGTGTCCGATACGGACAGGGCCGGGTTTTTGAAATGTATGTGCAACATAGTATATTAGCCATGACGTTCCATTTGCCGAATACTCTTTTTCTTTTTCTTCACTTTCACCAAAATCGGCGCCTCCACAAAATGTTTCTCCAAATTCTTGCTTTTTCCTCCTTTTTACAGATTCTCTAGTAGGCTCAATTTCTCTCAACAAAATTTCAGTGGACCGGAAGGACTTCACTCTTCTTCAGCCCAACCCATTGTCCACCTACAATCCGCCAAACTCAACCTGGTGACCTGACTTCTTCACCCCCGAGCTCATAGCCCGAAGGCCCAGTCCTCCCTCATGCAGCCCAACTGTCTCCATATGAAGATCCGTTATTTCATCTCGATGGCCCGCTGTCTCAGCCCACATAATCACCTACTCCGCTCGAGCCCTCCCCTCTTTATGCTCCTGACACTTTCTCTCCTCCACTGGCGGCCTCCTCTCCCACTCGAGCTGGTGATTCTTCTTCACTTACCGACGGTCTCCTTCTCTCGCCGACGGGTCTTCTTCTCTAGACGATCCACCGCCACCACTCCTTCTGCTGCTCCCTCCTCTGTACAAATGAATCCGTTGGGATTTTCTCCTCCGACTGAACCGGTTGATCTGACCGACCCCCCATTGCTTGTCCTCCTCCAAGTCACTCTATGACTATAAGGACTCGTGATAACAAACATAAATTGAGACAATTTTCAAATTATGAGCTATACCTCCTTCACAAATCAGATCCCTCACCTACCTCTCCTACAATCGAGCCCTCTTGTTTCTCTATTGCAAAAAATTTCCCAAGTGGCGTCAAGTTATGGCTCAAGAACTTAATGCCTTGTTCAAAATCACACGCAAATGGGTGTTTAAGATCAAGGGGAAAGCGGATTGCACAATTGAACGATACAAGGCTAGATTGGTTGTGAAGGGTTATAATCAAACAAGGGCTTTTATTATTGCACTCGAAGCAATAAGTCTTTTGGTTGTTGTGGCGGCGATTGTCGTTAAACTGCTTCTCACGTGCTCGAAAATCACCAAATTGTCGTACCAAAAATACCATCTCATCATCCTCGTTATTCGAGGTGGATGCCGGCATCGCTATGGTTCTTGGTTGGGAGTCGATTCCCAATTTCTTGAGTCGGGATTTGAAATTTCGAAAGTAGTTAATGAGATCTTCCGGTCCGAGCTCTTGTGTTGCCATCATTGTTTCCAATGATACTCGAAGCATCTCCTAACTCGGTGGCAACCCTTATGAGTTTACCTACAACTCGATCGTCCATTAGTTTTTCTCCTAAAGCGGTGTATCCATTTCGGATATGCGACATACGAGTGTAGATATCATCCACAGATTCATCCTCGAGCATCCAAAAACAATCAAATTATTGTTCAAGACGCATTAGTTTGGTTCTTTTCATTTGATTGTTTCCTTCAAATCGATTTAGAAGTGGTTTCTACATTTGATTTGAATTTAGACAACCATCAACTATGACGGACAAAGAATTTATCATGTTTGTAAAAATAAGATTTTGTATCATTATATCATGTGTCAAATTTTGTTTTGTGTCTGCACTAAGATTAACGGTGCTACCGGTTTCATAAATTACGGTATACCCTTTTTCAACTACATCTTGAAGACCATGTAGGAAGAAGGCGTTCATCATGCACTTCTTCCATATATTCCAATTTTTACCGTCAAGTTTGTCGGGATAAACAATTTGGACTCGGCTGGCTTGAGTCATCATCATAGATCGAAATACAGGTTATTTCAACTATGGTTTGAAAAGGTCAGTACACCGGCTCTGATACCAATTGTTGACTAATTACGGCATATAGGGGGTGAATAGGCTTAATCGTGCGGAAGTGTGATTTTAAAATCTTTTGTAAATTATAACTGTTGGTTTGCTAGACTTTTAATCGATGGTTGTGTTAAGACAAGTCAATAATAATGATTAAAATCAAACAATAGAAAAGTAAAATGAAACAATACCAAACACGCGAACTTGTTTACGAAGTTCGTCTAAGTGGTTGCGTGAGTGTTAACCACCATTTTCTTGCTAGCGAATCTTTCCGCTTTCACAAGTGCCTACTCTCCGGATCATGCCTTTCAGCTCTGTGTTCACTAATTGAAATAATATTTTCTTTACAAGACTCGTATCACCGCTCGATTTACAACTCGTAGCGAAGCAATGAAATCAAACAAGAACCGGATTTCTTTCAATCCAAAATAACAACAAAGGTAGATTTATTCAATACAAAAGAGAGAGAATATTGCTTTTTGACTTTAGAAAGTGAGAGAATATACGGATAAAAATGAATCTTGGGAACTTATTAGAAAGGAAGAAGGAGAACCAAGTCAAAAAGGAAGAAATACGGTTATTCCGTTCATAACGGAACAATATTTATTTTCAAACGGCTAAAAATATGTTATTTCATTCAGAACGGAATTGGTCTAATTTTTCAAACGTTTTTACGGTGAATATCCGTTCCGGAGGGAATTAATCCGTTTTGTTTGGAACGAAATAAGCCTGTTTTGTATATTTTAGCAATTTTATGTCTCTTAATTTAGAATTTAAATAGTATTACTCAAATTAAATAAACTCTTTAAACAAAAAGACTTAAGAGGAGCTCTAACGAGAGGTGTGCGTCGCCTTATTGTCTTTCCGAGAGTTGAGATGTTGAGCTATTTTGCGACTAATTCTCCATATCCGATTTCTTGACATGAATTATTCTCGCTTTGAAAATCATTCTCAATATTATATTAGTAGCTCGCCTTCTTGTCTTTCCGAGAGTTGAGATGTTGAGCTATTTTGTGACTGATTCTCTATATTCGATTTCTTGACATGAATTATTCTCGTTTTGAAAATCATTCTCAACATTATATTAGTAGCTCGAAATAGGTTTAAAAATCATCAAACTGAGAACAACAATAATTACGCTCCCCGATATTTCTTTTGCCGTTAACAAATTAGCCCAATTCATTCATTCCCCCATGTAGTGTCACTGGATTGCAGTTAAACGTGTTTTGCGTTATCTCAAAGGCTCACTTTCCTTTGGTCTCACTACTCGGAAGTGCAACGATCTCACTCTTCATGCGTATTCTGATGCCGATTAGGCAGGTTGTCCCAATGATCGTCGCTCTACCTCAGAATTTTGTGTGTATTTGAGTCCGAATTTAATTAGTTGGAGTTCTAAGAAGCAACATACGGTGGCACATTCTAGCACCGAGACCGAGTATCAGAGTTTAGCCATGGCCACGGCCGAACTAATATTGGTTCAAATGCTTCTCCACGAATTATTTGTTCCTCTTCCTTCTCCTCGTATTTTGTGGTGTGATAATCTTAGTTCTACATTTCTCGCTTCGAACCCCGTTTTTTTATGCTCGGACGAAACACATTGATATTGACTTTTATGTTATACGGGAAAGAGTGAATAACAAGCTTCTTCAAGTTAGGTTTATTTGCTCCATCTATCAAATCGCCGATCTCTTGACCAAAGCACACTCGTCTTCTCATTTTTGACTTCTCCGTTCCAAGCTCACCGTGGTGGATAACTCCGTTTTGCTTGAGGGGGGATGTTAAAGTAATCGTGTTATTGTCATGTCAGGTGAGAAAATTGTATGTACAATGTTTAGGCTATGCTAATAGAGAGTCCGATTATTTATATAATGAAGAGATAGGTTAAATTTCTCGATAGTTTGTTATACGGGGTTAGGTAAAGTATATAATCATTCATGTGAAGTGTTGGATGAGGTGGCATGTTTAGATAAGAATTAGAGTTGTAAATCTTAGCTATTGTAAATGTAAAGATTACTCCATTAACAAAGATTGATTAATTCACTGAATCTCTTCACCACCCTTAATCATGATTCATGATCTCTCTTGTACACCAAAAGAAAGACAATTATTATCTGTGGGTCAGATAAAACGATAAGAACTAGTCACTTTCCTTCTCCAGTTGTTTAAACTTCGTTTCTACCGTCCACGTGTCACAGTCCTTCATGTTATCTAGAATTTCTGTGATCATGAATAAATTTACATCATGTATAATCGAGTGATATTTGAAGTCAGTTATGTTGTCTACAAAACTTCCATTTACTCGCTGCACATTAAACATATCCGATAGCTCACAGAGGATTCTTTATGTATTTCCAGTGGGCTCCACCTGTCAAAACTTGGAGAAAGAGACCGGAAAGTGCTATTTCTCACTCGCGCTATTTTTGTTTTGTTTTGTTCTACCTTCTCACTCAACGGCCAAAAAGAGAGAGACTGAAGAGAGAGAGAGAGAGAGAGAGAGAGGAGAGTGAGGCGAGATCAGACTAAAGAAACAGAAATTTAGATGCTAGAAGTTGAAGTTCCGATAACTGAGTGGTGTGATAAAACTAAGAAATTTGGAGAAAATGATATGCGGTTCGTCTAGTGTGTTTCTTCCTCTGCCTGCTGCTGGTGCTTTCAATATCAAGAGTCACAAGGAGGTTCGTGTAATTTTTCATAAAACCACCTGCATATTCCTTATATTGCATTCAAATCCTTCTTTTGAGCTCTTTTTTTATTCAGGGTTTGGGCAAACAGGGAATAGTGCACTTGGGTTTGATCCGTAATGGATCCGTAATAGTTCCTTCTCTGCTTAATTTCGGGCGCCCAATTAAGAGTTCAATTTCAACTGGTCGCAAGGTATGAACCAACTATCTAGAATTAATTAATTTATTCTGTGTTTAATGATTTATCGCACATTTGAGGTAAATTTAGGCTCAATTGGCCTTAATTGGAACATAATTACCCAATTAGGGTTAATTGAAGAAAAGATAGATTTGGGGGTAATACTTAATCAGATTGTCATATTTTAGTTGACTAATTTATTTGTTGATCATCTCTGCAAGGTTGCGCAGGACTTTTCAGCTGCTACAGCTTTAGAAGATACTGTGGCTATGACGGTAACTGAAGAAGAAATAGAGAATCTCGGAATATTCAAAGTGGATCCGATTTTGAAAGAGTTCAAGGACCATTTCGCATACAGGTGGAAGAGCTATGTGGAGCAAAAAGCACTGATTGATAAACATGAAGGTGGCCTCGATCAGTTTTCCAAAGGTTTTTAGGGTTTATCTTAATTTTTCATTAATTCCAAGATTCCTTTATTAATACAAATAGGCAGACAAGTCAAAATTGTTGCGAGTTCTCAATTTTTCAATTTTTTCCTAAAATATATTTCAGGGTATTTCAAATTCGGTTTCAACCGAGAAGATGACGCGATTGTGTACCGCGAATGGGCTCCTGCCGCTCAGTGAGTACTAATTACCAAACAAATTCTCAATCAACCCCTTCTATTCAACCAAACTCTCTAACCAATAATTCTTCTTTCTACCAGAGAGGCGCAACTAATTGGGGACTTCAACAACTGGGACGGATCGAAACAGATGATGGAAAAAGACGAGTTCGGGGTCTGGAGCGTGAGAATCCCGGACGTGGATGGCGAACCTGTGATTCCGCACAACTCCAGGGTGAAATTCCGGTTCAAGCACGGTCAAGGCATCTGGGTCGACCGGATCCCGGCTTGGATCCGTTATGCCACTGTCGACCCGACCCGCTTCGCTGCCCCTTATGACGGCGTTTATTGGGACCCGCCCTCTTCTGAAAGGTCGGGAAAAAATGGAATGATTTAATGTGTACCAAGTTCGAAGCTAAGTTATAATGTACTCATTGAGTGGATTTGTTCACCCTCTCAATGATAGGTGGTAAGTGAGATGTGTGTAGGCGGTAAGCGAAACGCGTACATGTGGTAAATGAATATTCCGAAAGTAATATTTGCCTGATGCTTTTGCTTACTAATTGAACCATATATAGTTCGTAAGAAAGTTCTCAAATGTACGTTTACCACCTACACATATTTCCTTTTACCACCTATGCATGTTTCACTTACCACTACTCGATCCCATCGAGAGGGTAAACAGAGATAAAAATAATAAGGGACTAGCATCCAGGTCCACCTATATTACAGACCCTAAACAAACACAACATAAATCACTCTAAATCCATATGCATATATAATTAATAAGAAATTTATTTATTAATTCATTCATTCCAACATAGGTATGTATTCAAGTATTCAAGGCCGCCAAAACCGTCGGCTCCGCGGATTTATGAGGCGCACGTGGGCATGAGCGGCGAATCCCCTCAAATAACCACCTACCGCGAATTCGCCGACAGCGTCCTCCCCCGCATCAAAGCCAACAACTACAACACCATCCAACTCATGGCCGTAATGGAGCACTCCTACTACGCTTCCTTTGGCTACCACGTCACCAACTTCTTCGCCCCCAGCTCCCGCTTCGGCTCCCCTGAAGACTTGAAATATCTAATTGATAAGGCGCATGGGTTGGGGATTAGGGTTTTGATGGATGTCGTGCATAGTCACTCGAGCTGTAATGAGAACGATGGGTTGAACGGGTATGATGTCGGGCAGAAGGGCGAGGAGAGTTATTTTTATACTGGGGAGAAAGGGTATCATAGGCTGTGGGACAGTCGGTTGTTTAATTACGGGAACTGGGAGGTGTTGAGGTTTTTGTTGTCCAATTTGAGGTTTTGGATTGAAGAGTTTAAGTTTGACGGGTTTCGGTTTGACGGCGTTACTTCCATGCTTTACCATCATCATGGGATTAATATCGGATTTTCCGGGGATTATAAAGAGTATTTTGGTTTGGAGACGGATGCGAAAGCGGTGGTGTATTTAATGCTGGCGAATGAGTTGGTACAAGGTTTGGTGCCGGACGGAGAGGTGATTGCGGAGGATGTGTCTGGGATGCCGGGATTGTGTAGGCCGGTTAAGGAAGGCGGTACGGGATTCGGGTACCGGTTGGCCATGGCCGTACCGGACTTGTGGATCGATTATTTGAAGAATAAGGCAGACATGGATTGGAGTATGAGTGAGATTGTGGGGAAATTGACTAATCGGCGGTATAGTGAGAAGTGTGTCGCCTATGCTGAAAGTCATGACCAGGTGATTTATTAATTTGTTTGTTTATGTGTTTTTTTGCTAATTGTTTTGTTGATTGTTATTTGAATTTACTTATCTTTTGTGAAAACTTGTGTTTTTTTGGAATTTTAGTCGATTGTGGGTGATAAGACGATCACATTTCTGTTAATGGATAAGGAAATGTATACTGGCATGTCTGACTTGGAGCCTGCTTCACCTGTAATTGAAAGAGGAATTGCTCTTCATAAGGTCTGGAGTTTATATACAGAATTCAAATAAGTAATATTATTTTTATTTCATCTAAATATGTATGAAAATTATTGATGTTTTATCTTCTCTTATTTTTGTTTGTGTTCTTTTGTCAGATGATACATTTCATTACTATGGCCTTGGGAGGAGAAGGCTACCTGAATTTCATGGGAAACGAGGTAAAAACATAATAATAGTCTTTTGAAATAAATTTAGTAACTTATTTAATTTAATATTATCAATTCATTATGCTTTATATACAGTTTGGTCATCCAGAATGGATTGATTTTCCAAGAGAAGGAAATGAGTGGAGCTATGATAAATGTAGGCGTCAATGGAGCCTTGTTGATACTGACCATCTGAGATACAAGGTATTCTGACATTTTATTTTTAATTTTTATTTTAATTATCTTTGAAATTTTTCTCTAATTAATTATTCGATGTTGTAAATTCAATTGCTTAACCCAAAAATCTGAATCAGCACATAAGAATTAAGAACGGAAGCAATTTTTTTTCTTTTTTTCATTTAGTCCTCTTTTATTTATTCTTTTCTTTTTCTCTCTGTCAGTACATGAGTGCCTTTGATCGAGCCATGAATTTGTTGGATGAAAAATTCTCTTTCCTCTCCAACCCTAAGCAAATCGTGAGTAGTGTGAGTGAGGAAGAAAAGGTAATTTTCCTATTCATCACATGTGCACTTCAAATTTATTTTTCTTTTTTTTGTCAAAATTGAACGATTTGATCATGTTTGATTTCAAAGGTAATTGTTTTTGAGCGTGGAAATCTCGTTTTCGTCTTCAACTTCCATCCGGAAAACACATATGAGGGGTAAATTTTATTTAGTTCATCAAAGATATATTTATTTTTCATTATCCATATTTTTTTAATCCAAACTAATGATTACTATACTAAAAAATATTACCATCTTTTGAAACATTTAGGTATAAAGTTGGGTGTGATTTGCCTGGTAAATACAGAGTTGCGCTTGACTCGGATGCCTTCGAATTTGGTGGACAAGGAAGAGTAAGTTCTATTAATTAAGTAATAATAATAACCTGAACTTTCTGAAAAATTATATTCAGGTTTATTTTTTCTTTATTTTTTTAAACATTAATTTTTATAAACTTTAAGCGTAAATATTTCATTAAATTATGTGGTTCGACTTGTTGAGAGTTTAGGCTTTAGGGTCTATTTTGTAAAACTCCATGAGACATTTTCCACTTTATTTCTCACCCTTGAGACAGACTTAATAGTCATCTTAATTTGATAATTAAATTTGTAGAAACTTAAAAACCTGAATTTATTTATATTTTTATTTTATAATATGGTGTTTTTCTTTAACCCTGATTGTTTCGATGAAAATTCCCAATTTCAACGCTCATCATAAAAACTCATATTGTGTCCTGTTTGTTTCTCTTTCTTTCTCTTTGTTTTCCCTCTTTCTCACATGGTTAGAGTACTTTGAGACAAGCGTTTATCATTGGAAACTCAAAGCATCAGCTTAATTATGTCATGCTCATTTCGAGGAAAGATTTTGCTCTTATACGTTTTTTATTTCTTATATCAAATTAGTATTCTACAGATAGAGTGGAGCTCACCAAGTTTCAAACCTAAAGTTCAGTAATTTGGTGTAAATTATACTTTAAAGATAAGTTACGGAATATTTTGTGGGGCAAAGAGAACGTGTGGTTCAGTGATATTTAGTACGTAGAAGCAAAGGTTTTAATCTACTAAAGTGATAAATAGTTAGAGCGCCACTTAATGTGTGTTTATGTGTGATGTCAAAATAAAAGAGATGTCCTGAATTTAAAGAATTTTATTTTATTTATAGTTTAAAATTATATATATAAATATTTGAATTTTTATATATATTATTATATCATTATAATATTTTTATTGCGTGTACGACTAAGTTTGCATACCTTACTCAGTATTTTTGTACTTATCCCTTTGGTCTTACTTTTGTCAGATTTTGTTAGTAGACGAGAGCGTTGCAAATAGTATCGTCAAAATTTCAAGAAAATTAAATGTAAGAAGACTTAAGATATTTGAGTCTAAATGTATTTCGTGATATTTTTGCTACGAATATACCGTTGAATCGTCATATATTCTTAATAAAAGTTAAGAATTACAATTTTTATGCCTACAAGAAAGGTTTTGGGGCATAATAAAATTGGTATATGAGCAACACGACCCACATAATATGGCATCCAGAGTCAAGTTCAGTAGGTTTTGGAGTGTGGGGTTGGTTTAATTTATATTAGAAATTGTATCTGCGTTTAAGAAAAGTTACTAATTTCATGTAGGTTTATTATCGTTTGAAGACGAGCGATCTTTTTAAGTGGGTAGTGATGTTATGACCCAAAATTATTAAGATATTATTTTCAGGGTTATTTTCATAATATATTAAAATATAAATTTTTAAACGTAAATATTTCATTAAATTATGTGTTTCAAAAGCAAATTTCAGAAACTGAAATGAATTGTATTTTGGAAGTTGAGATTTTTTGAGCACTTATGGTCTAGTTTGTAACATTCCAAAATAGCTGTTCATATTCATTTTTCACCATTAAGACAAACTTAATATTCATCTTGATTGGGTAATTAAATTTGTAGAAACCCAAAATCCTTCATTTGTTTTTGTTTTTGTTTTTAATATGGTTATTCTCTTTAACCTTGATTATTTCAGCTGAGGGACTTCCAATTCAACGCTCCGACTTCTTGTTGTTGCATTTGGTGCTTGTGATAATGATAATGATAATGATAATGATTTTTGTTGTAGGTTGGTCATGATGTGGATCATTTTACTGAGCCAGAAGGCATGCCAGGCGTGCCAGAAACAAATTTTAATAACCGCCCAAACTCTTTCAAAGTCCTCTCTCCATCTCGGACCTGTGTGGTACTATAATATTCTATCCTTAAATTTATTTTATATATTTCAAACCTTTAATAACATATCATACTTGCATGTATAAAACTTGAATTACAGTTACGCCCCTCGCTTCTATGATCAGGTATATTGTAGGGTCGAAGAAACCGCTGAAAGAAATGATGGCGCTTCAAAGGAAGTTGAAGCTTCGGTGGAGACGGAGAAGGAAGTTGAGATTTCGACTCCTCTGGGCAAATAGAAGAATGAAAAGAAGGAATGGAGGTTGGTTTAATACCAACATTTTGTATAATTCTTAGTTTGTGAGTCAATAAACTGGTTTGTTGGTTCATTTGTGTAATAAAAATATTGAAATAATAAAATAAACTGGTTTGTTGGTTCATTTGTGTAATAATAACATTGAATAATAAAACTGTTTTTTGTTTTAAGCTTTCAGAATTCTGTCTTGGTCCCAAGTTTGCATCTCAATAATTTCAGTTTAGGCCAATTACTTATAAAATTATCCACTTGTAATTTCTGCAAATTGCTTCTAACATTATCCACTTGTAATTTCTCTTGGAAAAATCAATATGCACATTTACAATTCAAATCTCATCAAATTAATGTAAGTACGACTAAAATCCTTCTACATTAAATAAAAAAAAGGATTCATTTAAAAAAAAAAAAAGGAATGGAGGTAGGAATAAAAAAAATATTCATTTGAAAACACAATAAGGGAGGGAGGTAGGATCGGATCCGACATTTTGGTTGACCAAGACTGAGAGATGTTATCGACTAAGAAATTATCCCCATAATAGAAAATGCAAAAATAAAAATTCACCATTTAGTATATTTTTAACATCTATCAAAAAGAAAAAAAACAATACTTCTATTCTAAATTTTTTGAAATATCTATTCTCAATAACAACAAAAAGAGTTCAAAAAATATGTTTTTCGAAAATTCTTAGATCGACTTGTTACACTTAAATTTCTTAAGAAACCTATTTCAAATAAGATCATCATATTTTTTCTGTGAGTCAACATTAGGAACAACTAGTATCAAACGTTACTACGGTACCGTAGCCAAACCAAGAGCCTAGTATTAAAACAAGAAGTGGCAAAAAGAATAGACAGAGAGAAATATAACAAATGGCAAAAAGAATAGACAAAGAGAAAGAGAAATATCGTGAAATTTTAGTTTTACATGTAATTCACTACGGTTATTCATTTTCTTCATCCGAACACCAAGGTAATTGAGCATTCGTACTTAATATTGCTGAGAAATCTTTATCCATATATGATAGATCAGGGCCGGTCCAAACACCTAGGTGGGCTAGGCGGTGGCGTAAGACCCAGGAAATTATAACGCCTATTAGTTGTTACACATGCTATTGTACTAGTCGCATAAGACCCAGGAAATTATAACGCCTATTAGTTGTTACACATGCTATTGTACTAGTCGCATAAGACCCAGGAAATTATAACGCCTATTAGTTGTTACACATGCTATTGTACTAGTCGCATACTAGTATGGTGAATCTCCACATAAAAAGCCCAATTGAAAAAAAAAATCTACTTACACTATGATCCGGCCCATATTTGTTATTATACTATTATATAATAATAAAAATAGGACATGTTTCACGAAATTTTGACACCATGTTTAATTTTTTAGTACATGTTCTTTACACATAAAATAGTGGATTAGAGTGTGTCTATTTCAAGAGAACATGAATGAAATATCTAAGAATAAATACATAGAAAAATAGAATTGCTCTATTCCAAGATAGGCATGAAATTGCTATATTCCATAGAATTGTCTATAACTTCTGACAAAAATACTCGTTTGGTAGGGCGCGGTTGGCTAATCCTCTTAAGAACGCGCCTAGGACCTCGGGACAATTCGACCGCTCTTGCGGGGGTACTAACCCTCCTCATCTGAAGTCCCGACGGATAGTTTATATGACTCGGTGCTTACGGTCGCAGGTGCGTCTGTTCCTGTTCATGTGAGTATAATCTGCAAAAATAAAGGGCCTTATTTGCTCTACCACCTATATTTTTGTTTTTTATAAAAAAATTCGATAATTTTTTTCTTATGCAGACTAAATTCTAAGCTAAATTAAAATGCAAATAAAGTTCAGAGAAGTAAATAAAAAGATATAATGCAGATGGGATGCATGCAGGTAATATACATACTGACAACCCTCTGTCCCTCCCTCAAGCTTAAATTGGGCATTGTTCCGGTGCAATTCGCTAGCTAAAGATTTTAACTTAAAAAGAGGGAGAAAAGAATTATACCGCGACTTAGAACTGCTCCCCACCGGGTGGCGGGTTTTGCTGACTCCGGTGTTGCCATAATTTGATGATTGATGCGGTTCTCCTTCACATCCACCACTTGATTTTCTACATGGCCAATCAACACCTTCGATGCTTCGGCCGATTTCTTGACTACTTCCAAGGATGAGGACATGTTTCTCGAGTTTTGGTCAACAATTCTAGCCACCGTAAAAGCCTGCTTATATGCGCCATATCGGGGTGTCTTTTGGTTACGACGGCTGGTGGGTCTTTTGATTGTCACTTTGTTTTGATGCATCATCACTTATTAGTTCCTCCTCTTCTTCTTGAATTCCTTCGTATTGTTTTCAGTTGGATGAGTTTTAAAATAATTCTGATATTACTAATCTATTATTTGAGTTGTATGTTAGTTCAGATTATAGACGAGTAAAATAAGGCGAGTGTCAAGATTATTTAAAGTCGGACGCAAAGGATGCAAGATGGTCTTTTCAGAAGAGCTAAGAAGGCGTGTAGTTTCTCCTTTTGGGTAGTTTTTGTGTTTTGAGTAATTTATATTGCACTAAAGAGAATATCATTTTTTTTTCTTTTTGGCTGACATTCCGTTGGAACGAAACTCTGGCTCCATTCTAACGGAAGTCCTGCCAGAGTTTTCTGCCACGGACTCCGTTGAAACAGAGTTCCTCTTCCGTTCGAATGGAAGTACATATTACTAGCTGTTGGACTTGGATTCTCATTAATTATGCTTCCATTTTTTATATTCCGTTTGAACGGAGTTTTTGGTTCATTCTAACGGAACTCGCAGAGTTTCCAAACCTGAGGGACTGCTCCTCTCTTTAAAAGAGCAGCCCCCAATTCGTTTTATAAACTAATTTTTGAGCAAAATCAATAGGAAAACTCTCTTTAGTGTGGTACTAAAATTACTCAATAATCTTTGTGAGATTAGGGAGAATTGAGTGAGCGTGTTATTGCTGTTGTTGTTGTGAGATTGAATGAAATTCTTTGTAAGTTTGTTTCATCGCTTTGCTACGAGTTGTTGTTGTGAGATTGAATCGTTATTTTTTTAAATTAAACCCTATTTAGATTAGTGGAATCAAGGAGTCAAAAGGCATACACGGAGAGTAGGCGCTCATGAACACGGTAAGGGCCGCTAGAGAGAATGAGTGGTTACTGCATACGGAACTACTTCGCTGAACTTCGTCAATAATTTTCAGTGTTCAGTACCTTTATTATTTTCGTTCTATTAATTAGGGCGATGCTTCTGAGTTGGGTATTACTTCGAGATTCGTTGGAGACAATACTGGCGATGCAAGATATCAGGCAGGAAGATCTTATCAACTACTTTTGAAATTTCGAGACTCTACTCAAGCAAATGGGCATCGACTCGTAAACTAAAACTGATGAGATGGCATGTTTGGTGCGATAATTTGGGGACTTTCGAGAACGTGAGAGGCGGTTTAACAACAACCACCGTCGAAACAACTAAAAGACCTACTGCTTCGAGTGCAACTAAAAGGGACACACTGATAGGAGTATTTTATATAGATAATTGTTGCCTATCTTGTATCTTACTTTATGCACTTTTGTTGGTTATTTTAGTAGTTTACTTATGTTTTAGTTAAGAATCAAGTTATTGATAGTGTTCACTTGTGTTTTAGGAAAAGAGCGCATAATGATGAAAACATCACATTTGGAGTATGTTTGGAGCAAGAAGTGACTTGGCATGGTGTTGATACTTCACGGGAGGAAGAACAACAGTTCCAGTACCAATCCTCGCACCCTAGAGGCCCTCACCGGCACCCTACGAAACTGCTGATATCTATGTTCAATATTTTGGGCATAACTCTCTCTCTGAACCTCGGGCCCGGATGTGTGAATATGCTTGGAAAGCTAAGAGGAAAACCTACAGCATAATTAAGGACTAGAGAGTTAACTTGAGCATCAAGTAAGAGTAATCTACGGATCTTCATAGCTGATCAATTATGGCATTGGAAGATTTGACAAGAGGAATTAATGGGAATAAAACTATGGCGAATTAATGGAAAGATCTTTTCTTGGCCCGGAAGAAATACCATCTTTACAACGATCCCTTAGCCTATATAAGGAGAGCCCCATTTGCAAGAAAAAGCAAGCCAGCCACCATACGACAATCTCCACCAAAGAAGAGAAGGCAGGCTCCCGCAGTGAGGCTTGTGCCTCGTCACTGTCGAGAGTAGTTAGTTAGGAGGTCTATTCCAAGACAGAAGGGGTGAGCGGCTACAACACTGGAGTCCGACTACATCTTGGGTTTAATCCCTCTTTATCTTTGATGTATTTCGAATTCTTATATTATTATGTTCTGTATGTGCTGTAACTAAACCCTTCTAGGGTGAGATGTTAGTAACCTAGTGATATTTGATTCAGTTTATTATTCCTCTTATCTTGTTTGTTGTTATTCTGTTGTGATCTTGTTTGCGTAATCTTAACCCTTATCTTGAGTGTGTAGGCCGCATAGTTTTAGGTACTTAGGCAAGTATGTTGGGGAATCCATAGTCATGTACATTATATGTGCAGCAGAACCTATAGATTCAACATGTCCTAGGATCATCGTTAAGGGAATAAAAGTACGAGATTAACTATTAAATTTTATACCTCGGATCTTCCTGATCCGTGAGACGAAGAATGGATGTAGGTCTGAACTTTTCTGACGTGCAACCTTCTCCTTCCTGAAGCTCGACTTCACGAACCTCCTTGCTTCTCCTAGGGATGAAGAACTCATCGCTTGCGTATCTCCAAAGTAGGAGATCTCTACTCATATCCACGATAACTTGAGACGGACGGAATTACCGGACTTGGCTAGACGAGGCCAAAAATACTTTCCGAAATTATCCTCACAAAACTCTCTCTCTCTCTCTTGGTATTACGGCTGTCTCTAAGGCTTCTAATTGTATGTCTAATAGAGGGGGTATGCCCCTCTATTTATACTAGAGAGAGGGGTGAAAGAATAACAAGTTTCGATAAGGAAACTCTTCCTGCCACCAGAGTTCCGTTCGACCGAAACCTATGTTCCGTTCGATCGGAACACTGTTACCATATATGTTCCATTCAAACTAAGAACTGGTCCGTTCGAACGGAATCTGTTCCGTTCGACCTGAGGATTATTCCATTCGACCGGAATAATTTCAGTCTTTGTAAAATTTTAGCATCTAATGCATTATTCTTTCACCAATTTATATATTAAATGTATAACTGTTTCTGAGGTATTTTCTTCCCGAATGAATGGAGTTCATTGTGTGACCGTGTAGGTTCCATTTAACACTCGCAACGATCTTCTAAAGATCGTAAGTCATGAGTAACCTCTAGACTGATGTCACGACTACCATGTTAAATGAAATGATCAGCGATCATAAACCTATCTGAATAGATGTTTGCTTATTCCTTTTGTTCTACGATATACGTCTTGATCACAAGGCACGGTAATATGTCATCCTTGAGTTTGATCAAAGTCTCTTTCCTGATCGAGAATTAGACTGAATAAATACAAAATGATATTAACAACACATGTTAATCCATTTTGAGTATGGCCATGCATTTCCCTCAGTCCTAGTTAATCAGGGGGGCCAGAGATATCTCCCTCTTAACGAGAGGAACAAATCCCATCTTGGTCACTTACAATCCTCGTCATGATTCAGTGAATTCCTAATGATGACTATAATGAAAATCCCGTTATGGATGACGTAAAATCATATTAAAGTATGCATATAAAACCAATTCCATTCTCTTTTTCCCTCTTTCCTCTTTCCATGGATATGAAGAACACCAAAAATGATGAAGAAATGAGAGAGATATTTGAGTTTGAAATGATGCCACTAAACCGTTCCACGAAATTCCAGATTTCAAAATAACCGCCAAATACTAAAATTCGAAATTCTCCCTAATTTTTCAACGGAATACAACGAAATTCGGTCCAGATCTTCAATATAGTTCCCTGATCCTCCTAAGCCAATCACAAGCCCCAAAATATCCCTCAACTCTCTATATGAAGAACCGTATTTCAATCCATCAAAAGACGCTCTTTCATCCATTCTCTAAAATCACTCATTCTCCCACTCTCCTTAACTTATACACCACTCTCCATTCATCTTCTCTAACCTCTACAATCTCCATTACTGATTTTCAAGCCTTCTTGAGCTCTAATTTTCGTTTTTTAGTGAAATCGTGCAATTTGGGGCTGATTTGGGGAAAATTCGAATCGGTCGATTCTAGCTTGAATCGAGGTGCAATTGGAGCTTCAAATCAACTCAAGGAAGGTCCTAGCTTGGATTTCTCATTGTGGTTTGATTAAATCCTCCTTAAATTCTTTCTGTTTCTCCTAATTTTTCAAATCTGAATTTTTGGTGTAAAATGATGAATTTGAGATCGAATCGTGTTTGTTTAATCATGATTGAGTAGATCTGTGTAGGGATAGATATTTGTGAAGGAATCACTTGAAATCTTGCTTTATTTTCAATCAATTTGACCGATTTGTGTAATTGTTCATATATCACTATTAAAAATGAAAATCGTTGATTTGATTGATTTAGCTGAATTTATTAGATCAATTAGACCTATAATTGCGTGTGTATTATGACCAATTAGTCATTCAAGGTCTTGGCTCAGAATTTTGATTGATTAATTGAAGTTTTGGATTGAATTTTATGATTTTTGTTTAGATCCAATTTTCGGTCCATTAATTGAGTTTTTCTAGCTTGAATTTACTTAAACTTGTTATACAAATCTTGAAGATTGAATATTCAGTGATTAAGGATGGTATTCTTGATCAAATACTCTTAAAAATCCCTATTTTTAAACCAAAAATCAAACCCTAAATCCAGTTTCTGTCTTGCTGCTGTTTTTCTCTATTTTGTTTCAGTATTTTTCCCTTAATTTCGTATCTAATTCAGATCTGAAAAATTAAATAAATATTTTTAAAATTTATTTCTCATTTAGTAGATAATTTTCAAATCAAAATTTGCCCAATTTCGAGTTATAATTTGTGAGATATTAATTTTCTAAATTTGTAATATTTCTGTTTTCTATCTTCTGTCCAGATCCACTGTCCCCTTCCTTTTGAATTTTTAAAAATATAAAAACAAATATTAAAAATATAAAAATTGTAATTATTGAAGTTTTCTGAAATTTATAATCCAAATATGAATTTTCTTTATAAATCTCAAACCATTAAACATAATTATACCATATTTTAACAGATAATCTGAAACTTGATAGTTGAATTTCTGTATAAATTTTGGAATTTTTCAAAGCTTGGTGATTTTTCTATAAATTTCTGAAGTTACTGCTGAATTAATTATGAATCTGATGTAAGTTCTGGATTTAAACTGCAAATATCTCGAAATTTTTGAATAAAACAGTAATACCAGTAAAGAACCATATCATAGATCTCTCTTTCTAGTTTTCACCGGTATCTTGTGTGTTGGAATCGGAGTTTATTTGGTCAAGTTACGAATTAAAACACCAAAGTGTGACGTGCTGAATTTTTACGATAAGGCTGAAAATAAAATTTAAACTTGGAAATTTATCTAATAACCCTTGAATTACAAGATTTTATACTAAAGAATAATCATTGAGACTAGTTAATACTTGAGGCCACACCTCCTTGTATTCGACCCCTAAACTCGTTACCACTCATACTCGTAATTGATTAATAGGGAAATATAAATTGTTTTGTTAAATTGTGTGAAATTCAACGACGATTTTACCACGATTTACACTCAATTCGGCCAAGGAGCAAAGAGGAAAATCAGGCTAGAACTTGCCCCACCAAGAAGGATTGAAGAAGAAGGTACGAGTCACTCAACTTAGCCAAGGAGAAGAGAGGAAACCGGGCTAGTGACTCCACCAGCGATAGGAGGCACTACAAGAAAAAGGAGAAGTCCGAGTTGCTCAAATTAGCCAAAGAAAAAAGAGGAAAATTATGCTAGCAACTCGTCCAGCAACCGGAGAAGGTTTAAGTCGCCCAATGCAGCGAAGGAGAAAAGAGGAAAAATAGGCTAGCAATTTAAGTCGTGATAGGAGGTGTGAACGAAAGCAGAAAGGGGTCGTTCGCCAACCCTTCTCAACGCGACGAGGAGAATCTGTGATCGGGAAAAAAAATTTAAAAGATGAAAGAAATAGTCAATGAAGCACAACCAAGAGGACGAAAGGATATGAGTCACGAATTAAGGCCAAGAAGAAGAGAAAAACAAAGTCCGCGACTTACACACAACCAAACAGAGAGCGGGCTGCCTAAAAAAAAGCCGGGAGAAAGAGAAAAACAAATTGGCTTGTGTTAGTAGTGTACCCCACGCCAATGTATTTGAGACCTAGATGTATGGATTGTTTGAAATAAACATTATTTTTATTTAGAGATATTTTATATAATAAGTGCGTATTGGTTATTTTATTCTTATTAATTCAATGAACCATGAATATGCAATTCAACTTTATATCATCATAATATGTGATTTTGATAGTAAAACTATAAAGTATTATGAATGATATTCCAAATTGTCCCTGATCTTTCATAAGATATTTGTGAGACAAACATACTTTTAGATAAGCTATGAACGTGTATCAGTATGTTGGTTGACAGATGATCACATTTTACTGATCATGAATAAGAGTTATTAAGTCATTAACTAAGTATATGTTAGAGGTCATATACTAGATTGACCCACCTTGAGAATATTACATGGTTCATGTCATTATTTATTCTCAATGAAATATTTATAGCCCTTTGACTTGAGATTTTCTCAGTTTCTAGGAATTGTATACTTTAATATAATCTAACATCGCCTTTAACCGGATGATCATAAAGATTATGATTAGATATATAATGAATCATGTGGAGGAAAGAGTTAAATCAAGATAAGATTTGTTCCTCTCATATAATGAGAGACATATCTTAAGGCATCTTGATGAATTTGATTGAAGAAATGCACGGCCTTGCTCGATGGAATTAATAAGGACTTATTAATGTCATTTCATGTTCAATCAAATTTGGGATCAAGAAATATTTATCGACCAACATGGTCGATATAGATATCATGTAACAAAGGGATACAATATGCATACACAAATTATGTTTGATCGAATAATCCATATTTGCTTACATTGGGTAATCATGATTGCTTGCTAGAGACCGCTCATGAATTTTCTATGTGAGAAGAAAGTGAGGAATGATATTATCGTACACCATTCTTCATCCGTTCGAAGGAATTGTTCGTGTGGATGCTAATAGAAGATGAAACATTACGTGACATCTTATGATTTGGATTGAACTTGAAATACAATTTGAGAATTAATTGGAAAACTGGTTTGTTTGGAGATCATTTTTTGCGAGACCGGTTAGGCAAAGCACTCAAAGAATCGGTTCAGAAATCGGATTGGATTTTGGTTTAGAGAAGCGGTCATCCGATCTTCACTTTTATGACACGGGCTAAGCGTAATCAGAAGTTACAAAGTTATAAGTTTTCTTTGATTTAATTCACGGATCCTTCTCGATTTTTATTTTTTTGCGCTGCGTTATGAACGTGCGAAACCCCAAACAGCTGCAGCCTGAGTCCAAGAGGGATTGAGCATGGGTGACAAAATAATGCTAAGTAGTAAGGAAGAAGAAAAATCAAGTCGATCACCACCGATTAGGAGAAAAACCTTGTTAGAGTCCGTTAGTTGGCGGTGAACCATTCGGAGTAACATCCAAAAAGAAATAGGAAGGGCTAAACTGTCCAAATTGAAGTTGTACCACGATAAGAAATGCCGAAGACCCCAGATGCCGACTTGTTAAGAAATAAACACTTTTCAATCATTTCAAAAAAAAATTGACCACGGATAAAATGACAAGAAGAGAAGAGCAACATCAGCGCTCGCAATAACAAGTACTCGTACGATGAAGATCAAGGTTGGGGGAAAGATTAAGCTTGGGGGAAAGACTTCCCCAGAAACTGACAAGGCAGAACATGCCGCCTTAGAAACACCGCAACTATACCCGTGTAAAGGAGTAGACCGCACGAAGATCGAACCCTGAGTGGAAGAGAAGAGATTAATACCCCACTACTTATCTATATATATACCCATTCCACCCATATACCAAAAAGTAAGCTTGTTAGCTCCGGCACGGTTAACCAAGACCGAGCAATCGGTCATTTTCACCTAGGCATGCCCCTACAAACCCAAAATCCGACCGTCGCATCTCTTTCACTGCTAGAATTTGTCAAGAATGGCCCCCAGAATCAAGAATCCTAACTTTTTGTTTCCTTCGCCCTTGGCCAGAGGCTTCGGTAGAGAGGGAAGAAAATAACAAAGGGGGAAAGAAAAAAAAATTAGAAAGAAGGAAGAAAAGGGGCTCGTGGCTTTAATGTGGGTCCCGTGCAAAATAACATGTGGTTGTGCGGAATAAGGCACTGAATATGCGTCCAATTTAGGAAGGCTACGAGTACCGTGCGCAAAAAGGTAAAACAGTGCGGAATTTAAAATTTTTTTCCACACGGCCTAATTAAACCCTACGTCTCGTCCATTTAAATACTATTTTTTCCCACGATTAATTATTGGGACGGCCAATCCATTGCTGAATTATGATTTTGCTATAGTGGAACACATTTGAAATAAAACGAGAGATGACCTCACTATGCTTCGGTACAATCAAATTTTTTTTTATTCCAACTTTTCAATGTTAACTGATGTTTTTGTTCAATAAACAAAAATAATAAATAAACTTGAAAAGAAATACAAATCGACATAAATAAAGTTTACATATAGTTGACTCATTTTGTATGTTTACAAAATTTTAAGGTAAGCGATTGTTTGTCCCAATAGTAAATCATTGGATGGAATGACGAACATCCGGGTTCAAATCATATATACCTAAAACAACAAATTTAGCAATAAAAACAACAATACTCTTATAATACGATAATTTAAAACTCACATTCCGTTTGTTCTCATTTTCAATTCTTATAATACAACCTTTTCATCTTATTTTTTTTTTATAATAAATAATAAAATTTAACCTTAAGAAATTTAAAACAATTATCCTGTATGACCTCCTAAATGTGAATAAAATAATGTGTAATGTATACCCCTTCATAAAAAGAAGAAATATTTGATTGTTCCTTTAAAATAATTTCATTTTATTGCGTTATAGTTTATACTCAATATAAATTTCATTGTCACCGCTAAAAATGGTAAAAATATATCAAATAAAATATGATTATAAGAGAATGAATAATAAGTTTATTTATGTTAAAATTTTATAATTTCAGAGGAAAATAAAAAAACTCAATTCTTTCTAGTTTCCCGTTTATTTTAAAAATGGAATAATTTAAACATTAATGATGGTTGACTAGACAATATTTCGTATTATTTTTTCTCGAGGGATATACACATGATATTAGAGCGTTACGTTAAGAAAAAAATATATTAAAGATTTGTAAGATTGTCTATGAAGCTTGTGTAAGTGCCAAAGATGTCATTATTATACTATAATCAAACTATCATAGTGCCTTCATTTTTCTCTGCTCATAATGAATTTGACAAACCTAACATTATAATTAATAATACAATTGATGAAAATAAAAGTGAAGATTTCTGTACTTTTGGGTATGCTTCTATTTTATTAATGTAATAAATATGTGAGCATATCCCATTTTCTCCTACTAAATGCATAGTAAACATGGCACTTTATATATATTACATTATGTGATAATTTTAAATTTTGAGTGAATATAATAAAATTATACGGATAAAAATATGCGTGATTTGCTCTGTATTCTTTTTGTAGAACCAAAATTATATTTTCATAATTTATAGAGGTACACATGAATTATATTCATTTAGTTATATTAATTTAAGATTTTACAGAGTGCACATGAAAATTTTGGCCCAGCCAACCCAAATCTCTGGCTTTGATTTGTTGTTTTTTTGTTATAGTTTATATGTTAAAAAATGAGGCGTGTGTGAAGATTGTTGTCACCCACTTATTAAATATTGAGTTGCATTAACTAACCCGCCACATGATCATTTATAAAATAGTTACAATAGAAAATCTTAAAAATAGACGCATGTCAAAAAAACAGAATTCACAAACTTTATACATAACAAAAATAAATACAATCATAAAATATATATGAATGAAAAATATATTAAAAATATAAAATTTCTTTAAAATAAAATAAGATTATGTAGGAAATGTTTTACTAATATAAACCACAAATAGAAAACTAACTTTAATTCATAGTGAAAAGGAATATAATTCCTAGAGACTAAAAAATGAATGTCAAAAGTTAAGTGAGTTTTAAATATATTGAGAAAAATAAGAGGGGTTTGAAAAACATCCAAAACAGTATCAAAATTGAATCAACTTAGATTTCAACTTTTAAAATTTCATTATAGGGATAATTTCTTATATGCCATTAAAAAAACTCGAAATATCATATTTGCCATTACAAAAACTTAAATATCATATTTGCCATTGTAAAAATTTAAAAATATCATATATGTCATTACAAAAATCTAAAATATCATATTTGTCATTACAAAAACATAATATATCATATTTACCATTAAATTTACTCAAAACTTAACACCACCCATTTTTCGTTAAAATTAACGGTCCAATCTTATAATTACCATTATACCCTTCAATTTATTTTATGAATTATATTTCATAGTAAACATCTCTCTCTCTCTCTCTCTCTCTCTCTCTTGATGATTTAGATTCGTATATAAACAAAAAAAATCTTTCTTTTAATTTGAAGTCAAAAGAATTTGATATGAGAGAAATGAATTGATTATTTTTTTGAAAAAAATTATCTTGTGTCAATTATTTTGACTAACAAATTAAAGTGACGATTTTTTTGTTTATATACGAATTTCATTCATGAAGAGAGAGAGAGAGAGAGAGAGAGAGAGAGAGAGAGAGAGAGAGAGAGATCATCAAATGAATGTTTAATGTGAAATCTAATTCATTAATTAAATTTAGGTGTATAATTATAATTATAAGATTGGACCTTTAATTTTGACGGGAAAAATTGATGGTTTTACGTTTTGAATAAATTTGATGACAAACATGATATATTAAGTTTTTGTAATGGCAAATATGATATTTTAAGTGTTTTGTAATATAATTTACGTTTTTATTGATGGAAAATATGATATTTAAGTTTATGTAGTGGTAAATATGATATTTTGAGTTTTTGTAGTGGCATATATGGAATTACCACTTCATTTTATAGGGACTAAAATTAAAATATGTAATGAAAATATTTAATGGGTTTACGAAAAAGATCTCTTTTTTAGAATGGGGCCCATATTATTTATTATAAAAATAGTTATTGGGTTCAAATTAGAGTCTCATATCAAATGAAAACACATTTGGGCTTGAATTGGGTTTTATATTATATGAAGAATATGCCACGTGCCAAGAAATGCACAAAATACAACTTTATCTATAAGAAAATAAAATATCATAATATAACAAATTAATTGATATTACTTTCTATATAAAATTACTCCTTAAAATTCTTAAAAAGATGAAAACAGTTATTGGGTTCAAACCAGGGACTAATATCAAATAAAAACACATTTAGGTTCAAATTAAAGACTTATATCAAATGAAAAAAAATGCCGCGTGTCTTTTTTTTTCTTGAAAACCCCATAGGTTAAAATTTATTGATAACAAAGCAAATCTAGTACAACCAAGGACGAAACAACAACAAGAAAAGAAAAAAATGAAAATGAAAATATAAAAAACTAACAAAGATAATAAAAACTCATCCACCTATCAGTGCCATTACTAAAAAATCAAACAAAAACTGGCATAGTTGAGTCCATATAATTGATTTCCAAAATCCGTGCAATATTCGCCAAATTATCCGCCTCCGCATTAAGAGATCGGTTCAGATGCATAAATGTGGGATCTTTGACACGCCTCTTCCAAATCAAGCAATCTCGAGCTTCTTCAATAGCCAACCATGACAATAGAGATAACTCATTAGCTGAGTGAATGGATGATAGCGTTTATGCCACTTCTTGATTGTCTGTCAAAAAACACCTCTTTTATCAGGTAATGTAGTGGCGACCTCCATCATTGATCTTCTCAAGGCTCGCAATTCTTCTTGCAGAATGTTTTGAATCCCTACTTTTGGAGCCATGTAAACTTTAATTTCTTTGCCCGAGCAGTCCCGTATTATAAAAGCAGAGCCTCCTTTCCCTTGACGATCAAGTGAAGAGTCTGACCAGCAAAAGAATTCAACCTCGTGTGTGGATGGATTGTGCGGTTGATATCCTACTAGTATACACCTGAAACGGTTGCAGCTTGTAACCCGACGATCTCGACATTTCCGATCTCCAAAGAATCTCCTCCCTCATAATTTTTTATTTGCGAAAAACACAATTATTTCTAGCAATCCAAACCTCCCACATAACTGAGAACAAGATTTCCACTTTCTCCACTTCATATTGAGAGATTAAATTTGAAACCAATAAAAGTGGATGAATATCACTATTATAAATAACGACATTAAGAGGGGAGCTGAGCCAAACCAATTTTGCATTTTGACACCCAAAAATACAGTGAACTACTTATTATGGTTCCTCCAAACATATAGGACAACTCGGATCAATATTTGCAAACCTCCGGTGATGACCCAAATTAGTAGGAAGTGAGTTTGTGCAAACCCGCCACAAGAAAATTGGTAATACGCGGTTCCCTCTCCAAATGTTCTTCCAAAGCCTTCTTACATTTGGGGCAGTGATTTCTAACTCGGGTAGGTTGAGCTTGGCTACGAGCATGAGACGGTATGCTACTTTAACCGAGAAAATGCCATTCGACGATTTGGTCCAAATAAGCCTATCGCGCGTATCGATTTGTTGAAAAGGTGAGTATGCCATAGCGAGAATAGAATCCAAAGACTCGCTTGAGAAGATGGATCTAATTAAATCTAAATTCCACCCATTAATAGAGAAATCCCATAAATCCATAACACTCATATTTCTTTGATCAGTATTTAAAGGGATGTCGGCCATCCAATTTGAATACCATGGTTCTGTCATTGCTTTTGTATGTTCGTCATTACCCAAAATCCACTGAATTGAATCCTTCATTTCTAATCTCATATTACTAATAGATCTCCAAAAATCGGAACAATTATAATTTCGATTTGTTGTCCAAAGCGTGCCCCCGGGAAGTATTTACCTTTCATTTGATCAATCCAAAGAGCATTATCCCCCCGATACCATATGCCATAAATTCTTCATGAGTAAAGTCCTATTCATACATTCCAAATCTCGTAGAGAAAGACCGCCCATACATTTAGGTTTGATCATTTCAGTCCATCTACACCAAGCTAAATAACGATTGCCCTCACCTCTGCCCCACCCAAATTTGCGCATAATAGAGGTGAGTTTATTAATAACCGACATAGGCATAAAGTTTTCGACATATAATAAACCGGGATGAATTCTAAAACCGATTTCATTAAAACTAACTTTCCCACATGCGAGAGAAGTTTGCTTTTCCAACCCGCCAATTTCTTCTGAAACTTATCTATCAAAAAATCAAAATCCGCTTGATGAACCCTTCCATAGATAGTGTAAGATCCGAGATATTTTTCAATTCTATCAGCGGGCCGAGCTTGAAGAATATTAGAAAACCGCCTCACGAATGTATAATGGTGTTTTCGAGCTAAACCAAATTTTAGATTTTTCCGGGTTCACATATTGACCAGATACTTTACCGTATAAATCAAGAGCCCGAATAATATTTTCCGCCTCATTAACATCTGCCTTACCATAAATAATGAGATCATCAGCATACATAGAATGAGTGATAGCCGAATAATTAGGGGCCAGTTTAACACCCGTGATATGCCCCGATAATTAAAAATGATTAAGAATTTGAGTAAGAAGTTCGGATCCTAAAATAAATAAAAAAGGACAACCTTATCTTAATCCTCTTGATGGAGTGAAGAAACCATCTCCCTTTCCGTTTATAAGTAACGAAAACTTTGCAGATTTAAAACAAGCCTCAATTCTTTGAGTAAATATTTCGGGAAAACCAAAATTATGAAGCAGAAATACACAAACAGAAAAAATTAGAATACGTCGACTGTTCTCTATTCCGTTTTTCACTATTCCAGTGTTCCCGAATAGGCCCCAAATCTTTTCCTCCTCCTGAGATTTTACGCGACGAGGCCCTCGTTAAAATCTAAATTATTCAAACCGTCACTTTGATTTCACCCTTCTTCTCCAATCACCAATCCCTCTCTCTCTCCCTCTCTGTAGATCTCGTTTCAGATCTCTCTCCCATGGCGCTCAATCTCCGTCAGAAGCAAACCAGTAAGCTCCTCTTTATTCCTTCCGGTTATTTTTTCATCTCTCGTGCCTGCCCACTTCTCGTAATTTCACACACTGATGAATTATATACACGGATAGTATACTTTTTCACCCCTCTTGCTTCTAAATCTATGAATTATAAAGTTTTGATAAATCTGCTCAATTAGTGCTCTTTATTCCTTCTAATATTTCCTCATTTTTCTTAATTTGATCTTTGTTTAACTTCACAACACAATTGCAAACTACCAAATGACAAATCTTCACCACTTAGTTTCCATTTCCACACATCAACACACCAAAAACAAAACAAACCCTAACACCTTTATCTTTTACTCAGGTCTGATCATCAAAATGCTGAACCTAAACCAAGCCCCGTCAAACCCCAACTCCCTCTCGACACCCTCATCGGAAGAAGAAGAGGTCTACAAGATCCTAATCATGGACTCCTTCTGCCGCATGATCCTCTCCCCACTAATCTCCGTCCCGGACCTCCGCAAGCACGGCATCACCCTCTTCTTCCCCATTGAGAAAACCCGCCAGGCCGTACCAGGCGTACCGGCCATCTACTTCATCCAGCCGACTCCTCAAAACATAGATCTGGTCTCAAAGGACGTTTCCGCCCCTCTCTACGATTCCTTCCACCTGAATTTCTCGTCATCCCTCCCTAGGCCTCTGCTCGACCGTCTCGCATCGAATACCGTACAGTCAAACTCTGCTTCACGGATCTCAAAGCTGTATGACCAGTACTTAGAATTCATCTCTCTGGAAGACTCCCTCTTTTCGCTCGGCCAAGCTGATACGTACCTTCAATTGAACAACCCTTCATCTTCTGACACGGAAATCGAGGCGGCGATTGAGAAAATCGCTTCCGGAATCTTCTCTGTTCTGGCGACTTTACAGGTCGTGCAGGTCATAAGATGCCCGAGAGGTGGTCCGGCCGAAATGGTCGCTTCAGCTTTAGACACGAAATTAAGGGACCATTTAATCTCAAAACCTAATTTATTCACAGAAGGAGGCGGGCTTTCAGTGTCTTCCAAAGACCTGTTCTTTGTCTGTTTGACAGGAATTTCGAGTTATCAGTCGCGGTTCAGCACGACTGGACTTACCGCCCATTAGTGCACAATTTATTAGGGTTGAGATTGAATAAAGTCAACATGCCTGTTGAGAATTCAAATGCGACCAAATCGTATGAATTGGATGATTCAGATCAGTTTTGGAGCACGAACAGCTGGTCTCAATTTCCGAAAGTCGCTGAGGAAATTGAAGAGCAGTTGAGGAAATACAAGCAGGATGTAGATGAAGTAAATCGAAAAACAGGCGGTCAAACTTGAGTAGAATTTGAGGGGACTGCTATGATTGGAAATACGGAGAGTTTAATGAAAGCGGTCAACTCTCTGCCTGAGTTGACCGAAAGGAAGAAAATCATCGACAAGCACACAAACATCGCAACTGTTTTGTTGAATCGCATCAAAGAGAGGAGTTTAGACGCGTTTTGCGATTGTGAAAACGACATGTTAACCAAAGGCAGTGTGGATAAAAACATATTTTTTAATCTCTTAAAAGGAAAAGGTACGAAAGAGGATAAACTCCGTTTGGCCATCGTTTACCTCCTCTCAATGGAGTCTCCAAATCCGTCTGAACTGGAGAGCGTCGAATCCGCACTCCGCGAATCTGAAGTCGACACAAGCGCATTCCAATACGTCAAACACATAAAATCGCTAAACCAAACGTTCGTAAACTCGAACAATTCCGTGAGTAAAAACAACATAGTGGACTGGGCGGAAAAGCTCTACGGCCAGTCGATCAGCGCTGTGACAGCTGGCATGAAGAATCTCTTATCCGGCGGACCCCAGCTCGCGCTGACCAGAACAGTCGATGCCTTAATGGATTCTAAACCAGGCACGGATATAGAATCCTATTTGCTATTGGACCCGCGAGCACCCAGAGCGGATGCCGGCGCGGTTTTCAAAGGCCCGTTTAGAGAGGCGATCGTGTTCATGATTGGAGGCGGGAATTACGTGGAGCACAGGAGTCTGATGGAGCTCGTGCAGGACTCGCAGACAGCCAAGCACGTGGTTTATGGAGCCACGGAGATTTTGAATGCCGGGCAGTTTGTCGAGCAGTTGGCAGCCTTGGGGAAGAAAATGGGGTTCGGTGGGGGAGTTGTGAATCAGGGACAGTAGTAAGTGGGGTTTGTATGTCTTTTTTTTTTTGTATGGATGGGGTGTTTATTGATTACTGATTAGAGGGGTTTCTTAGTGTATGCTATTTTTCTTTTCCTTTTTTTTTTGGTTTTAATATTTCTTGGTGTATTTTATTGGAGTTGTTATAAACATATTTTTTTTATTTTTTTTCTCTTTTGTTGATGTTGGTTTTCTTTTCCCCGTTAGTTCTTCTGTTCTATCATTTTTGTAAGTCTGATTTAAGAACAGGTTATGAAGTACAAATTGCTGTGCAAATAATTCAGAGGATTACACAAGTCAAGGACTATGTTACTTGGATGCTCCAGTCATATCGTATTAGATACCTACATCCGTATCAATTCAGATATTGTATCGGGATGTGTCTTGTTGCATATTCTAATATTTTATTTCAAAATAATAATAAATATTTCATAGATATTTTCTGTATTTGCATTATGCATCATATACCTCTAACAAAATACTTAAAACAAATGATAATAATTTTTTTACCAGTAAAACAAGATTAAAATATCTAACTATAGAACCAATAATAGCAAACAAATATTTTGTATTAAGATATTTTTATAAATAATAAGTTGTTAGTATCTCCCAAACAAAATCTGATATCTAACTAAACAAAAAATAATTAAATGTATAAATATAATTAATAATTTAATAAAGTAATATATAAAATTGTCGTATTGTATTCTTAGTTTTTCTAAAATTGTCGTATCGCAATATCCTGTATCACCTCACAACGCTAATCAATAGAGGTGGCAAATGGGCGGGTTGGGCCGGGTTCGGGTCAGGTCATTTCGGGTTCCGGGTCGTTCGGGTCACGGGTCGTTCGGGTCACGGGTCATTCGGGTCACGGGTTGTTCGGGTCTCGGGTCGCTCGGGTATCGGGTCGCTCGGGTATCGGGTTGTTCGGGTCTCGGGTCGATCGGGTCTCGGGTCGTTCGGGTCTCGGGTCGTTCGGGTTATGGGACAGGCGGGTTCGGGTTACAGGTCAATCGGGTTATGGGTCATTCGGGTTTGTATTTCGGGTAATTCGGGTCTGTGTTTCGAAAAAGTTTGGTCTGTGTTTTGAGCAATTCAAGTTTGTATATAGATAGACGAAATATCGAAAATTCGACTTAATTTTCATAGTTCCTAAAATTGAAATCAGGATCTAACTCGTTCACTGTCTGTGTAGTGAGAATCATCCGACTCTGATTGGAATCGGCCGAGTTGAATCGGAGAATCTGATTTTTTTAAAGTATTATCTTTAAATTAAAAAAATGGAATAAAATGAAAAAAAAATTTTAAAGTTATAAAAATATGGAAAGATTCAAATAAAATATAATCATCTACATTTGGATATATCTATTATATATGATATTTTTGACTAAATTTTTTATTTAAGAGGGGCAATGAAAAAAATCGAAAAAAATAAAAAATCGAAAAAATAAAAAAAAATCGAACTTGGTTTAATTTTGTTGTTGACCATTTATTGCACGATATTATATAATATTAATTTTGTATGTTGTTATTAGTTATGTGTTATTTATACAAAATGAGTTCACTATAACAAACCAAGTTTTCTATTAAAAAATATTAATTCATTAATGTATTATGTATTAATAATTTAATATCATAAGATGTGAGAATTAAAAAATCATCATTATACACATAACACATGTAGATATACAACTTTTTCAATGTAAAATTACGAAAAGTCCAATAATTATGGCAAAATCAAGACACAAATATTCAAACTTCATGTTATTCATCTTGCATTACATGTTATTCAGGTTTCGAAAATTGGGCGGGTCATTCGGGTTCGGGTTCGGGTAATTCGGGTTACGGGTCATTCGGGTTTCGGGCCGCTCGGGTTTCGGGCCATTCGGGTTTCGGGTCATTCGGGTTTCGGGTCAGGTCGGGTTTCGGGCCGTTGACTTGTCAACATCTTCGGATCGGGTCAGGTTCGGGTTCGGGTCGGTCGGGCGGGTTTTTCGGGTCGGGTCAGATTTTGCCACCTCTACTAATCAATGTGCTAAAAATCAACCTAGGCGCTATGTGTTGGTGAACCACCTAGAAAATGGGCTAATCGGTAACTCTAGGCGTTTTTCTGCCTAGAATCATTCATACCCGATTAAACCTTGTCCAGACCCGATTAAATCCCGCCCAAACTCGATTAAACCCAATCCAGACCCGATTAAATACCGCCTAAATCCGTTTAAACCCGTATAGACCCACCCAACCCCATTTCTTCAGTTTGGTCTGGCCTGTTATTATTTTTTGTTTTGTTTCCTTCTTTCTTATTAATTATTAAATATAGGACAAACAATATAATGCAAAAATTGTAGTATATAATAAACAAAAAAATTAAAAATATAAGTTCGCCAAGATCTTATTAATCCCTGATTAATCCTCAGCCCCGGCCGCCAAGCTAGCATCTTTAGGGAAATTTTCCAGCACTCTCTGAACATTTATGAATATTTTAAAAAGCCCCATATATAGGCGGGGGTGATTTAAAATATCCAGCAAAGATGGGGGTGTCTTTGAATAATTCCAAGTTCTTCCACACGGTGAATAGACGTGGTCCATTACGCAAGTAATTCCCCAATCGAGTCTTCCACACGAAGGCACTTTCTCCCCAACTCGTACCTCCCTCCTCCTCCTCCTCCAGTCATTCAAACTCAAGATATCATCCTCCGCCATGTCTCGTCCGAGCTCTCCAATGCCGTCCGCCCAGACCGCCCAGTACGCCGCGCAATTCCTCAACACGGCGCTCTCCCAGCGGGGCCCGGCCGCCCTGCCATACGCGGAGGACGTCAAGTGGCTGATCCGCAACCACCTCGTCTCCCTCGTCGAGACCTTCCCGTCCCTGCACCCGAAATCCGCCTTGTTCACCCACAACGACGGCCGCAACGCCACGCTCCTCCAGGCCGACGGTACGTTTCCGATCCTCTTCTCCGGCGTGGTCTACAATATTCCTGCAGTGGTATGGCTGCCTGAAGCGTACCCCAGATCCCCGCCGGTTGTTTATCTTTCGCCGACAAGGGATATGGTGGTTAAGCCGAATCATCCCCATGTGGATCGGTCGGGGCTGGTTCATGTTCCGTATTTGCGGTCGTGGATCTTCCCGTCGTCGAATTTAGTCGATCTGGTTAAATCTCTCTCTCATCTGTTTGGTCTGGATCCTCCTTTGTTCACTCGCCAAGCGCCGATCCCGAGTCAGACTCCGAGCCCTACTATCAGGCCAGTTGTTTCTCAACCTGTTGTTACCTCTAGTTCGTCGTCTCTTAATAGTTCTCCGTACGGAGGGAGGTTGTTTCCGGCGCCGCCTCCTCAGGCCACACGGCCGGCGCCGACCTCCACGGAGGACCCAACGGAGGTGTTCCGTCGAAATGCGATTGGAAAAATTGTCAGCATGGTTCATGATGATATTGGAAGCATGCGCAAAGCGAAAGAGGCAGAGATCGAAGGGCTTTTCTCGACTCAAGCTGAGCTCAGAAGAAGAGAAGAGGAACTGAACAATGGCTTGCGAGAGATGATGAACGAAAAGGAAGCTCTGGAGCAGCAGCTACAGCTGATTCTAACAAACACTGATATAATCGAAGGCTGGGTGAGAGAGAATGAGATGAAGAAGAAGAGAGAGGTCGATGTGGACGACGCGTTCCAGCCGGCGGATGAGCTGTCACGTCAGATGGTGGATTGTACCGCTGCTGACCTGGCAGTTGAGGACACAATATACTCTCTGGATAAGGCGGTACAAGATGGTACAGTACCGTTCGAAGGGTATTTGAAGAGTGTCAGAGCTTTATCACGAGAGCAGTTTTTTCATAGAGCACTTTCTGCTCGTATAAGGGCTGCTCAGGTATCGGCCCAGGTCGCCAACATGGCAGCTCGGGCCCCACAATATGGTTAGTTGTTGATATGATTTGTATTTGGAACAATATATGGTTTATATTTGGTTTATAAAATCATTATGGTCTTGTTTTGATACTTGGTTGCTTGGTTTAGTTGATAGTTTGTTGGTTTTGTGTTAATAAGTTTGAAATATTGATTGCTTGGTTGTGCTGTTTTAGTAGAGTTATTGATTGATAAATTTGTTCATACTTGTCTGAGAAAAATAGTTATAATTAATATTAATTTTGGAATTTCTTCATATTTGTCTTGAGAAAAACAGTTCCACAAAGTATAAAAAATCAGATTTCTGCCAATTGTTCAAATGCATCAATTTGTTACAATTTGCAAAATTTTAAAATGTAATGAAATAATCAACATATTTTATTTAATATCATTTAGTTTTTCAAATTAAATGAGAAGTACAGAATAGCCCTTAAAGTTTGGAGCAATGTTATCAGAACCGGACCAAACGTCGACCTGGTGGAGTCTCGGGTCACTGGTTTACTGGTCGAACCAGTGGGTGTCGCAGTTCAATTATTGGTTTTCATAAATAAAACAATTATGAATGTATCGCATAAATTTCAACTAAAAAATGTGAAATATCAATTTCTTAGCTTTATTAATACTAACACAAAATTCATAGATAATTTATGAAAATTATTCAAACCCCACATAGATAATTAAATACGATATATAAATCAAGTTTGATTCAATCAAAATTATTGATAAAAATATCATAAATTCTAAGTTTTCATCTTTGTCCTTCATGAGATCAAGCACTGAACCGTATTTGAGTACTAGCTTAGCATACATCCCTAATGTACATCACACACTTGACAAATTTCACAAAATTAAAGGGTAATTGATATTAACGGGCTTAAATTAGGGCTTAATTAAATTTGAATAAATCAAATAGTGCATGTTTTTTTTTTCAAATTGAGCGCAAGAGTTTTTCAAATCAAGAGTTTTTTTTTTTTTCAAATTAAGCGCAAGAGTTGGTTAAACCGGTTTGTTTAAGCCAATTTGATCAATCACATTTACCAATTTGAGCATCCAATCAAAAAGAAAGTTCAATTTGGTACAATACACCTCAAGTCAAACTAACTCGATGAAAGTTTCATCAAATCAAAAGCTCAAAACAATATATATTGTTTACAAATTTATGAAGCTTCAATAGCCCCTTAAATAACGGTAGCTTGAATCAAACTTCAATGGCCCCTTGAATAACAGTAGCTTGAATCGTCCAAAGATTCAAATACCCCTTAAATAGCAGCTTGATAATTGAATTCCCTTGATCTCTCCACCCAAATAGATCTTGAGTAGATTCAAATGACAAATTTGTTGATTGTTTTCAATTGAGAAACCAAACAAAATGAGGGGAAACGAAGTGAATTATGAAAGAACCGAAGAGAGAGAATAACGAGAGAGGAGAGAGTATACTCTCACAGAGAGAACCAAATAAAAAAAATGACTCAACAAAAAACCGGTTTACTTATCAGGCTGTTTTCCAGTTTTCTTCTAAAACCGGACAGTTCGATTGAACTTAACCAGGTTATATACATTTCCAATCCAAAAATCAGACCGAACCGGAAATTAGTCTGGGTCCGATTTTTTCCGGTTCAACCACCGGTCCAGTCCGGTTCTGATAACACTGGTTTGGAGGCAAAATAGATCCAATTCAGCCACATACCAACAGTTAATAAACGCATTGTGGCTTCTAAAAACAATCTATACAATCAAATTCCCTCAAATACAAATAAATCACTCAAACTCCAAATCTCAACTGCCAAAATACTAAATAAATTTCCTAGATCTCTCACAAAAATTGGAAATTAAATATTTTCGCCGGGAGGAAGCTCCTGAAGTTTTGGAGTAGTCCCAAGCACTCTTTCCATATCAAACCGCACCTCAATATTTCTCATACTGTAACCCACAATCATTAACCAATATAACAAATTCGCCAGCTCAGCCACACTTGACTCTGTCACGGTCGTCTGTATTAAAAAATTAAAAATATAAGCATAATAATATTGTAATTAAAAGTATTAATTAGTCAGTTAATGAATATAATAACAATACCTTCATTTTAGTAGGATCTGAGACGGCCAAAAGGCGTTTTATGAAAGTATTCATCGCAAAAACTACATCCTCTCCAGCACTATTTGTCAATTCCTAAAAAAATAAAAAATAATACAATATTTCAAATGCTAAATAATTATTTATTTTTCTGAATTTGAATACCTTCAGATTCTGAGGTTCTAAGGATTTAAGATAATCTAAGATCTGGTTGGGCCCGGCTTTGGACATTCTAGAAACTTGTTGATTCAGCTCCTCAATTTCCTTCTCAAGTAACTCAATATATTCAACCGCACCGATTTTCTCAGCTCCAGTTATATTATTCCATCTTATCACCTCTCCAGTGACTTTCTTCTGAGTTCCAGGCGCGTATTCTTCCGAATCCTACAAAACATATTTTATAATTTATATTATTATAAAATTAATTTGTTAGTTGAATTTATTTTCATTTGAAAGGATTTGTTTAATTATGTACGGTTTTTGGTTCAGGAAGAGCGATTTGAGCCAGGCTTTGTTGGAGCTCAACTCGGTACTGAGCATTTCTAAACATGTATCCAGTCATCATTACACTGTACATTAGTTGCGCTAGGTTTTCAGCCACCTGTATCAATATTTAAATAAAAAATTAATTAATTGTGCAAGTTTTCCCCCAACAGCTGAGAGATTGTGCTTCATTAAATTAAGTTTAAAGTGAGATTAAACACCAGAAAATTGGCCTCAAATGTGAGATTAAACACCAGAAAATACATGAAGGGGATAATTGGTCTTCATTAAATTAAGTTTACCAATAATTTAACCAAATAAGAGCAATTAAATAAAATTACCGTGGAAACTGTAACAGCGAAAAATTGAGGTGGAAGGCTCCCAATCATATTTGTTACAGTTTGGCGCATCGCATCAACAACCTAAAGCAATGAAAAAGTAATAAATTTAAAGAAAAAAGTGAAGAAATGAAAATATAAAAATGATAAAACAAAATCAATGTTGAGATTCACATGACCTGAGGAGAAGCTCGCTTGAGAAATAATTCCATAAAATCAGGCTGTACATTCTTCACATACTCCAAAAGAATCTCTCGTCTGCTCTTGGGCTGCAATATACCCAAAATCAAGTAAAACACTGAAACAAACAAACAAACAATCAGTCACCAATATTTGAAATAAATAGACAATATACTATTTTTCCATTCGAGGGCGGTTGAGATTCATCCCGAGCCTCAGCACGGATCGCACTCAGCCGCTTATTACAGTTCTTCTTCGTGAATCCACGAAATGAAAGGGAAAGAGGCGAAACCAAGCGAGAATGAGGGACTGAGGGCGAGCGGAAGTGAGTGGATGCGGTGGCGACTGGTTTCACTGAGAAGAGAGACGACATTAAGCTCTAGAGAGATTTTGCGCGCAGATTTGAGCGGCGATTTTCTCCTTTTGATTCTTCTCCGTGAAGAGATGCTTTGCTTTGCTTCACTTCTTGTCCCTCTGGACATGGAAATTGGATTAGATGAAGCTTCTTCGTGGAGAAGGAAATGGGCTGAAAAATATTTTTTTTCAAATTGGGCCTAAGTATTTAATTTCTTCCGTCCCACATTTCTGAGATTTTATTTGCCATTAAATTTGAAAAAATATATATCAATATACTTTTTATATATTCATTCTATCTTTTCTGTATATCAATATATTTTTTGTATTTTATGGTACCTATTTTAAATTTCGAGATCTTGATAACAGATAAGCTGAGAGTGCATATTAGATCCCTTTTAAAAATTTAAAATTAATCATACGTTAATATTTTTGAAAATTGAAACTGAAGTCTCCTTTATCAATTTATACCGTAATTAAAAATCTCTCAATTTCGAGTCTGGTTTCGACCGGGATTTTTTCTGGAGGTATACAAAGGATATTAACATATGAGCCCCTACACAATTCAATTAGCTAATAGATATATGCTATGTTGCGTGGACACTTCAAAAGCTCGACCGTGTCCGGGACCGTATCCGTGCCGGACACGACGCTCCTCAGACACGTGTCCGACACATCACATGGCGTGTCAAATATTTTATTATTAAAAATTGTCAGGACACTTCTCAGACACTTCTTAAAACACTTCTGAGAAACTTGCATTGGATTTGTTAGCGCAATTATTGCACTATTTCATCATCATCTTATTTTAGAAACTAGTTCGTCTTACTCTTCTATTTTAGTAATTGTGAGACTAGATATTTAAAGTGGATTTTGATTATTTAATGTCAAGTTTCCAAACATAAACATGTAAAACGTCAAATATCTTGTATTCACATATAAAAGTGCAGCTTCAAATGTTATATATATTGTATCAATTATAAAATATTATGTATGACTTTCTAATTATAAGGTAAAAATATTATATATAATCCTTTAAAATAAAATAAAATTGACATAAATAATATATACAATAATTAAATTATATATCGTGCAACATAGGATATATGTAAACATGTAAAGAGATTAATAAAATCACTTGTAATGAATTAACACCGTTAGAGGACAGTTAACAGCATAGACTATTTTTCTGAAATTTTGAATAATGAGGTAGGTCAGAAGAAAAAAAAAAGAATAATGAGATAGGTCTATTCGGCCCCTCAAATTGAGTCGGTGTATTTTTGGCGCAAATTTTTATTCCTGCAGGATCAAGTCCCTTAAATAAATATATTTAATATACAACAGTAACAACACAAAAAAATATATATTAAATAAAAATATTTCTTATTCAAATTTTGTGAATTTTCCAAAAGTTAAACAAAATAATAGAAATATTTTTTTATACTATGTTGTATTTACATAATGTGAATAAAATTATTTTTTCTACATATTATTTTATTTATTTAATATTTTTGATGAGTTATATACTATTTTTAGTTTTTTATTTTTTATTTTTTATTTTATCACTTAAATGTCAAAATTAAGAAACATCTAAGTAGTTAGCTGGTGAAAGAACGAAAGTGAGCTAATCAATAATTGAGATATTCAAAAAACACAACAAAATTGAACAGACAAATTATACTAGCCCGAGGAAAGAAACTACAGCTTGAGTTCAAATTTCCAGTCATTAATTTCAGATCAGATCGCACAAAGGCATCATGTGGTTGCAGTTTCCATTGAATTGACAAATGGAAGAAAATTGAACTCGAGTCCTACGCAAAGGTCCTTGTCCCCCACTGAAAAGACTTCCCTTTTGTAGAGGAAAGACTTTGGTTTTGTTCTGAGAAGTTGACCTTAAGGTTTAAAAATAATCACATCTCAATGGGAGACTTGACCTAATTGACCCACAAAAAAATCTTCAAATTCACCAAGTTTTCCTTTTATTTCAAGTTTATTTGAAATTTTTGCCAACTCTGGTTCTTGAATATACAAGATTAAATATGATTTTGCATATCAATAGCGAATCTTGATCGAAGTTTCTGGAAATGCTGTAATACATATATTATACCGTCGAAATAATTTTGGGATAAAACATATAGATTTTAAGGCTATCTAATATACTGAATTGTATTGCTGCTGAAGAAGATTTGGAGAGGGTCATCATTTAGCTATAATTTAAGTGTGTTCGAATTATTATCCTACTGCAAATTATACTTTGAATTAGTCCAAGGACAAGAATAATTGTGAGTTGATTGAGACTCATACGAGTCACAGTACTAGCTAGGACACTAGTTCCATATAGCTAGAGCATGGACAAATGGTTAGACCTTATTTCCTGTATGATAATGGAGACTTTTCACATAAATAACGGCCACTGAATATTTTGAACATTTCAAAAGTTTCTAGTGTATGTTTGAATATTTCAACACGGTTATGTGAAGAAAACTAAGGCAATTTTTGGTTTTTGGTTTGAATTGACGAAACAAAGGATGATGACTGGTCCGTGTTAGGGAAAATGGCCCCATAAAAGGACGGTCTCATTCAACATGGGTGAATAAACCATAATAATTAAGCAAAGTGGGCGTTTTATTCTGCTAAGCGAATAAAAAGATATGAAATATAATGAATTTTATCAAAAATAAAATAAATTAATGGATTAATGGATTGAAGGGATTTCTATTTGGAGGGAGAATAATTGGATAAAGTAGAATAAACCTATTTTTTATCCTTTTTTTCCTCCAATAAATAGATATTAATTTATCTCATTAATTCATTAATATATACCGTCTAAAATCCTTAAAAATAGATGATATAGTCACTATTCACTTGGTTGTTGTTCCACTTATTGCCGAACATATGTAATATGAATTTTTTTCAATTACAAGGCCCGTACGCAACCCACCTATAAGTAAACTATGTCTGTCCAGTTTCGTTTCCTGTTCCTATTGGTCTGCAATACGAATTTGATGAACCGGAATTATAAGTAGAAAAAATATTGAAAAACTTAAATATGCGGAATGCATATAAATTTGTAATCTGAAACTATATATATATATGATTATTATTATATCTAACCTATTTCACTGTCACTACACTTAATTGTTCAAGTTAAACTATTATTTATTTTATTATTGAAGGCGAGATAAGCTAATTTTTTCTTAAGCATTTTTCAAATTGAAGAATCTTTTTAGAAAAAAAAAATTCAAGTGCAGACATTTGTGTGCGACTTGTCATGACCTCAGTTACAAAGACAACACTTCCAATTGGTAAGCCATCAAGCCAAACCAGAGTACTGATAAAATGATCCCATTTGTCCTCGAAGTGATCATTGAGATTTTCTATATTTTGTTATATAAAACTAGGGAGTTTTATTATATGATAATTTGAATATATTAGATCACCTTTGAAACAAAAAATGCTACTTCAGAAATATATTCAAAAAAGTTAAAAAAAAATTCCTAATTACGATTTTGAGAACGTTTATTTTCCCCAGCCATAAATACTATCAGAGTTTGTGATTTTCATTTTTTGCACCAACTAATTAGATTTCTCAGTAATCAGTATTTTTCATCAATCTTTGAACATTCATAATTTTTGTCATATCATCCTAATTATTCCAGACAGTTGTTAATAAGCGCGGAGAATCTTAATTATTAATTGAATATGAATATGAATATTTGTAGTTATTATTTGTTTGTGTACTTTTATGTATTCTTATTTCATAACTGTTTTGTGCACTCTTGATTAATTACATTACTCTATATATGACGAGTTTTGATTGGTTTTCAGACGATACATGTAGTGCGTAGTCTTAACATATATATGCTTTTTGATTGATTTTCATTAGTGGCCAAAAACTATACTATACAAGCTGCTTACTCCATTCAAATTTTCTCCCTTGTTTTTTGCGGGAGTGATATGTACCGCCTGTATTACCACACCGTCATATCACTAGGGTCTGGGATCTCGACAAGTAACAAAAATATCCGTTGATAACATTAGCAATATTGTTGCTATTAGCATTGTCTACAACGTCAACACTGTCTTTGTTTTACACCCGATAAAATATATTCTCAAAGTAAGTATGTCAAAAATGTAATATCAAAAATGTATATTGGTAATAAAAATATATAATGAACATGTCCCATTATACTAGTATACTACCATATTTGATGTGTGAAACAGTATATTGATATAAAAAATATTTGATAGATAAAATATGACGAACAAGTAAAAATGTATGCTTGAAGCTAAACAGTATATTGATATAAAAATATACAATGGACATGTGTAAAGATAAAATTGATTATGAAAAATATATATCAATATTCAAAAAATATATATTGGATATACATAAAGCTATATTGAGAATGTAAAAATGTATATGGTCTCATCAATGTTATAGCACATATTAAATGACGTCATATGGAAGATGCAAGAATTTTGTTTGATATTGCCGGTGCATTTTTCTTCACTTTTTCATGATATCGCCAGGGACAGAAATAGAGGAGTGCCAAGGGGAGCCTTGGCCCCCCCTATACATTTGAAAATTTACTTTTAGTCCTTAAGATTTTATATTTCCATTCTTTCATATAGCTATTTGCCTCTCACATACATTATATAGTATAGTTAATTAAGTAAATATTGAAAATATAGGCTTACATGAATAAAATTGAAAAACTAATCTAAAAAAGTAGCCCTGTCAAATAGGTATCTTAAAAGTAATATAATAAATTTCATGTTGAATATTCTATAGTTTTGACTTTCAAACAAAATATGTGGCTAATATAGAACATTTGATTTATATTGGTTCAAACTATTTTAATGTCGCAAATAATCTGTATAACCTTATAGACAAACTTACACTTATCAGATCAAAATATATGATTATGATTAAATACCAGTACATATTTTTTAAGCTGTCCTATTACATGAATTTTTTTTGTCAAAAGAACATATAACATTAATTTTGTATCTTGCTTTTAATCACTAGTTATTCAATTTATGTATGTAAATTACATACAAATAATAGATAATAAAGTTTTTTTTCTAAAATTATAATATGTAAATGATTTTATCGGCTTTCGGTTCGCCCCCCTAATTTTACATCCTGGCTCCGCCCCTGGATGTCGCGCACCATTTTCTCATTAGAAATATATGAGCGGCATTAACAAGGAAGGTGTATCTTTCTCTATTTTTTTTCTCTTCTCTAATTATTAATGATGCTTAGTAAAGAATTATTTTATATTAATTATAAATCCGATTGAATTTTCCTTTCATTTTAAGATTAATTCATGTTGATATGATTTATCATAAACTTGTCTTTTTTTTGGGTACATGAAAAAAAGATTATGTAAACAAGAACATATGAATATATGTTTTTATTTTATTTTATAGAGATGATTTATATGTTCTTTATCTATATTAAAAAAAAATTTAATTTGTCAAGTATTGAATCCATAATTAGTGAGAATGATAGTTTACCACTTTACTAAAAGTGGTTTGACAATATAAACATATGTGTGGGACTACGATTATATAAAAAATGTAATTCTAAATAATTAAACTTTTAAAATATATTCCAAGACTTATTTTGACTTTAATTAATAATATATTTCTAAAATTTTCTAGCTGGACTAAATTTAGTTGAGTATTATTTTCAATTTGTTGAAAAAATAAGTAAAAAGAAATATCCTAATAGAAGTTGATTATATTCTTTTGCGCTATCAAAAATTTGTAATAACGAAACATTTCCAATAAAAAACACTATAAACACATAGTAGAAAAGAAGCAACAATCTAATATGAGGGGCCAAGAAAGCAACTTTGAAAATCAAGTGGAGCCCACCAAAATTCTATTCCTTCCGCCCTATAAATGCATAAAATCCACTCCTCCCTCCACACCGCAAGCTACCAACAGAAACAACATAAGCACTTAATTGAAAAAAATCAAAGAGAGAAAAATAAAAATTGGAGATTAGCTGGTTAAAGAGGGTGATTCTATATATTTACATAGATAATATAAAGATATAAATATGGAGAAAAACGGATCAGAATTGGAGTTGCCGGGATTCCGATTCCACCCAACAGAAGAGGAGTTACTAGATTTCTATTTGAGGCGAGCAGCGCAAGGGAAGAAGGTCCAATTTGATATCATCCCCACCGTTCAGCTCTACCGGCACCATCCAAAGGAGCTCCCCGGTACTTAACTACTTCGATTTTCCATGATTATCCTTTTCTTTCTTCCATGCTCATATGGGTTCTTAATTAGGGAGAATCTGGGAGATTGAGGGTTCTAGTTTAGAGCAATTAACTTCGTTTCAAGAGATGTTAATGAATTTGCTAGAAAATTCAATTTATCAGTTTGGTTAAAACCTAAGGTAGTATGTTTGCAACTATCATCAAACGCAAGGGACATCTAACTCAATTTTTCAAAAATTAAAGGGGGCTGTAGTTCAATTTTCTAAGACGAGTTCCATCCATTCAAGACGATTTTCCACTAAGAACTTCATTACTATTCTTCTTAACATCTTGCTAGATTAACTCTTAATGTGGCATTTCTATACAGCAATTAAATTAAAACAATTTGACATTCATTTCCACATAGGTTTGGCGAAGATAGGGGAAAGGGAATGGTACTTCTTTGTGTTGAGGGATCGGAAGCAAGCGAATGGTGGCAGACCGAGCCGGACGACTGAGCATGGATTTTGGAAAGCAACTGGATCAGATCGACCAATCAGAACTGTCACCGACCCAAAGCGTCTTATTGGGTTGAAAAAAACGTTAGTCTACTATGAAGGCCGTGCACCACGTGGTACTAAGACAAGCTGGGTCATGAACGAGTATCGGCTGCCAGATGAATTGAATTCGCCTTCACGAACTCCCAAGGTAAAAAAAATAAAAATTACAGTATTATACTTTTAATGCATTAACTCAAAATTATTAATAGTAAAGACAAACTGATAATGATATGCTCAATTTTGTGTTGGACATGCACGAATTAAAATTTTGCCCTCGCAATTAATGCACAATATTTTATAGGATTTTCATCAAATAAAGATCCTTTTCCTGTTTTTGGGCAAATAAAAATCTATATTTTGTTTATGACTTTGAATATGTATTGCATTCATATATCATCCTAATATATTTGCATATATTCCTTTTACAATTTTCCTTTAATTTTCTTCAAATGTCTTTTCTAAAATAGAACGGATGTCTCCAAAGAGACCATCTAAAATAGAAATTGTCCTTCTCAAAGTTCAACACCACTATTTAGTTTCTAATTTTTGTTTCGAGAAAATAAGAAAAGAGGAGGAAAGACGTGCTAAGTATATATATTCCTATCCAAAATTCCAATTCCAAAAGCCAGAAAATGATAAGTTTGATTTGTAAGAGGTCTTACATATTTCATGATATTAATAGTGCATTAATTACATGAGAAAATTAATTAAATTTTTATTTGTGCCTGTTTGCTCAAAATTGAGCCGGCCAATATCAGTTCCCAGTAGTATATCATTTGAGGTAATTAAAAAAAAAATCATTTAAGGTAATTTAAAGTGACACAATTTTCAAAGAAAGATCAAGGGTTTTTAACTCCAGTTGTTTTGGGCCAGGAGGGGACAACTAGGATTTTAGAAATCTATCATAAACGCACTGATCGTTGAAGTCTAGCTTGACTTGTGAAAAAGTTGTTGGTGGAAATTATAATGAAAGAGACCACAGACTTGGAAATTTCCTTCCTCAGTACAGAACAAAAAATAATATTTTGTAATATCTAACGGGACAACTGAAAATTTTAACATAACCTGGGCTAAAAGTAGAGCATCTTTTTTAAAAAACTTAAAGGAATTCCTCAAATTTTTCTTGTACAGGATGACATAGTATTGTGCAAGATATACCAAAAGGCGGTATCGCTCAAAGAACTTGAACACCGTGTCGCGATGGAAGAAACTAAATCTTCGTACAACTACGGTTCGCCAATCGATTCAATTTCATCCTCTGAGCAAGATTTAGTTCAACATTATATGAAGATGGAAGACTCAAAATTTTCACTTCAATTGATAGAGAATAGAGAAGGTATACTAATAGAAAAAGAGAAAAATAATGGACACTTAATTAACTTACCAGATCTGGAAGTTCCTAAATATAATGGAATGGAGTGGATGCAAGACCCGTTTCTGACCCAGTTGAGAAGCCCTTGGATGGATCAGTGGTCTCCTTATTATTCAGGCTTGCTCAATTTGTGAGGGAATTTATATGATTATGTTTCTTTTGTAGGCTAGCTATATTAATGTTTTAGTTGCGTATTATGAGAAATTTTGGTCGATATTAAAATAATTTACCATGTCATCAGAATTCAATAATGTCGACACACCGTTCATTATTTAAAATTTTATTAATTTATAAAAAATAATCATTGATAATTTATTCAAAAAAGATAAACAATGATTTTATTTAATATGAGTGGCTATATTTACTCTTTGGTGCGCATTAGATAATTCAGGCAAGAATTATGAAATATCGAAGAGGATTTCAATAAGAGAGTAACATAGGTTAAGATAAATTAAGAATAAGATCAGGAGGAAGATGTTGGTACAAATATTGGAATTATTTATTGATAAATTCAGATTCATTTTACATACAGATTATTTTACATGAAACAAAATACATAATTAGAAATTTTTTATCCGGATTGCATAAAGTTGTACTTTAACCATATTCCGTCTTGAGGTCTCATACGTGCAAGCCGAGCATGAAATTGACCGGCGGCATTTCTTTTCAACACCAACATATAATAATATAATATTATAAAAAATAGTATATAAGCGGGTATTATATTAAGGAAAATTCTATCTGACCCCTCCAGTCCCTTGATGAGTCATCGTTGTGCGAGATGTGATAAGTAGATCATGTGAAATTAAATACTACCGGTTTCAATTTGAAATAAAAGTGGTTTTGATAATTTTGAGATGGTATTACTTTTTAGAATAAAGTACAATTTGATTCCTTTATATGATGACATTGTACATGACATGATGTGAGATGAAAAACATCCATTCAAAATTATATTAATTTAATACTCTTACAAGTGGGACCCCCACATTAATCACCACCTCTCTCATTTTACTAGTTTCCTGCATACGTTTTTGAAAAAATTTCCCACAATTTTTTCAATTATATTAATACTTTAATTAGACCTTATGCGGTAATTGACTGATTATTACATATTCATTAAGAAATCAAATTTCTTTCATAATCATTGTCATTTTATTTTTTATATAAAGACATAAAGATAGGATATATAGATTTCCCGTCAGTGGTAAGTAGTAAAATATATATACATGTTAGTATTATATCCACGTAGAAGTGATAAGCAGTGACTGAAATGTTGATTATCAATTAATTATCACCACTTAGTAAAATATATATGAGAAACAAATATATATGAAAAAATATCAACTTAAAGATTAAAAAAATATGAACTTGTTTTGCAAGAGAATTTTTTTTTAATTTGGTAATATATGAAAATGCTCATATAGTAAAATATATATATATATATATATATATATATATATATATATATATATATATATATATATATATATATATATATATATATACTGCTTACCATTGGCGGGAAATCTATATATCCTATCTTTATGTAAAAAATTAGATAGTACATAAAAATAAAATGAAATTAAGTTATCATATTCAATTCATTAATTTACCACATTCGATTCATGGACACCATTAATAGGTATATATATATATATATATGGGCGTGGCTAAAAAACATATGTATGCACAACATATGTTTTTTTGCCACACCCAAAATACGTATTAAAAAAATAAAAAATAAAAATTTTAACCATACGGATGTAATATATATGTTGGAGATTAATTTTCATAAAAATCAGAATATTATATCATTGCCATCATATATCATCAAAAATATGCAGCATTATTCAAAACATATATCGGAATAATAGTTTGATGATACATGATGGTAATAATATATTATTCCGATTCTCGTGAAAATTAATTCACAAATATTCATAACATATATATTACATCCATACGGTTGAAATTTGAATTTTTACTTTTTATAACCACTTTACGGGTATTTTAAAAAAAATGTATGTTCGAACATACGTATGTTTTTTAGCATCTCCCTATATATATATATATGTATATATATGTTAGTATTATATCCACATAAAAGTGGTAAGTGGTAAGCAGTAACTGGAATGTTGATTATCAATTAATTATCACCACTTAGTAAAATATATATGAGAAACAAATATATATGAAAAAATATCAACTTAAAGATAAAAAAAATATAAACTTGTTTTGCAAGAAAAAAAAATTGTTTAATGTGGTAACATATGAAAATGCTCATATATTAAAATATATATATGTAAACAGATATATATACCCATTAATGCATCAATGAATCGAATGTGGTAAATTAATGAATTGAATATGATAACTTAATTTCATTTTATTTGTATGTACTATCTAGTTGTTTACATAAAGACATAAAAATAGGATATATAGATTTCCCGCCAGTGGTAAGCAGTATATATAGTATATATATATATATATATATATATATATATATATGTTAGTATTATATCCACATAGAAGTGGTAAGCAATAACTGAAATGTTGATTATCAATTAATTATCACCACTTAGTAAAATATATATGAGAAACAAATGTATATGAAAAAAATATCAACTTAAAGATAAAAAAAAATATGAACTTGTATTGAAAGAAAAAAAATTTGTTTATTGTGGTAATGTATGAAAATGTTCATATAGTAAAATATATATGTGTAAACAAATATATATATATACCCATGAATCGAATGTGGTAAATTAATGAATTGAATATGATAACTTAGTTTCATTTTATTTTTATATACTATCTAATTTTTTATATAAAAACATTAAGATAGAGTATATAGATTTCCCGCCAGTGGTAAGCAGTAAAATATATATATACATGTTAGTACTATATCCATATAGAAGTGGTAAGCAGTAACTTAAATGTTGATTATGACCAACTCAAAGTATATTTTTTCTTCTAACCAGTACATGTGATAAGTTAGAGATATTGATAAACAACTAAATTTTGAATTTTGTTTCTTAATGACTTATATTATGTTATATGTTGTAATAATTTATAAAGAATGATTAATTGGAAAAAAGAAAAAAAATGTATTGACATGCCAATTATGGCAAAATTTATTAATAATTATAGTGGCAAGTATTTCTAATTCCTTTATGCTAGTAATCAGTTGTGAGAAAGAAATATTAGTTTCATTTGTGCCAATTTTAAACATTGTTAATAGTTGAAAATAATAAAGATAACAATAATAAAATGAATATATGGAAACAAATCTATATATATACAAATCAAAGACAAATATTTCTTATTAACTTACATCTATACAAAAATTCAAATATTACATAACCTAATTTTAACATCAATTAATCCTTTTTTCCAGTTGCCACACCATCCAAAAATGTCATCCTAGTTATTTTCCTTCTAAAAATCCCTGAAAAAAACAAAAGGAAAGAAATCAAGCTATAATAAAATGCAAATCAATTTTAAGCTCTCAAAATTTTTTTAAGAAATAATTACCATTTTGAGAAATTTTTTGTCGTTAAATTTTTTGGTAGTGTATTTATTTATCATTTTCAGAAATAATTACCACTTATGTGCCCTTTTTACCTTATCAATTGGGCCCAAATTAAAAAGGAAATTCATATTGGAAAGAAAGTAATTAGGATTAAAAATAAAATAAAACCCAAAAATTGGAAAGAAACAAATCTATAAAAACAGAATCTATAAAAGGAAACAAAGAACCTTGCAATTGGAAAATTAAAGTAAAATTGAAAATTTATTATCATACCTTTTGTGAGAATTAAATGGCTCCCTTTCCATGTTTTTATCTCCCTTCTAAATGTTGGGTCTCAGACGTGCATAATGCAGCGGAAAACAAAAAATTTCGTCCAAAACCAATCCGAGGATCCGTGCGTATCGGTTAAATCAAAGAAATAAATCTTAATAATACCTTTCGGATTACGCTTAATCCATGACGCTCAAACCATGCATATTGTCCATGCGCCTCTAAACCGGTTACCATCATAACCGATTTTCGGTCCGTCTAGGCCGTCTAGGTCGGGTCGTGCGGATGTCATCTACCGCACACACAATCGGTCTCCACCAAAACTCTCAACAAACCGTTCTCATCTTCTTAGGCCGAATAGATCACAAGCGCCGAAAGTACGAACGCCTCTACCGGTGTCCACACGAACAAACTTCTTAAAACGGGAAGAAGAACAATATATATGCTAGTAGCTTGTTCTCCTCTTGCATAAGAAAACTCTTCTTATTTTATCTCACAAAAGATGTATATAATTCCTCTCATATAATCGCACTCTTTCATTTTTGTCATACAAAAAGGAAAGCACCATTTCATAATTTTGTCATACAAATTAGAAAGTATATTTTCTCTCTTTTGTCTCACAAAAGAGAATGAGAAATAATGAGAGAAAGAATGATGTGATCTATTGTGAATTTGGAGCCCTCTATGTCCTTATATAGAGATGAAGAGTCATGTCTCTTCACACTAAAAGATGTGTATGACATCACTCATCATTATCCATATGTCATCATCTAGACTCTTCTAGATTACATGATATTTTGTGCTCATAGTCTTTATATACATATATATCACATCTTATCACATAAGATGACAATATATTTTGTGACATTCTTATGCAACTCATCATATAAGTCGCTAGGATTTTCTGCGCCCGTTTCAGTTTGTTCTTTGTGTGTGACCCTGTAGGTTCACTTAATGTTGGTAATAGACTTGACAGTCTATAAATCATGAGCGGACCCTAGTAAGCCATCATGACTACCCAATTTAAGTGAATATCGGTGATCCGATTTACCTAATAAACAATCACGTATTTAGTCTCTTTGTCACGCGATATCTATATCGATCATAAGGCATGTAAGACGCCATCCTTATATTAATCGATTAATATTTCTTGATCCCAAATTAAACTGAACAAGAACAAATGACATTAATAACTCTTATTAATTCATTTGAGTATGGCCATACATTTCTTCAGTTCAATTCATCAAGGGGCCTAAAGATATCTCTCTCATTTATGAGAGGAACAAATCCCGTCTTGATTGCACTCATCCCTCTACATGATTCATTGTATACCTAATCATAACCGTTATGACCACCCGGTTAAAGGCAGTGTTAGATTATATTAAAGTATAAAATTACTCATGTTGAGAACCGAGACAATCTCAGGTCAAAGGACTATAAATACTTTATGTTACAAGAATCGCTAATGACGTAAAACATGTAGCATTCTTATGGCGGGTCAGTCCAGTATATGGTCTCTAACATATACCTATGTTAATGACTTGATAACTATTTATCCATGATCAGTAAAACATAATCATCAATCAACTAATATACTAGTGTACATTTATAGCTTGTATATAAATATATATTTATATGTATCTGCAAGTATATTTGTCTCCACATATATCCTATAAATGACCAGAGACGATTTAGAATAGTATTCATAACACTTTATAGTTTTACTATCAAAGTCATGCACCTTGATGACATAAAGCCGAATTGCATGTTCATGGTCTATTTTAATTATATTAAAATAACCTATACACACATATTATATGAAATATCTTAGAATAAATATTATGTTTGTTATTACAATCCACCATCTAGGTCACAAATACTTTGGCCTAGAGCATAACACCATCAATCTCCCACTTGCACTAGGCCAAATCAACCAAGTATCTCATACTCATTGATCTATGTGGTATCACATACCAGTTGACCTAACATGATCACCATCATTTAAGGGATTGGGTTCTTAAATGGATTATCAAACATTGTCATATGCAAATACTTTGCATAATTTTTATGTCCACCATAATCTAAGAAGAATACTTTATCCTTCTCAAGTATATAATCATACTCTTGATTATTATTTAGTGATTTTCACTAAGATTAAACTTATGTGTGCTTGTTACACTTAATTCACATCATATGTAATTATGCTCCTACTGAATTTCTTGTCAACATAAGATTTATCTTTAATTTTTGATAAAACCAAACTTTTTGGTTATTTCATCAAATAATAAATATTCACCTAGAGATGTTTGCTTTAATTCATAAATGAATTTATGCAACTTGCAAACTCTTTTCAAAAATTTTAGGATAGAAAAAACTCTCAAGTTGTATCATATACATACTTTCATATGTTTCTATTAAGAAACAACGTCTTGACATCCACTTGGCATCTTTTATAGTCATACCATGAACATATGCCCAAGAAAATTCTGAAATACATAAGCATGATGTCTTGAAAAATACTATCATAGTCTATACTATGAGTTTAACTTAACCACAAATCATGCATTATACGTTTGCACATTTTCCATGTCGGTCTTTCTTTTAAAATCATATTTCCATCTGATGGATCAATCAAATTCAAAACTTGATTGTCTGACATGGATTACATCTCAACTTTCAAAGTCTCTAACCATTAGAGCCTTGACTCATCATAGTCTATTAGTAGAATGTGGACTCATCATCTATGAGTACGAAATTTTTTTCATTAGACACGAAAAATCTATATTTTTCGGACTTGCGATAAATTCTAATAGATCTACTTGAATACACTTATGTTATATACTCAGACTCTTCAACATCTTGAGACTCTAGTTGATTAATTGCAGACTCAATCACTAGTTGAAATCTAAATTAATTTCCATCCGAGCATTACTGTCAGTATGTGGAATTTGAACTTTTCAAATTTACTCCCACTAATTCTTTTGGAAACACTTCTTCCAAAGAGATATAATTTTCGAGTAACAAACACTTTGTTCTCATATTAATTATAGAAGTAATATCCTTTACTTTTCTTAGGATATTCCACAATAAGCACTAATCCGATTAGATGCATGATGCTTCAATTAAGTATCATATCCTCAAATCTTGATAAAAGATAATCTGATACACCTACCAGTTTATATCGCATATGGAGTCTTTTACAACTGCTTAGATGGAATTATATTCAGTATGAACGCAATAAGAGCGTAACCCCGAAAGAAATAGAAGATATATTTGACTCATCATAATCGAACTATATCTAATAAAGTTCGATATAGTTATCATGATGATCAAACACTTGGTTCTCGACTCCTCGATCTCATCAAAGAAATTTGATTTTTCGAAGCCAAGTTTTATTCTCTACTTCATTATTTGTAACTTTTGAACTTTTCAAAATATTCAAATTTATTGTTTCAATAAAGCGATGAAATAGTTTTCTCTAGCACCTTCACTCATTGATGAATATACATCACTATGTATGAGAGCCAATAAGTAACTTGCTTTCACCTTACTTTGTGAAAGACGTATATGTCATCTTGTCTAATAAATAAGTTACACATGTTTCAAATGATTCAAAATCAAATGAATTTGAAAATCCATCTTAATGGATTTAGTAAATGTTCATCTTATTTAAGTAGACCAAGCGACAATGCTAGATTTAAATTCTTAATATTAATGTTATAGATAGACTTATAATTATCTTGTTCGATATAACACATAAGGTAATTTTTCTATTGGAACATTTCCAAAGAAAATTGACATTTGTGAATGGTGAAATTATTATTCTCAATAATAAATTAATAACCATTCATAGATAAACTCGAACTATAGATAATACAAAATTTATTGTCGACATTAAATAATAATTATTTATGTCGGCGATAAGTCCAAAAAGACAATGTAAATAAATGAGTTACTTGAGAAAATGCAACAACTTTTGCTACATTTGTCACTCATATGTTAACATCATATTTACTCAATAGTCTACAACTTTGTCAGCACATTTTCACAAATGTGTAATTCACATCGTGTATCTAATACACATGATGTGAAATATACAAGTTAATTTCTATAAGAAAAACTACTTGAAGCGGTAGTCACACTATCCTTTCATTCCCTTTTTCATATCTTCTTGAGAAATTATGATTTCTTTCAATGAACCGATTCACTGCAAAAGATACTAATTTCTTACCTAAGGCCGAAGCCTCGGCAACATCTTGCCCTTATCTTTGGGAGTACTTTTTACGTTCCTTTTGAGCACAAGAACATTATTGACAACATTTGTCCATGTTAATTTTAAAGATTATAAGCATCTTATGCTATCTGTCCTTCTCAATGACCTATTGTGAGACATAAATAGATATACTATTCGAATTGAATAATATGCAAAGACTATTATTCTTTAAATATTTCATATAATGGCTCCCACTAATTTTTTAATCAAATCAATAACCCTCAATCACATTGATTCGGAAACTTTCAATCCATGAAGTTTCATAGTGAGACAAGATCCATATTTCAATTAAGTCCTAAGTGAGCTTTGGCTCATCGCCCAGAAGTTAACTTATTTAGGTAGGAATAATTCCAATTGTATCTCATACAACTCTTGAATAGCATAGGATAAGCATCATATGCCCGACGTATATATCCTATCGTATGCCCCGAGCCCAAGTCCGACTTGATAGCTCAGTTAAGTCAAACCATGTCTAATCATCGGCAAAATAGTACCCAACACACTCAGCTTTGGCATGACCTATGTTGGCTCCCATTTCCCGCATTTTCTCCTCCTAAGATTGTCCCTACATACCCAGCTTTGGCATGACCTATGCAGGGTTGATCAGAGTATCGAGAGATTTAGACTTATGGAAGGCACTTCATGACTTAACATTGTTTTGAGGGATTTTATTTAATATTATATGTTATTATGTAATATTCAAAGAACATCACATGTACTAATAGAATAAAGATAATAACAATGATATATCATGGCCTTGATCTTTATGAACTAACATAAAGATTTCCTCATATATGTTTCATCTCCATAAAATTTTTCTTAGATTGTATTTGGAAATCTTATCTCCATGTATAGAAATTGATGAACTCGTTCATTGCCATGATGTGTGGTTTAAAATAAACTTGTCATCTTAATGATGTATTCGTGATGGACGATGAACTCCTTCATCTCAATTATGTATGTGTTATGCCTAATGAACTCTCTCATTATATCAACACATATCAACAAATATATCAAATATAAATATAATCATATTATGTTTCGATTATTTACCCATTTATAAAATATATATATATAAGGCTTACGAATGCGAATTCGGGGCGCGGTCATCATTGTCAACATTTGGCAGGTCAAAACTCAATGTTTGATTTGGTCAACATTTGACTCGGTCAACGATCAACATTTGACAAGGTCAACTGTCAATGGTCAATATTTTGACCAGGTCATGATCAACTTTTGACCAATTTAATGGTTCACAGTCAAGGGATAAATTAGTGTAGTCAACTGTCAACAATTAACAGTCAATATAGTCTATAGTCAAAACAGTGGGTCAACAGTCAACTGTCAACATGATCAACATGGTCAACACCTGGTCAACACATTCTTCTACACATTTTTCTACATATTAATGCATCATATGCATCACATGCACTTTCATGAAACAATTCACTGTATACACCCTTTCATGAAGACACAACTATTCAAGAGGTTGCAACTCTTGCAATTGCACCTTTTCGATCAAACCTCTTGGTTGCGCATGTCGATTACACCCGTTGGTCGCACCTATTGGTTGCACCTCTTGGTCGCAACCATTCGTCGCAACCTTTTGGACATGACATTTGGATCGCATCCGTTGGTCACACCCTTTAGTCGCATCCTTTGGTCACACTCATTCGTCGCAACCTTATGGACGTGACATTTGGATCACATCCGTTGGTCACACCCTTTAGTCACACCCTTTGGTCGCGCCCATTCGTCGCAACCTTATGGACGTGACATTTGGATCGCATCCGTTGGTCACACCCTTTAGTCGCACTCTTTGGTCGCACCCATTCGTCGTAACCTTATGGACGTGACATTTGGATCGCATCCGTTGGTCACACCCTTTGGTCGCGCCCATTCGTCGCAACCTTATGGACGTGATATTTGGATCGCATCCGTTGGTCACACCATTTAGTCATACCCTTTGGTCGCACCCATTCGTCGCAACCTTATGAAATTGGCTTGACCATCTTTGTATATATACTTGTCAGTTTGCCCAAGTGAACATAACCACACGTTACCAAGAGGTGCATATAACTTTCTGTCAAGAGATGCACGTCACGAGACTATCTCATGACATGAAATATGGCTACACTTTAAAATAAAACACATCCTTTCGTCCAAAAGGCGTCATTTCAATAAAATATATCCTTGCAATTTTCATATGTACGTTTTCGTTTTAGAACATCCAACACTTGAATATTCAATATGCAAGTCTTTTAATTAGAAAACGAAATTATAAATGATATCTAAATAGTATATATCACATATATATCGTCTCAATTTAACCGAAACACGCACGTCGCTCTGATACCACTGTTGGGTCTCAGACGTGCATAATGCAGCGGAAAACAAAAAATTTCGTCCAAAACCCACTCCGAGGATCCGTGCGTATCGGTTAAATCAAAGAAATAAATCTTAATAATACCTTTCGGATTACGCTTAATCCGTGACGCTCAAACCATGCATATTGTCCATGCGCCTCTAAACCGGTTACCATCATAACCGATTTTCGGTCCGTCTAGGCCGTCTAGGTCGGGTCGTGCGGATGTCATCTACCGCACACACAATCGGTCTCCACCAAAACTCTCAACAAACCGTTCTCATCTTCTTAGGCCGAATAGATCACAAGCGCCGAAAGTACGAACGCCTCTACCGGTGTCCACACGAACAAACTTCTTAAAACGGGAAGAAGAACAATATATATGCTAGTAGCTTGTTCTCCTCTTGCATAAGAAAACTCTTCTTATTTTATCTCACAAAAGATGTATATAATTCCTCTCATATAATCGCACTCTTTCATTTTTGTCATACAAAAAGGAAAGCACCATTTCATAATTTTGTCATACAAATTAGAAAGTATATTTTCTCTCTTTTGTCTCACAAAAGAGAATGAGAAATAATGAGAGAAAGAATGATGTGATCTATTTTGAATTTGGAGCCCTCTATGTCCTTATATAGAGATGAAGAGTCATGTCTCTTCACACTAAAAGATGTGTATGACATCACTCATCATTATCCATATGCTATCATCTAGACTCTTCTAGATTACATGATATTTGTGCTCATAGTCTTTATATACATATATATCATATCTTATCACATAAGATGACAATATATTTTGTGACATTCTTATGCAACTCATCATATAAGTCGCTAGGATTTTCTGCGCCCGTTTCAGTTTGTTCTTTGTGTGTGACCCTGTAGGTTCACTTAATGTTGGCAATAGACTTGACAGTCTATAAATCATGAGCGGACCCTAGCAAGCCATCATGACTACCCAATTTAAGTGAATATCGGTGATCCGATTTACCTAATCAACAATCACGTATTTAGTCTCTTTGTCACGCGATATCTATATCGATCATAAGGCATGTAAGAAGCCGTCCTTATATTAATCGATTAATATTTCTTGATCCCAAATTAAACTGAACAAGAACAAATGACATTAATAACTCTTATTAATTCATTTGAGTATGACCATACATTTTTTCAGTTCAATTCATCAAGGGGCCTAAAGATATCTCTCTCATTTATGAGAGGAACAAATCCCGTCTTGATTGCACTCATCCCTCTACATGATTCATTGTATACCTAATCATAACCGTTATGACCACCCGGTTAAAGGCAGTGTTAGATTATATTAAAGTATAAAATTACTCATGTTGGAACCGAGACAATCTCAGGTCAAAGGACTATAAATACTTTATGTTTCAAGAATCGCTAATGACGTAAAACATGTAGCATTCTTATGGAGGGTCAGTCCAGTATATGGTCTCTAACATATACCGATGTTAATGACTTGATAACTATTTATCCATGATCAGTAAAACATAATCATCAATCAACTAATATACTAGTGTACATTTATAGCTTGTATATAAATATATATTTATATGTATCTGCAAGTATATTTGTCTCCACAAATATCCTATAAATGACCAGGACGATTTAGAATAGCATTCATAACACTTTATAGTTTTACTATCAAAGTCACGCACCTTGATGACATAAAGCCGAATTGCATGTTCATGGTCTATTTTAATTATATTAAAATAACCAATACACACATATTATATGAAATATTTTAGAATAAATATTATGTTTGTTATTACAATCCACCATCTAGGTCACAAATACTTTGGCCTAGAGCATAACCCCATCACTAAATACTGAAAATTTCAAAACAAACACTTTTTTAGATGAAATTTTCAAAAGAATCCAATAAAAAAAAATTCACATGCTATTAAATATTTTCACCATAATTAACATGCCATTAGAGCAAACCATATTAACAGAAAAATTCACATGATAGAAAATAAAAAACAAATTAATTTGAATGTAGTTACCACTGTAAAAAAAATAACATGTTTTAGAAAAAAAATTGAACAATCATAATTAAAATAATTCACATGCTACTGAAAAAGGAAAATCAGGAAAAATAAGCTAGAAATGACAATTAAGACAAGAATTAAGCAAATCATAATTAAAACAAAAATTAGGCAAATAAAATCAGAAAGAACAATCATAATTAAAGCAAAAACGATTCAGCAGAAAAATGAACAGATAAAGAAATGAGAATCTGGTATGGATCGAGGAAAAAACAGGTAGAATTCAGGAAAAATCACAAGAGCTTAAATTAACAAAAAATCAAGCAGAAAATTACCATGAAAAATTCAAAATACAATTCAAACTTACACAAAAAATTCTAGATCTAAAAATCCAGCAACTCAATTACAAGAGGGAAAAAATTAACACAAAATCAAGCAGGAAACCCTAGTGAATCTGATATAAAACTGAACGAATTAGGAGGGAAAAAATGAACAAAATTGAAACCTTATCAGCTGGTAATCGCCCTCTCAAAGGTTGAAGTCGAGCCAAAGATTGAAATTGACCGGATCCACATCGATAATCCATTCGGATCCGGATCTGACTTCTACACTACCAAGGCTTGAAAAATTCCAAAATTTTTATAGAAATTCAATTATCAAGTTTTAGATTGGCTGTTAAAATATGTTGCAATTATGTTTAATGGTTTGAGATTTATAAAGAAAATCCAGATCTGGATCAGAAACAGGTTCTGACAGACCAATACTCGTAAAAGTTGTACTATCTCCTGATCTGATTTAACAACTAATATTTTAAAATTCATATTTGGATTATTAACTTCAGAATACTTCAAGAATTAATATTTTTATATTTTTAATATTTATTTTTATATTTTCAAAAATTCAAAAGGAAGGGGACAGTAGATCTGGAAAGAAGATAGAAAACAGAAATATTACAAATTTAGAAAATTAATATCTCACAAATTATAACTCAAAATTGGGCAAAATTTGATTTGAAAATTATCTAATAAATGAGATCTAAATTGTAAAAATATTTATTTAATTTTTCAGAACATATTAGGACACGGAATTAATAGAAAAAAATGAAAAAATTGAGAAAAATAGCAGCAAGACAGAAACTGGATTTAGGGTTTGATTTTTGGTTTAAAAATAGGGATTTATAGGAAATTTATGATGTGTAACAATCATTAATCACTTAGGGTATAATTTTTTAGATTTACTCAAGAAATTGATTGAAAAACTTGTTTAATTCAAAACAACCATTTTAAACAAAACTTGAATTCAATCAATCACAACTCCAAATTAATCACACAAAATACTAATCTAAATATTTCAAATGATTAACAAGTCAATAAACTTCCGATTTAATAGATCAATTGATGAAAAATACCAAGCTAAGCAATTTTTCCCAATTTATTCAAAATTGTGTGTGTTCATGACTATTCATTCAAATTCAGCAAAATTACACGAAATTAAAGCAAGATTTCATGCATACAAATCACAAATCCCCTTCCCTATCTAGATTTACTCACACATATTCACAAGAACAAGAATTTGACAAGATTTCATCATGATTATTACAAAATTGAGTTCTTGAGATCTAAAATTCAAATCGAGTAATTAAAAGAGAATTAGGCTAAACCGAGAGTTGGAAGACTAGCCAGTTGCTTCCTTGAGTTGATTTGAAGCTCCAATTGCACCTCAATTCAAGCTAGAATTGACCGATTCGAAATTTCCCCAAATCAGCCCCAAATTGCACGATTTCACTCAAAAATGAAAATTAGAGCTCAAGAAAGCTTGAAACTCATTAATGGAGGTTCTAGAGGTTAGAGAAGATGAGTAAAGAGTGGTGTCTAAGTTAAGGAGAGTGGGAGAATGAGTGATTTTTTTTCTCTAGATTGAGGTGCATTTTATAGAGAGTTGAGGGCTTGAGAGTGTATTCTCTTGATTGGCTGGATCTGAAATTTCAGGGGTAAAATGGAGAATTCCAGTTGTCCAGATCCAATCTCACATGTGTGACGAACCTTCTGTTCAAATTTTGTTATATTCCGTTCAAAAAAGAGGGAGAATTTCGAATTTTAGTATTTGGCGGTTATTTTGAAATCTGAAATTTCGTCGAAAAGTTACTGGCACGATTTCAAACTCAAATATCTCTCTCATTTCTTCATCATTTTTGGTGTTCTTGGTATCCATGGAAAGAGGAAAGAGAGAAGAAGAGAATGTAATTTGTTTTACATGAAACGGAAGTCTTTGGAGTGAGTATGGACTTGAGAAGTTTCAGCTCGAATTGAGTTATTTCAGCAAAAACAAAATTCAATTTCATTGAACACCGAGCTCAAACTCGATTATCTCACTCAATTCTTCATCATTTTTTGAGTTCGTTATATGGTTGGAAAGGGGGGAATGAGTATAAGAGAATGGCGTTGGAATTATGACAAGAAAAGATCTTTGCAGGAAATGGTGTGCTCGAGAAAACTGCAGCTCGGAATTGGTTATTTTTGGGCTGACAGGAGGTTTTCGCGTTTTGCGGCCAACTCTCGCCGTTCCAGCGATGGCTAATCATACGGTTGTGCTTGTCTTGTCAAGACGATTCGAATGGTATCAAGTTTGTTCAATTCCGAGCATTTCGAAAAAAAAATCGCATTTTTGAGAGAGAAAGGGTTGACTTGACTGCGACGGTTGACTTTTCAGTTTTGACCAGAATTTTTGTGCGTCGAATTTTCTCTATTCTTGCGCTTCTAGGTTTATTTGAGGTGTAAAACGATGGTTATGATTCATTTGATCGGAACGTCACGTTCCGTTACGAAACGTCATAGGAAACGTGGACGTTTCTTCTCTGTTTTGAGACCGAACGTGGTCGGTTTACGTATCGGTTCGGCTGAAGAACGTCGTGAGACAGTTGACGTTTTCATAACGTTTTGTGGTCATTTCTTACTCGTTCCAATGCTTGGTCTTTTCCACCGACGTTGTTCATCTTTAAGATTAGAGAAGTATGTGTATGGGGAATGTGAGGGTTTTAGGGATAATTTGGCCATCGTTGGCGCATTATTTGCGTGATGGTACTTCTTTTGGAGTTTCCTTTTCAAATAAGTCCACCAATTCTTCTTTTTATGGCCTTTTCACCTATAAATTACACAAAAATGTATTAAAATGTTTCAAATTATGTTTTATGAATTATGAGTGTTTTACATACATTTTATGTGTATTATGATTGAATTTGAGATGATAAAACCCTAAAAATGTGTATAAAAATACACATTACAAATTCCACCACACTTAAACCAAGCTTGCCTTCAAGCGTAAATTAAAATCAAGTCTTTGGGTTTTTAGAATCAGTTTAAAGTGTTTTGAAAAGAGATTTAGTTATTGCCATGAATGTTATATTATAATATTTGATTATTATAATAATACACGAGGGTCGATGACTTTCCATTAATAATTTCAAAATCAAATTTATTTAAAATTCCCCAATCCTTCAAATACGAACCTTTTTCCAAAAAGCAATGCTCTAATTTCATTTTTTGATACTTTCTCCCTCCTAAATTTAAAATGGTGAATTTATACAAATTACCTCAAAAGTTCCAACTAACTCAACTTTCTCTTTTATAAACACGTAAAAGTTGGTATGTTATCCACTCATGTTATCAAAAGACAAGTTGTGCTTTGCACGTACAAAAAATCCTTCATTTTCTATTGCGGATATGTAAATTTTTTTTTCAAGGGTTTAAAAATAATTTTTCACATTTTTAATTTTTTTTTTGTGAAGGGATAACAGGTTACGATTTTGGTCACTTGCTTTTAGTGCGAAAATTAGAGATGGACATACGAGTCATTAGTTATGCCATGAAAGATAGGTTGAGTCAGAAAATTTTTACGAAACTAGTGGTATTAAAAGTAAGGTTTGATTTCTCAAAAGTTTTAATTACATCATTACTTTAAGGAAAACGATTTATAATTTCATTAAAGGGGCAAGTGAAATATTTATGAATTTTCAAAATGCTTAATGGATTTTAAATAGATATTATAAATGGAAATGAGGTGGAAAATATGGCATACATGACAAAGGTTAAATCCTTTTGAAGTTTTTCAAATCTTTTCGTCATTTCCCAAAACCCTAAGTAGTTTTCAAAAATTGCCTGAGAGGGCTTAGTTTTTTTTAAAAATATTTTCCATTTTCAAAATATTTTACTTTTTTCATTAATAATTCTCTTGCTTTTCTTTAAATCACACAAACTTTTATGTACAAAAATGAAAGGAAAACAAGTAAAAAGTTAAAATTTTTATTATATTTATGAGTTTTTTTTTTGCTGTTTTTTTTTTGTTGTTTTTGAATTTTTTGAATTTTTATGAATTTTCACTTTTTTACAAGAAAACAAAACTTGTTTTTGCACAAAACCACCCCACCACACTTAAACCTTTGTTTGTCCTCAAACAAGAAGTTCAATAATGAGAAAATTCGTGGAAATTGAAAAAATTATTGGGGTTTTATGCAAAACCTCCCCCACCACACATAAACTTTTGCGTATCAAATATTTAAGTGTGAAAGAGAAGTTTTGTAAAAATAACAAAATAAAATAAAGAAAAGAAAAATACGACCTGACACGACGAGTTGCCTCTCGCCAAGCGCTCCCGTTTTACGTCTTGAGCACGACGCCTTTATGTTAGCCTCTCTCGAACGGGTCGTGAACGTGAACAAATCCTTGTAGGAGCTCACTTGGTGGTAATAGATTCGGTGCGTGTTGCCTATCCTTGATTTTGCAGATAGAAATGACTGGTCTTCCTGGTTTTGAAAGGAGTTTGAGGTCGGTTTTCATTGAGAGGGGCAATTCAATACCCAAGTTTACTCCTTGATTGGTTGGCAGGTCGATGTACATCACACCGCTTATCTCAAGCTTGGTATAATGTATGGTTTGACAAGACACGGGACGTCGGGAATTTGGTGAAGTTGGCTCGTGATTTAGGGTGCTTGACTTGAAATATGTTTCAACCATTGAGTCATGGTTTGACCCCTTCTTGTCCTTAACACACGACTCCTTGAATTCGAAACTCAGGTTAGTATCGCTCGACTCGTCACAAGATTCACTCTTGGAGTCATGATTTGACTCGCATTCCACATTATTCCAAAAGTCCTCTAAGTCGAAACTAGGGTTTGTAGCACTCGGAATTTCGCCCGATTCAATCTTTGAGTCATGGTTTGGCTCACCCTCGTTCTCGACCTATAGTTTCTCAAAAATATTTATAATATCTTTAACCAAATCTTGGGTTTTGGTGGCACTCGCCTCGTCGAAAGGTTCAACCGGTGAGTCATCACATGACTCGTATTTCCCATCGCTCGAGACCTTATATAACTCAACCATTGACTCCCCTTTTGATTCACATTCCACATCACTCGAGTTTTCACAAAATACAATCCCTAAATCCCCATTTGACCTGCATTCCCCATCAAACAAATGTTCCTCCAACTCGAAGTTGGCGTCCTCTTTTTTCTCAAGTTCCCCCCCTTTGAACATTTCCTTCTCCCCATCACCTCGAAAACCATCAACCCCTAATTCTTCAAAAACCCTAGAACCCTCATCACAAAGAGATTCCCCAATTTCCACTTCTTCAAAGACCCTAGAACCCTCATCACAATGGCTAGCTTCATCATGACAAGATTGGATAGTGGATTCTCGCACGATGGTATGAATTTTGTCGAGTTGTTTCATGAGCGTGTTCGACATTTGTAAAAAGGTTTTCTCGATGAGGTCCATCTTCACGTGCAATTTGTCATCGGACGAGGTTTGAGGTTGTTGATATTCTTGGTATGGAGCGTAGTACTCGTTTTGGTAGAGGTGAGATTGAGAGGAATGGGTTGGTGTGGCGGGCGTGTACGGGTTTTGAAAGTTCATTTGAGTTTGAAAACTCCAAGGTTGGTTCAACATTTCATCCCTCGACTCCTGATTAGACGAGTGGTTGAACAACGCTCCTTGCCCGTAAGATTGCCCGTAGAGAGGTCGTGTCTGCTCGAAGGAGCTTTCGCCATTGTGCCTTCGATAGCCATCGTGTGGCCATCCCGTCCACGTTTGTCTTCCCGTCATTGAATATCGTTCACCTCTCGCCTTGCCAATCCATCAAGATCTTGCGCCCTAATAAACTTTAAAAGTAAGAGAGACAAAAACACTAGAGAAAATATAAGATGGGTTAGTTATAAACTTGATGCAAGCCGCCTCCCCGGCAACGGCGCCATTTCTAAATCAGGTAAAATCGTCGTTGAATTTCACACAATTTAACAAAACAATTTATATTTTCCTATTAATCAATTACGAGTATGAGTGGTAACGAGTTTAGGGGTCGAACACAAGGAGGTGTGGCCTCAAGAATTAACTAATCCCAACGATTATTCTTTAGTGTAAAATTTTATAATTCAAGGGTTATTAGATAAATTTTCAAGTTTAAATTTTATTTTCAGCTTTACCGTAAAAATTCAGCACGTCACACTTTGTTGTTTTAATTCGTAACTCGACCAAATAAACTCCGATTCCAACACGCAAGATACAGTTGGAAAGTAGAAAGAGAGATCTCTGATATGGAACTTTACTGGTATTACTGTTTTATTCAAAAATTTCGAGATATTTGCAGTTTAAATCCAGAACTGACTTCAGATTCATAATTAATTCAGCAGTAAATTCAGAAAATTATAGAAAAATAACCAAGGCTTGAAAAATTCCAAATTTTTTATAAAAATTCAATTATAAAGTTTTAGATTAGCTGTTAAAATATCCTTCGATTATGTTTAATGGTTTGAAATTTATAAAGAAAATTCAGATCTGGATCAGAAACTGGTTCTGACAGACCAATACTCGTAAAAGTTGTAATATCTCCTGATTTGATTTAACAACTAATATTTTTAAATTCATATTTGGATTATAAACTTCAGAATACTTCAAGAATTACTATTTTTATATTTTTAATTTTTTTTTATATTTTTAAAAATTCAAAAGGGAGGGGACAGTAGATCTGGACAGAAGATAGAAAACAGAAATATTACAAATTTAGAAAATTAATATCTCACAAATTATAACTTGAAATTGGGCAAAATTTGATTTGAAAATTATCTACGAAAGTAGATATAAATTTTAAAAATATTTATTTAATTTTTCAGGACATATTAGGACACGAAATTAATAGAAAAACACTGAAAAAATAGTGAAAAACAGCAGCAAGACAGAAAATGGATTTAGGATTTGATTTTTGGTTTAAAAATAGGGATTTATAGGAAATTCATGATGTGTAACAATCATTAATCACTTAGGGTATAAGTTTTCAGATTTACTCAAGAAATTGATTGAAAAACTCGTGTAATTCAAAACAGTCATTTTAAACAAAACTTGAATTCAATCAATCACAACTCCAAATTAATCACACAAAATACTAATCTAAATATTTCAAATGATTAACAAGTCAATAAACTTTCGATTTAATAGATCAATTGATGAAAAATACCAAGCTAAGCAATTTTTCCCAATTTATTCAAAATTGTGTGTGTTCATGACTATTCATTCAAATTCAGCAAAATTACACGAAATTAAAGCAAGATTTCATGCATACAAATCACAAATCCCCTTCCCTATCTAGATTTACTCACACATATTCACAAGAACAAGAATTTGACAAGATTTCATCATGATTATTACAAAATTGAGTTCTTGAGATCTAAAATTCAAATCGAGTAATTAAAAGAGAATTAGGCTAAACCGAGAGTTGGAAGACTAGCGAGTTGCTTCCTTGAGTTGATTTGAAGCTCCAATTGCACCTCAATTCAAGCTAGAATTGACCGATTCGAAATTTCCCCAAATCAGCCGCAAATTGCACGATTTCACTCAAAAATGAAAATTAGAGCTCAAGAAAGCTTGAAACTCATTAATGGAGGTTCTAGAGGTTAGAGAAGATGAGTAAAGAGTGGTGTCTAAGTTAAGGAGAGTGGGAGAATGAGTGATTTTTCTTCTCTAGATTGAGGTGCATTTTATAGAGAGTTGAGGGCTTGAGAGTGTATTCTCTTGATTGGCTGGATCTGAAATTTCAGGGGTAAAATGGAGAATTCTAGTTGTCCAGATCCAATCTCACATGTGTGACGAACCTTCTATTCAAATTTTGTTATATTCCGTTGAAAAATGAGGGAGAATTTCGAATTTTAGTATTTGGCGGTTATTTTGAAATCTGAAATTTCGTCGAACAGTTACTGGCACGATTTCAAACTCAAATATCTCTCTCATTTCTTCATCATTTTTGGTGTTCTTGGTATCCATGGAAAGAGGAAAGAGAGAAGAAGAGAATGTAATTGGTTTTAACATGAAATGGAGGTCTGTGGAGTGCGTTATGGACTTGAGAATTTTCAGCTCGAATTGAGTTATTTCAGCAAAAACAAAATTCAATTTCATTGAACACCGAGTTCAAACTCGATTATCTCACTCAATTCTTCATCATTTTTTGAGTTCTTTATATGGTTGGAAATGGGCGAATGATTATAAGAGAATGGCGTTGGAATTATGATAAACCAAGATCTTTGAAGGAAATGGTGTGCTCGAGAAAACTGCAGCTCGGAATTGGTTAATTTTGGGCTGACAGGAGGTTTTCGCGTTTTGCGGCCAACTCTCGCCGTTCCAGCGATGGCTAATCATACGGTTGTGCTTGTCTTGTCAAGACGATTCGAATGGTATCAAGTTTGTTCAATTCCGAGCATTTCGAAAAAAAAATCGCATTTTTGAGAGAGAAAGGGTTGACTTGACTGCGACGGTTGACTTTTCAGTTTTGACCAGAATTTTTGTGCGTCGCATTTTCTCTATTCTTGCGCTGCTAGGTTTATTTGAGGTGTAAAACGATGGTTAGGATTCATTTGATCAGAACGTCACGTTCCGATACGAAACGTCATAGGAAACGTGGACGTGTCTTCTCTGTTTTGGGACCGAACGTGGTCGGTTTACGTAACGGTTCGGCTGAAGAACGTCGTGAGACAGTTGACGTTTTCATAACGTTTTGTGGTCATTTCTTACTCGTTCCAATCCTTGGTCTTTTCCACCGACGTTGTTCATCTTTAAGATTAGAGAAGTATGTATATGGGGAATGTGAGGGTTTTAGGGATAATTTGGCCATCGTTGGCGCATTATTTGCGTGATGGTGCTTCTTTTGGAGTTGCCTTTTCAAATAAGTGCTCCAATTCTTCTTTTTATGGCCTTTTCACCTATAAATTACACAAAAATGTATTAAGATGTTTCAAATTATGTTTTATGAATTATGAGTGTTTTACATACATTTTATGTGAATTATGTGATTGAATTTGAGATGATAAAAACCCTAAAAATGTGTATAAAAATACACATTACAGGACACTGTGGCAAAAGACGGCCGTCGTGGTGGTCGCCGGACGCCGGAATCGCTAGGTTGGAGTTGGAGCTTGATTCAGAATCGCCTCTTATTTGTGTAGTAATTGAAATCAAGACCAAAATCAAGAAGAAACTGAAGAACAAAAACCAACCTGATGGTGACTGGCCTGGATAATGTGGTGAAGGTGGCGCATCCATCTTTCGTCGATGGTGTGGTGGGAAGCGGCGGACTAGTCCTGCGTTCGTTCGTCAGAAATCGCCTGAGACGGCTTCGGCTCAAATCGCCTAGAGAGAGAAGAGAATATTGTTTTTGTTTTATTTTCTTTCTTGGGAATTGAAGAGAGGGAAACGGGAAATATAAATGGGCTGGGTAATGTATTTTAATTTCAAAATATTTTGAAAAAAATAGACGGACTTTTTACAAGTGGTAATTGAGCCCAATTTCAGCCACTGCAATCCGTACTGATAATTTCAACCCAAAAAAACCAGAAATTAGAAAAACGGATTTACTCCGCTTACCACATGCTTTGCTGACATCATGCTGACCACATCAAGGGAGTAGGGGGCAATATAGTGTCTCCACCTCCTTTATTATTGTATTGCATTTTTTATGTATTCAGATTTCTTGTGGCATTTCACCCCCTTTATTTTGCAACTTCTTTTATACATTCTCAAAAGAGCACATTATCTTAATTTCATCATTTGAATTAAATAATATGGCTTTATCTATACCACTAAATTTTTATTTACTCTAATTCATATCTCATAGTAATATATAAAACAATAATTGGTATTTTTTCGTGTTTGATATTCTATGTATGATAAAGTGAGAACCGTTGAAATTATTTTTTGATCATCAGATTTTAGTCAGATGGATCTAATGAATTATGGTCCATAGTTATGTTCAAATATTAATACAAATAGAATATGAAGAAGTTCACTCACTAAAACAGAAATATTTTTTTCTTTTCTTCTTTAAAAATAATAATTCTTAATTAAATGTTTTATCTTTAAATATAAATTTGTTATAATTTTCACTTTATATTGAACTCTATGTTGTTATGGTTCCAATTTATTTTATTTTTCTAAAGTATTTGAAGATGGACTACATAATAAAATATGTAAAAAAAAAGATACTTTCATTAACCCATACCTTATTTTTCACCTCTTTGTGAGCATTCTCAAGAAGACAATCATCAACATTCTTTCTCGGTCCCTTTTTAGTTCCATCAAAATATACATGCACGGATGCAACAATTATCCGTGAGGATTTAATATAAACTCTATATGCTTTACTTGTATTTGAATATCCAACAAACACACATTCATTAAATTTCGAATCGAGTTAGTCTAGAGTATTTGATTCGTTAAGAATAAAATATTTACAACTAAATACTTTCATGTAGCAAATATTGGTGATGCGACCGTACCATAGCTCATAAGGGTCTTTTCAAAATGGAACTTAGGTTGACTCGATTTATGACGTGACAAGCATTGTTAACTTCCTCAGCCCAAAGAAATTTAGGAGATAGATGTTCATTTAGCATGATATGCACAAGCTCAATCAAAATGTGGTTTTTACATTCTACGACTCCATTTTTTTTGGAGTACTTGGAGCGAAAAAATCACATATATGACCTTTTTTAGAACAAAATGCATCAAATTTCTCATTTCTAAACTCACCACCATTGTCACTACTAACCGTAATGATAGTGGTGCATTGTTTATTTTCAACGAGAAAGCAAAATTTGATAAAATTATTACATGTCTCATTCTTTTGAATCGTAAACTAGATCCCAGTAAATCAAGAAAAGTCATCAACAATCATGAAACAATACCTTTTACTGGCGAGACAAGAGATACTCAAAAGAATGTCAATTGAGGCCAATTGATTTGACATTTTCTCAAATCAAATAAAAACCTAACGCTGATACCAATTGTTGTTTAATTGAGCTCTAAAAAGATTTTTGTTTTGTTTTGTGTGTGTTGTGTTGGGGGGAGTGGGTGAATATGACTAAAAAGATGTGGAAGTAAGTATGATTATACTTTTTAGGGTTTTACAATTTTTATGTTATTAGACTTTTAATTGGATGATGCTGAACACCGAAACTTTTTGACGAATTTCAGCGAGCTGGTTGCGTTAGATGTAACTATAGGATGAGTGCCTTAGGCCAAATGTATTTGTGATAGGAAATGGATTATGTGTTAAGACATTATTATTTATTCAATAAAATTGTTTCTTATATATCTGTGTGTATGGGTTGTCAACGTATATTTACATATCTTATATCAACCATGAATGACACTTCGGATTCATATCATCAGACTACGTGATTCTGATAGTAGAACTGTGAACCAATGAATGACATTCTAAACCGTCCCTAGTGATATGTAGGATACTTATAGAGATAAACATACTTAAGGTAAGAAGCTACATCTCCACACTAGTGTATTCTCAAGCTAGATGATCATGTTCTACTGATCATGGACATAGGGATGTCAAGTCTGAAATATAGGAACATGTTAGTTAACACGTACTGGACTGACCACACTATGAGAATATGCATGGTGTATGTCAGTAGTGATTCTCATATGAATAGTGTGCTTGTTCCTACGACCTGAGGTCACCATGGATTCCTGTACGAGGAACTACATACTTTAATGTGATCCTACGTCATCCGTAATGGGATGTTCATTTGAGTCATCATTAGGTATGCACTGAATCATGACGAGAAATGTGAGTGACCAAGACGGGATTTGTTCCTCTCGTAAAGAGGGAGATATCTCTGGACTCCCTGATGAATTAGGACTGAAGGAATGCATGGCCGTGTTAAAAATGGATTAACATGTGTTTAATAATATCATTTTGTATTTACTCAGTCTAATTCTCGATCAGGAAAGAGTCTTTGATTAAACTCAAGGATGACATACTTCCATGCCTTGGGATCAAGAAATATATCATAGAACAAAAGAAATAAGCAAATGTCTATTCAGATAGGTTTATGATCGCTGATCATTTTATTTAACATGGGTAGTCGTGACACTAGGAAATGGATTATGTATTAAGACATTATTATTTATTCAATAAAGGTTGTTTCTTATATATCTGTGTGTATGGGTTGTGAATGTAAATTTCTTATATCAACTATGAATGTCACTTTGGGTTCACGTCAGCAGAATAAGTGATTCTGATAGTAGAACTGTGAACCAGCGAATGACATTCTAAACCGTCCCTAGTGATATGTGGGATGTTTATAGAGATAAATATACTTCAAGTAAGAAGCTACATATCTACACTAGTATATTCGCAGACCGAATGATCATGGTCTGCTGATCATGTACATTGGGATGTCAAGTCTGGAATATAGGTTCGTGTTAGAGAACACGTGCTAGACTGACCACACTATGAGAATATACATAGTATATGTCATTAGTGATTCTCATATGAATAGTGTGCTTGTTCCTATGACATGAGGTTACCATGGATTCCTGCATGTGGAACTGCATACTTTAATATGATCATACGTCATCCGTAACGGGATGATTATTAAGGTCATCATTAGGTATGCACTGAATCATGACGAGGAATGTGAGTGACCAAGATGGGATTTGTTCCTCTCGACAAGAGGGAGATATCTCTGGGCCCCCTGATGAACTAGGACTGAAGGAAATGTATGGCCATACTCAAAATGGATTAACATGTGTTGTTAATATCTTTTTGTATTTACTCAGTCTAATTCTCGATCAGGAAAGAGACTTTGATAAAACTCAAGGATGACATATTACGTGCCTTATGATCAAGACGTATATCATAGAACAAAAGGAATAAGCAAATGTCTATTCAGATAGGTTTATGATCGCTGATAATTTCAATTAACATGGGTAGTCACGACATCAGTCTAGAGGTTACTCACGACTTACAATCTTTAGAAGATCATTGGCAGCGTTAAATGGAACATGTGACAGTCACACAATGAACTCCATTCGTACAGGATGAAAATACCTCAATAACAGTTATACATGTGATGTATAAATGGGCGAAAGAATAAATCAAATATTGGATATTTGATTATGCTGGAATTACTGTTCACGCACAGAAATTACTGTTCACGCGTTCGGACGGAACACATATGGTATGTACTAATTTGCTTGGTGGACAAGCATCGTTTATATGGAAACGATGGTCCGTTCGAAGCAGGAATTACTGTTCACGCGGAAGGCATGATTTGTTTCCTTAACGAAAGTTGCCATTCTTTCACCCCTCTCTCTACTATAAATAAAGGGGTAGCCCCCTTCTATTCGGCACACAATTCAGAAGCCTTAGAGGCCGTCTATTACATGGAAAAGAGAGAGAAAGTTTTGAGAGATCTTCGGAAAGTATTTTCGGACTTGTCTAGCCAAGTTCGGTTATTCCGTTCATCTGAAGTTCGCGTGGATACGAGTAGAGGTTCTCTATCTTGAGAACTTGCGAGAGATCGATCTTCATCCCTAGGAGAAGCAAGGAGGTCGCGAGTCGAGCTTCAGGAAGGAGAATGTTGCAAGTCAGAAAAGTTAAGACCTACATCCGTTCTTCATCTCACGTAGATCCTAGGGTGGGTTAAATCCATAGGTTCAGCTGCGCATGTAACATACATGGCTGTGGATCTCCCAACACGTTGCCAGCGTTAAATGGAACCTACACGGTTACACATAGAACAACGTCTAGTCAGGAAGAAAATGCTCTTAAATGGTTATACATATGATGTATAAATAGGTGATGGAAAATATCGGTCATTGGATGATTGTGTAAAAATCAGCATAGTTCCGTTGGCGGCACAAGAGGTCCGTTGTCAATGAAAGTTCCATTGGCAACATAACAGTTCCGTCGGCAACAGAACAGTTCCGTTGGCAACAAAACTCAGCCAATTCCTTGGCAGCCTAGGTTTCTGATAAGGAAACCCTATTGTGTTGTGAACGGAACAGGTCCGTTGGGAACGGAATAAGCGCTGAAATTAGGATTTCAGTTATGGTAACTGAGCAATCCTTCACCTCCCTCTTCCGTATAAATATAGGGGCTGCCCCCTCTCTTAAAACACAATTTACAGAGCCTCTAGGCTGTCATAATACAGAGAGAAAGAGAGAGCCTCCTGAAAGTATTTTCGGACTCGTCTAGCCGAATCCGGTTATTCCGACGATTTGAAGTTCGACGTGGATACGAATGGAGGTCTTCTACTTTGAAGACTAGCGAACGGTCGGTTTCTTTTCCCTAGGAGAAACAAGGAGTTTGTTCGAGTCGAGTTTTAGGAGCACGAAGGAGAAGGAAGCGAAGCATAACAGTTCAGACCTACATCCGATGTAATCTCTCGGATCAGGAAGATCCGATGTATAAATTTTAATAGCTAATCTCGTACTTTTATTCCCTTACCGATGATCCTAGAGCGTGTTGAATCCATAGGTTCCATTGTGCATGTAACATACATGGCTATGGATTCCCCAACAGTAATCATCCGTTCCAGCTAGCAATCCTTGTTCCGTTCAGAAGCGTCTACTCTCCAGGTATGGCTCTCGGCTCCTTAATTCACTAATCCAAATAACGTTCTTTTACAAACTCAAATCAATGATCGATTTATAAACTCGTAGTGATTTGTTGAAACAAAACTCAACGATTTCTGTCAATCAAATAAACAAATATTGCTCGATAAATTCTCCCTAATCTCACAAAGATTATTGAGTAATTTTGATCAGAAAAATTGGTTGAAAAATCGGATTGGTGCTATATTTTTAAAGAGAAAAGGAGCATCCCTTCAAAAATGGAATCATGCGAGTTCTGTTCTAACATAACCTATAAATAGAAGATGATTTAATAGGGAATCGAAGTCAAACGGCTAGGAATATTGAGTTCCGTTCGAATGGAACATAGTTTCGTTTGAACATACCAAGTGGCAGAGTGTTTTGTCAGTTTTTCTGTTAGAATGGAACAACAGTTCCGTTATAACGGAACTGTCGCAAATAACAAATGTTGAAAAGCCTCTCTTCAGTGAAATTAAATTAACTCAAAACACAAAAAATACTCAGCCAAGAACTACAAGTCTTCTAGCTCTTCTGGAGTGACCGGTTTGCATCCTTTGCATCAGTCTCGATCCGATCTTCATTTTTCTGTCTTCTTGAACATGCGATTTATCCGAACTAATTCAATATACTCAAGAAATTGTTAGTAACTCGGAATTGTTTTAAACGCCATCAAAGTGAGAACAACATTAAACTTTATTTTAAATTATTAGAATGACATGAAATGATTGCTGGATTAATGTTTCATATTATATCTCCAGTTACCTGAGAATTTTCGCATAAAAATATTTATTAGAGTATTGAAATAATATTATATTTCTTAATGTATTACGAGTTTCAAATTAATATATGTGATCGGTTTATTCATATCGTATGAATATAATCCACATCATTATAACAGTTAGAACAATAAAAAATTAAGAAAATTAGTGGTAACAACATTTCAAGAAAATCAGTCATGTTTCATTTTCCTATATTTTTTATTTTTTTTGTTATTGTCGAATAGAATTATTATTTTCTTTTTATTTTTTAAATTTATCATCTTATGTAGTTTCTAGTTAAAAAATATCTTGCATTTTCATTTTTTATGATTTCCTCCATCTAAATCGAATTAAGGCTGAATTTTTTTTTAGTATAATATATCGGGAAATAACAACATAAGAAAATCGAAGAAAGTAGAAAAAATGATGACTTTTTAATCTTAGAAATCTTAATGAAACTTAAATTGAAATCATTAATTATCAAATTTATTTAGTGGGCTATTACTTTTTTTTTGTCATCATATGAATTTATTATTTATATTATTTTATTTCTCATATATAAATTTATTTGTATAGAGTTATCCGTCTTAAATTAGATGTGATGCATAAAATATTTTTTTAATAAATGATAAATAAATAAAATATCTTACAATGTAATTCAAAATAATTTTTAAAATATCCAATTTATTTCACATAATTATTATATATTATTTATATACTATAATTTTTTCAAATTTTATTTGATTTTCATAAATTTTTATACATTTTATGTCGTAATAAATAATAAAATTCAAATATGGCTACATAGTACAAATATTATCCTAGTGTATATACAGGCACTATAAAAAGGTTATAAAACAATTAGCTGGAAAATTTGTACATGTTACAACAAGCCATAAATGAGTATTTTAATTTTGAGTTTCTCTAATATTAACTCCAACAGAAAAAGAATACACGTATGCATATATACTCTATTATTTTCTCCCTCTCTATAGTGAATATTCTTTTCTAGCTCTATAATTTTTGCTAATATTCTTTCTTTTATATACGATTAAAAAAAATGTGACTATCGGATGTGAGTATGTTCATAGTATGCTTTTGAAAACCTAATAGTCTAAATATTCATTTAAATATTTCGTAGAATTTAATTGAGTTATTTGATCCTTTCTAAATTAAGCCTTTCATAACTAATTTCGATGGATTAAATTACTCGGTTTGGTTGTTTGGATATTGATATATCTGTATATTTGTGCATATTTGTCTAAATGTGCCATTTTCTGTACGGGTGCCATTTCCGTGTTTGTGCATATTTGTTTGGACAATTGATAAATATGATATGGTTATTATATCTTGATTAAATTATTTATTGTTATATTATTTATTGATTAAAAATAATTAACCCCATGTTATTATTTTTCACCTTCTTTTAAGTTTTCTTAAGATGTCACATTATCCAGATAATCTAATCTGTTGAATGATAAAAAATCGTTACATACCAATCATTGATTCAAGTCTTATTTTGTATGTTCATATAAATTTGTAGCTATTTATGTGCTATTTTTTTATAGCATCTTGAAGCTCTCTCACATGACACATTATCATTCTCGTTTTTATTATATATATTATTGAGTATTAGCAGGCTAAAGAGCTAACTAAAAATAGAATAATTTAAATAAAAGTTTTGTACGCAAAGTATATATATATATATATAGGCTGGTCTATAATACTTCACTATTTTTTTTGTGATAGATTTATTCCTCATCACATAAATTAATAGGAGTATTTTGGATATATATATATATACTCTATTAATTACAGATCCATTATTCTTGGTGTTTCCATATTTCCTCTCCATTTGATCGATCACGAGATCTCCATTCATTACTTTCCTCTCCCTCTCAACCATGATCCTCTCCTCTGAACCCAATTAATCTTATATGGAGATCAGCATATACTTCGAATTTAAGAATACTACTAAATATTATGTGATTTCTTTTTTTATATTAAAGAAATAAACAACTTCATTTCTTTTATCCGCATCAGATCTCATCAATTCTCATTATACCCTAATAGCATCAATTTTTAATTTTTTGTCCTTTTTACTGAAAACAACTTTGATGAAAGAATGGAACTTTCTATCATCAAATCAAATTGATCATCATTTCGAAGTTTGAGATTGGAGTATATATGTGGTTGTATGTAGACCGCCAGTCCTGATGATTTATGATTCTAGGTCTCAAACTTGAGACCTAAAATGAGTATCACTTATTCAAATTACGTTGTTTCACATTTAAAAAAGGGAACTGATATATTACGACGGTAAATACCGTCATGCTGCAGGACGTTATATAAAAACTGAAAAAAATATAAATTGAAAATAAAAAGTATATATAAAAATTAATTCGGTAAAATAGTATATATTCAAAAAAATGAAAATAATATATAAAAACATATAAACTGGAAATAAACAGTATATAAAAATTTATTCGATAAAATAATATATATTTTAAAAAATGAAAATAATATAAATTAGTATCGTTACAGCAACTTCATCATGATTTTTCATTTCCCTTTAAAAACATAGGCCGAACACAAGGCTTCAATTGTACAATACATTATGATTAATAATAGTTTAATATGTACTTTGTGCATAGACACTAATACCACATCCATTCATTTATTTCAAACAGACTTTATTGGGTATACACTACAAAATGTTAAAAGGGTTGCATATTATAGCAGTTCAAATTAGATCCATAGCTAACGCCCAAAATATCACAATATCTCTTATAGAACCCGATACGATCCGCGACAGCCGCATTAGAACCTTTACCACACTCTATGCCCCCATTAATTATATCCGTAAATCCCAAGCATACGCTCCATCGGGTGCTGTGGCCCACCCACCTATCCATTTAAAGAAATTATTTTAAGTTTACTACTTCAAATAAAAGAAACAACCTCCAAAGTCTCATTTAAATACTGAAATATAAATTACTGGTGGTTTCATGTGATGTTTGGGCTAGGAAAGTCGCAATCTCCCTCTTTTGAGTGTCTGTACTTCCGCTCGTTCCAAAACTACAAAATGAATCCGCAGCAGCAATAAATGCGTTGTACGTGTAAAAACCATGGCCAGGACAAGAAGCGTCATTTCTGTGTTTAAGCATTTGATCAAACAAAGCTGAGGTAACAATAGAAGCCACCCCACTGCTACTTCGACCACCTGCTGAACATTGGCTTTGGCAGTCAGCTCCGCAATAGACTGACGTGGACCCGCATTTGTTATTACAATATATTATTATCATTTTTGTACATGTGGCGCCACCAGCCTGAGACCCACATTGCTGGGCTTGAACGATGAGGAAGCATGAAGAAATGGAAATGATGGTTACGATTAAGAGTTTCATTTTCTATATTTAATTTATCATTTTCACAATTGGAGGAGGTTGGTTTGTATAGTGATGCTAATGATGGTGGATTGACTTGACTTGATGATCGCTTTAATAAAAGAAATTTGCTATCAAATAATATTTACCACAAAATTGAATAACACTTCTTTTCCTGGTTTAATAGAAAAATCACGACATTTTATAACCCATTTTTACTACATATTTTAATATAATAATTTGGTTCTTTTTCACAATGGTTTGAAATCACTTTATACTACTGGATGAGATAGGTTTCTATTTATTCAATTTGGCTTGAGATAGTAACGTGCTTAAGTGCACAATTTAATATTTTCAACTACATATGGTCCCATGAACAGAGAGATCCCTCTCTGTTCCTACAATAAACGGAGAGATTGTTATGTATGATTCTAAATTTCTCAATAATCTATTTCCTATTAGGTAATATTATTTAGGGAATGATTAGGCTATGGAAATAAATATTTAGGGAATATTTAGACAATGGAAGGAGGTTGATTGTTTCCATCCTTGCATTGTATTTTAGGTAATTGTATCTTTAATTTAGACAATGTATTTTGATAATTAGTGTGGCTCTCTCCTATATAAAGAATCATATAGCTATTGTAATTGTATCACAATTCTTACAATATAGTCTCTCAATTGAATAAACGTTTTCTCTTTTCTTCTCTAGTTATTTCTCTCATGAGTTTTCTTTTTCTGCATCCACATTCTCCCCATTATCCTAACAAATTGGTATCAGAGCTATGTTACGATAATCTTTGTGCTTCCGTAAGTCAAGTATACCGTCTTGTTCTATCATGAATTCAAGTATGGTTATGTCGACTAAATATGATACTGAGAAATTCGATAGCATGACGAATTTTGCACCATGGCAAGTGTAGATGAAGGCTATATTATCGAGTGAACGTGTGAAGGCCGTCATTTTTGGACGACTGAAGGAGATGAAGGGCAAAGCATGGGAGATGATGGATGATAGAGCCCTCTCGACAATTCAGCTATATTTGGGCGACTCGACTCTTCAAGAAATTCTCACGGGAACTACATCAGATGTCACATGGAAGAAGTTAGAAGAAATCTACATGCAAGAAATCGGTTACAAACCGATTATATTTGAAGCGGCGATTCGACTCTTTGAATATGGCAGACGGTATGTATGTTAAGCTCCATGTTTTGGTATATATCTGTTTCTTTAATGCTATGGAGAGAATAAGTATTAAGATGGACAAAGAGGACATAGCCGTGATGTTGCTGTGCACGCCGCCAAAGTCATGTAATGGGTTTAAGGAGACCATGCTTCATTTCAGGGAGTTATTTACCGTTGAGGATGTCGATAGTAACTTATTAGTCAAGTCATGTATCGACTATGACTTGTCCTTGGCTGAAAGTGGTCATCAAGAGATTGGATTGTTTGTGGAGAGGGGAAGACGTAAGGAGAGAGATGCAACATTAGAGAAGACTCATTCGCAATTCAAGTACAAGAACCTGATGAGCAACTATTGCATGAAGACGAGACACATTAAGGCCGACTGTTACAAGCTTAAAGAGAAGCAAGAGGCAGATAACGGTATCCGGTAAAGTTGAGTTACTTTTTGTGGCGAATGAGAATGAGAGATTTGAGAAGAATTAGGTGGGTTCGGGTAATTCAAATCAGATGATCCCGAATCGAGGGTGGTTCACCACATATGATGGGTCTAGTGGAGATGTTCTTTTGGGAGATGATCATCTATGTTGCGTTGCCGATGTTGGCACGCTTGAGATCAAGATGCAGGACGGGGTTGTCCATTTGATCAAGATGCAGGACGAGGTTGTCCATTTGATCAAGATGCAGGGCTAGGTTGTCCATTTGATCTCATTAGGCGTTCTCGGAGATATCGGTTGTAAGTTCCGATGTGAAGGTGGAGTCCTCAAGGTATCGAGATCGGCTTTTACATCGATGATGGCCATAATATCGGTGTGTTATATTCTGGAAGTCCAGAATACCGGAAAGTTATTTCGGGAAGTTGGCGCAGTTTTAGGCTCGTTCGTCGTCGCTTTCTCTACCTCAGTTAGAAGGTCAGGGTTTACGATTGGATGCGGGGTGACAATTTTGAGCACGAGCGATCTACTGTGTGGCCATAATACCAGAAAGAATGAGTTGTGAAGATTTCGTTTGTGGCAAACGGAGGAGACTCAGCTCTAGTAAAGCCGTTCATCGCACGAAGGAAATTTTGGACGATATCTATTTTGATTTGTGGGGACAAATTTGTGATCCTTTTATAAGGATTGTTCAGCATTGCATGATTGTTCGCTCTCGACAACCTAATGGGTGGTTGATCGGAAACTACTCGAGAAGGCTTGCTGCATGTTTTTGGGGCGGACTCAGGCGAGGAGTTCTGGACAAAAACCATTTTAATACTGCTTGGTGGTATTTGGATATCCCATTTATGCACAAGTCATTAAATGGATACTCGAGTATGAGGAGAAGAAATGTATTCTTCTTGGGATATACTTCAAGTGTATATGCATATCATTTGTGGTGTCCTATTGCGGAGCCACTTGTTTTGAGAGACGTGGCTTTTGATCCGGTTATGTTACAGGTAAGGGAGCGATTGTCTGATCCGGCTTTTGAGGATGGTGAGACGATCACGAAGAAGGTGGAGTTTGCTATTCCAGATCAACAAGGTGAAGTTACTCAACGTAACTTGGAGCATTGTGTTGACTCTCACTTTGGCGATGGTGTATCGATTAAGGAGAGTCAAGAAGGGCAACGACCTTATGCTTTGGTAAGGGATACTTCGATTTTGTGTGTTGTTTGGCAATGAACAATGAATCCGTGTATGGAGAGTTCTCGATTTGCAAGGAGGCGGTAGCCTCATGTGGAGCGGCAAAGTGGATTGCTGCATTAAGGTGGAGCTCATTTTGGATATAGTGTTATTGCGACTGTGCATCAAGGGTGAGATTTTGAGTTAAGGTGGAGATTGTTATGTATGACTCTAAATCTCTGAATAATCTATTTCCTATTTGGTACTATTATTTAGGAAATGATTAGGCTATGAAAATAAATATTTAGGGAATACTTAGACAATGGAAATAGGTGGATTGTTTCCATCCTTGCATTGTATTTTAGGTAATTGTATCTTTAATTTAGGCAATGTATTTTGATAATTACTGTGACTCTCTCTTATATAAAGATGCATCTAGTTATTGTAATTGTATCCCAATTCTTACAATGTAGTATCTCAATTGAATAAACGTTTTCTTTCTTCTTCTCTAGTTATTTCTTTCATGAGTTTTCTTTTTCTACATCCACATTATCCCCATTACCCTAACAGAAATCCAAGACATCACCAAATTTACAACACAAGACAAATCCTTTTACATTTAACTGAAAATGAAAATATAAAATGAAATTTTCAAAAAGAAAAATATAAAATGGACATTAAAGAACAATTGTACAGATAAGGAACCATGTCAATGCGCATTGAAAGGTCTGGAGAGAATCCTGGAAAATGTAAACATCACTTAACTAGCCAGGTCGCCTCCATTAATGAAACAATGGAGAGGAGCAGAACTCAACAAGCATCGTTCAATGTCAATTGAACAAACAGTCTACTATTGGTCAGAGAAGGCGTGCGAGGAATATAGAATTAAATTTGTATATTGAGCCCAACGTATGTATCGAAAAAAAAAAAATTGAATCTATAAGATTTTACAAGAATTTTGACATAATTTGGCAAAAGTTCGTTGGCTTAATTGGTAACACATTTTAGAAATTGGTCAGAGCTCCCAAGTTCTAGTCCCCCCAAATATATTCTTATTTTGTGTAGTACATATTTAGAAAAAAATCTCTAAACCCACGAAATTTAGCATCTGATTTAAAAAAATTGTTAAAACATTTTGGAATATCATCTTTGTGATTGGTTTGACTGATTAATTTAAAAATTTAGATGATGCCACATAAGCACATCATAAAGATAACATTTCATTTGTAGTTCTCTATTTTTTATAACACTTAGGACTAGTTAGCATCATTTTTATGTTTTTTATTTTTTATTTTTGTAAAACCAATTTTTTTGGTCTCGTTTGGTAACGTTGCCGTTTTCTGTTTTTTTTTTCTCCAGAAAAAACAAAACAAAATGTGTTTGGGTAAATGGCTCTGTTTTCATTTTTTTGTCCAAATGGCAAAAAACAAACAGGATTTTGAAAACGAGAAAAAATTATTTCTTTTTTTTTCTGTTTTTTATTTCCAAACCTATAAATGTCCTAAACACACGAAAATAGTATGGTAGTACTAAAAAAAAAATATTGACATGGAAACATTATATTGTGCTGGAAAAGATGAGTTGGTGCCAAAAATAGTATATTCACATTAAAAATGAATTTTGACTCTAAATCTTTATATCACACTAAAAAAGGTAGGTTGACACTAATTAAAAATATTGACATTGAAACTGTATATTACAGTTAAAAAAAAGGTAAGATAGCACCAATGGTTTAAATTGCGATATAGCAGTCCATAGCGTCTGAGCTTTTTTTTTGTGGCGGATTGCGGGTAGCGGATGCTATTGCGCCGCTACGACCTCATAGCGGGCAAATGCCATTTTGTATAGTTATAACAAAATTTACAATATAAAAATCAAAATCAAAGCCACCATAAATAAAGATATTACAATAATTCATAACTAAACATGCACCACACAAAATTCATTGTCCACATTTAAACATGCAACATAAAATAAACATATGAAAACTTAATTATCTAAAATAAACACACAAATACTTAATTATCCAAAATAAACATTAATACTTAAACTAATTATTTACTCTTCGGATGAAGAGAAATTAACATTTATTAGTTCATCATATTCGGATGAACATGACGAATCAACTTCATCATTTTTTTTTTGCCTTCGTTTGCCTATGGAGAAAGAAATGTGTTTTAACTTTTTTGGGTTTGGGTTTATTTACTTATTGGGTTTGAATTTAATTACTTATTGGATTGGGTTCGGGTTAATGAATTTCGGGTCTAAATAAAAAAAACACTATCCAAATAGCGCTATAGCGCGGTTTTTTTCGCTATTTCAACCGCAATGGCGCCTGTAGCGGCGAAAACGCTATTGTTGCTATAATTTCATCGCGAGTTGCGTTTATGGGTAATTTTCGCAATTGCGCGCAATTGTGCCGCTATTTAAAACACTGGTTAGCATTGAAAAATAATGATACCGATAAAAAGATTGTTAATACTGAAATCTCTACATTCACACGGAATGTATATTGACACTATAAATGTTATATACTGATATTAAAAATGATATACTGAGATTGAAAGTGCTCTATTGATACTAAAAATGGTATTTTAACACATTAAAAGCAATATATTTTCATAGAAATAGTACTGACACAGAAAATGATATATTGATATTGTAAACGACAGATTGACACCAAAAACTCAATATATTAGCATCGACAACAGTATATCAACACTAAAAATAATTATTGAAAACATGATATTAATACACAATAATGACAAATCAACATTATAAATGATAAATTGACACTGAAAAGATATATCGATACTTAAAATGTTATATTAACGCTGAAAATATTATATTGATACTATAAATAATATATTGGCGCTGAAAACTTGACATATTGGTACTAAAAATGCTATAAATGTCCATTTGATAAAATAATAAGCGGAAAAAAATATTATCGATTTAAAAAAAAAATAGTTTTTTTTGAAAATAAAAATAGAAAACTGATTTTAATTTTACAAAACAAAAAAATAGAAAAACAGAAATAATGCCAAACGAGACCTTAGTTTTCTTGTTTCTGTTTTCAAAATAAGTATCTATCTGTATGTTTAAAGTAACAAAATAAACCTCGCCTTTTGTTTTGGAACTTTCTTTGAGTATTCTCATTGTGACACATTATTCATACTATTTCAACTATTGGATAATGAAATACGGACAAATCTAAATCATTGGTTAACTCATAATTTTCGTACTTTTTTTATCTAGCACTTTTTTGATAAATAATTCAGCAAATAGCATCATTTTGAAAATAATTCAGTATCTAGTACTTTCATCAACTTTTTTGGCGGAACAGATGCTGCTCCACCAAGAGTGCTACCAGAACAACCAATTTTTTTAATTTTTGTGATCCCGACCATTTGGAGGCCTTAAAACATGCTTATTTAGGAAAAGAAAAGTATGTTTCGCCTGATGGTATTATGTCATAGGCCAGAATATTTGTGACCTAGATTTACAGATTGAATTAAGAATATTATATTTATTCTAAGACATTTCATATAATATGTGTGTATATGTTATTTTAATATAATTAAAATAGACTATGAATATGCAATTCAATTTTATTTCATCAAAGTGTGTGATTTTGATAGTAAAACTATAAAGTGTTATGAATGCTATTCTAAATCATCATTGGTAATTTATAGGATATTTGTGGAGACAAATATACTGGCGGAGAGAAATAAATATATATTTGTAAACAAGCTATAAATGTACGCCAGTATGTTAGTTGACTGATGATCATGTTTTACTGATCATGGGTAAGAGTTATCAAGTCATTAACGTAGGTATATATTATAGACCATATACTGGACTGACCAGCCATAATAATGCTACATGTTTTACGTCATTACCAATTCTTGTAACATAAAATATTTATAGTCCTTTGACCTGATCATGAGGTTGTCTCGGTTCCCAACATGAGAAATTATATACTTTAACATAATCTAACACTGTCTTTAACCGGGTAGTCATAACAGTTATGATTAGGTATATAATGAATTATGTATAGAGATAAGTGCAATCAAGATGGAATTTGTTCCTCTCATAAATGAGAGAGATATCTTTAGGTCTCTTGATAAATCAAGCGGAAGAAATCCATGGCCATGGTCATATGAATTAATAAGAGATATTAATGTCATTTATTTTGTTTAGTTTAATTCAGAATCAAGAAATATTAATCGATTAATATATGGATGACGTATTAACGTCTTATGATTGATACATATATCGTGTGACAAAGGGACTAAATATGTGATTGCTGATTAGGTAAATCAGATCACCGATATTCACTTAATTTTGGTAGTCATGATGGCTTGCTAGAGTCCACTCATGATTTATATACTGTCAAGTCTATTGCCAACATTAAGTAAACCTCCAGGATCACACACGAAGATTAAACTGAAGCAAAATCCTAGCAACTTATATGATGAGTTGCATAGCAATGTCACAAATGATATTGTCATCTTATGTGATAAGATGTAATACATATGTATATAAAGATTATGATCACAAAAGATATTGTCATCTTATGTGATAAGATGTGATACATATGTATATAAAGACTATTGGCACAAAAGATCAAGTTATCTAAAAGAGTCTAGATGATGACATGTGGATAAGAATGAATAATGTCAAACAGATCTCTTGATGTGTGAGAGACAACTCTTCACCCTATATAAGGATATAGAAGGTTCCCATTTTCAATGTACCACATCATTCTCTCTGTCATTATTTCCCATTCTCTTTTGTGAGACAAAAGAGAGAAACTATCCTTTCTCATTTGTAAAACAAAATTATGAAAGGGTGCTTTTTTTGTATGACAAAAATGAAAGTGTGAAATTATATGAGAGGAATTATACATCTTTTGTGAGACAAAATAAGAAGAAGAAAAAGAGTTTTCTTTTGCAAGCGAAGAACAAGCGTACTAGCATATATTGTTCTTCTTCCCATTTTAAGAAATTTATTCGTGTGGACACCGGTAGAGACATTCATACTTTCAGCGCTTGTGATCAGTTTGGCCTAAGAAGATGAGAACACGTTGTTGAGAGTTTCGATGGAGATCGGCAGACGGAAAATTGGTTTGAATGGTTATCGATTGAAAGGCGCTTGATGGTTATTGATTGAAAGGCGCTTGATGGCTCGCATGGTTTAAGCATCATAGATTAAGCGTAATCCGAAAGGTATCTTTAAGTTTTATTTTTTTGATTTAATCTATACGCATGGATTCTCGGATTAGTTTTGGACAAAATTTTTGTTTTTCGCTGCGTTTAAGTACGTCAGAAACCCAACAGTAGTATCCGAGCGACGTGCATGTTTCGGTTAATTTGAGACTGTATATATGTCGTATATTCCATTTAGATACCATTTATAATTCTGAATTATAGTTATAAGGTTTGCATATTAAATATTCAAGCGTTGAATATTTTAAAGTGATAAGATACATATGTCAATTGAAAGAATATCTTTTGTTGAAAAGTTGTCTTTTAACGAATGGATGTAAAGATTTGGGGATTCATGAAAAAGTGCATATGATGTACGTTATTCATGAAAAGATACATGTGATGTACCATATTTATGAAAGGGTTCATATGATGATTAAGTCATTAATATGTGCATGTAATAGTTGCAATAAAAAAAATTCATACAAGAGTTGTGATGAACAGGTGTGACTAAGGATAATTTGATAAATACATATGATGTTATTAAGTGTACATATTATGTACATATTCAGTTTATACTGAATATTTAATTAATCCTAACAAGTATTTACACATTACAATTATATATGTGTTTGGATAACACTTAACATTATAAATGTTCTAATAAAAATATATATACATACGTGGACCATAATATGAGATATGAGATATTTTTATTGTAAGTTTTCACATAATTTGATGGTCAAGTTATTTGAAAAATTAGAAAGTCACGTGTATATAACTAAAGGTGTGACCATGAAAGATATATATAATAGTTGCAACTAAAATGTGTTATGCAAAAGATGCATCCATAAGATGTAACATTAAAAGGTTTATGCAAGAGTTGCAAACTGCATCCAAATAGCATGATCCCACTAGCCTTTTACAAGTGTTGTAATTAAAAGTTGTGAGCAATGAAGGAGATTCAAGAGTTGAATCCATGAGTCAAGAGTGGCCTCCAAATAGTTGCGACTAACGGATGGGACTAGAGGTTGAAACCAAGGGGTTCGACTAAAAGGTGCGACTAATGGGTATAATCAAAGGGTGCGACTAAAGGGTGTGACCAAGATATACGATCCAAATGTCACATCCAAAATGTTGCCACGAACGATTGCGACCAAGAGGTGCGACTAAGGGGTGCGACCAAAAAGTGCGACCAATGGGTGTAATCAGCATCCGCAACCAAGAGATGCAACCGAAAAAGTACAATAGCAAGAGTTGCGACCTCTTGAGTAGTTACTACTTCATGAAATGGTCTATGCGATTAATTGACTTCTTAAAATGGTGGACCTAATGCATTGTTCCATGAAATGTTACAAGTGATACATTGAAGTGATGAAAAAATGAATATGTTGCATTAATGTGTCGAAAGAGTGTGTTATCTCTTGACCAATTGTCTTGACTCTTGAATGTGTTGACTATATTGATAATTGATTGTGTTGACAATTGACTATGTCAATTGTTGACCCATTGTCTTGACTCCTGACCATGTTGACAATTGACTGTGTTGACTGTTGACCCACTACGTTGACTGTGGACTATGTTGACTACACTGAGTTTACCCCTTAAATGTTGATCATTGACTTGGTCAAACGTTGCCATAACCTGGTCAAACATTGACCATTGTGTTGAATAAATGTTGATCATTGACCGAGCCAAATGTTGACAAAATCAAATATTGATTTTGACCTGTCAAATGTTGACAATAATGACCGCGTCTAGAATTCCACTTTCGTTAGCCTTATATATATATATATATATATATATATATATATATATATATATATATATATATATATATATATATATATATATATATATATATATATATATATATATATATATATATATATATATATATATATATATATATATATATATATATATATTTATTTATTTATATTTTATAAATGGTTAAATAATCGAAACATAATATGATTATGTTTATATTTGATATATTTGTTGATATGTGTTGATATGATGAATAAGTTCATCGGACATAACACATATATCATGTAGATGAAGGAGTTCATCGTACATCACATATTCATTAATAAGATGAAGGAGTTCATCGTACACCACATATTCATTAGGGAGATGAAGAAGTTCATCGTCCATCATGCATACATCATTAAGATGATAATTTTATTTTCAACCACATGTCATGGCGATGAAAGAGTTTATCGATTTCTATATATCGAGATAAGATTTTCATATACAATTTAAGAGAAATTTCATGGAAATGAAATATATATTAGGAAATTTTTTATGTTAGTTCATAAAAATCAAGGCCATGATATATCATCGTTATTATCTTTATTTTATTAGTACATGTGATGTTCTTTGAAGATTACATAATAACATATAATATTAAATAAAATCCCTCAAAATAATGTGAAGTCATGAAGTGCCTTCCGTAAGTGTAAATCCCTCGATACTCTGATCGACACTGAGGTAATGCCAAAACTGGGTATGTAGGGACAATCTTAGGAGAAGAGAATGCGGGAAATAGGAGCCAACATAGGTCATGCCAAAGCTGAGTGTGCTGGGTACTATTTTGCTGACTATTAGATATGGTTCAACTTAACTGGACTATCAAGTCAAACTTGGGCAAGGGACATGCGATAGGATATATATGTCGAGCATATGATGCTTATCCTATATTATTCAAAAGTTATATGAGATACAATCAAAATTGTTCATACCTAAGTAAGTTAAGTTATATGCGATGAGTTAAAGCTCACTTAGGACTTCATTGAAATATGGTTCTTATCTCACTATGAAACTTCAAGAATTGAAAGTTTCTGTATCAATCCGATTTGAGGGTTATTGATTTGATTAAAAATAATGGGAGCCATTATATGAAATATTTAAAGAATAATAGTTTTTGCATATGTGATGAAGTAGTTTTCCTATGGCACATTCACTCATTGGTCAGCATACATTACTATGTATGAGTGTCAATAAGTAACTTGCTTTCACCTTACTTTGTGAAAGACGTATATGTTATTTTGTCTAATAAATAAGTTACACATATTTCAAATGATTCAAAATCAAATGAATTTAAAAATTCATCTTAATGGATTTAATAAATGTTCATCTTCTTTAAGTAGACCAAGTGACAATGCTAGATTTAAATTCTTAATATTAATGTTGTAGACGGACTTATAATTATCTTATTCGGTATAACACATAAGGTAATTTTCTATGTGAACATTTTCAAAGAAAAAATGACCTTTGTGAATGGTGAAATTATTATTCTCAATAATAAATTAATGATCATTGATAGTTAAACTCGAACTATATATAATACAAAATTTATTATCGACATTAAATAACAATTATTTATGCCGCCGATAAGTCCAAAAAGACAACGTAAATATATGACTTACTTGAGAAAATACAGTGACTTTTGCTACATTTGTCACTCATATGTTAACGTCATATTTACTCAATAGTCTATAACTTAGTCCAACACATTTTCACAAATGTGTGATTCACATCGTGTATCTAATACACATGATGTAAAATAGACAAGTTAATTTCTATAACAAGAATATTTAGAGCGGTAGTCACACTACCATTCATTTTCTTTTTCATATCTTTTTGAGAGATTATGGTCCCTTTCAATGAACTAATTCATTGCAAAAGATATTAACTTTTTACTTAAGGCCGAAGCCCGACAACATCTTGCCCTTTTTTGGGATTACTCTTTACGTTCCTTTTTAAGCGTGAGAACATTATTGGCAACACTTGTCGATGTTCATATTAATGAATATACGCATCTTATGCTATCTGTCATTCTCAAAGACCTATAGTGAGATATAAATAGATATACTATTCGATTTGAATAATATGCAAAAACTATTATTCTTTAAATATTTCATATAATGGCTCCCACTATTTTTAATCAAATCAATAACCCTCAAATCGCATTGATACGGAAACTTTCAATTCTTGAAGTTTCATAGTGAGATAAGAACCATATTTCAATTAAGTCCTAAGTGAGCTTTAACTCATCGCATATAACTTAACTTACTTAGGTATGAACAATTCTGATTGTATCTCATATAACTATTGAATAATATAGGATAAGCATCATATGCTCGACATATATGTCCTATCTCATGCCCCGATCTCAAGTTTGACTTAATAGTCCAGTTAAGTCGAACCATATCTAATCATCGACAAAATAGTACCCAACACACTCAGCTTTGGTATGACCTATGTTGGCTCATATTTCTCGCATTCTCTTCTCCTAAGATTGTCCCAACATACCCAGTTTTGGCATGACCTATGCAGTGTCGATTGGAGTATCGAGGGATTTACACTTACGGAAGGCACTTCATGACTTCACATTATTTTGAGGGATTTTATTTAATATTATATGTTATTATGTAGATATGGACTGGTAGGTGTATTAGATTATCTTTTCTCAAGATTTGAGGATATGATACTCATTTGAAGCATCATGCCTTTAATCAGATTAATGCTTGTTTATCGATATAATAAGAAAAGTAAAGGATATTACTTCTATAATTAATATGAGACCAAATTGCTTGTTAATCGAAAATTATATCTCTTTGGAAATAGTATTTCCAAAAGAATTAGTGGGAGTATATTTGAAAAGTTCAAATTCAACATACTGACCGTAAAGCTCGGATGGAAATTAATTCATGTTTCAACTCGTGGTTGAGTCTGTAATTAATCAACCGATATATTAGAATTTATCATAGTCCTCAAAAATATAGATTTTTCATGACTAATGATAAAAATTTTGTATTCATAGATAGTGGGTACACATTCTACTAATAGACTATGATGTGTTAATACCCAAATGGTTAGAGACTTTGAAAGTTGAGATTTAATCCATGTCAGACAATCGAGTTTATAATTTGATTGATCCATCAGATGAAAATACAGTTAAAAAAAAGACCGACAATGAGGGTATTGTGCAAACATATAATGCGTGACTTATGGTTAAGAGAAACTCATAGGATAGATTATGATACTATTTTTTTCTGAGTTGTCATGCTTATGTATTTCAGAATTTTCTTGGACATAGGTTCATAGTATGACTATGAAAGATGCCAGGTGGATGTCAAGAAATTGTTTCTTAATAGAAACAGATGAAAGTATGGACATGATATAACTTTAGAGTTCTGTTGATCCATGAATTTTGAAAAGAGTTTACAAGTTGCATGAATTTATTTATGAATTAAAGCAAATATCTCTAGGTGAAAATTTATTTTTTTGATGAAATAACCAAAGAGTTTGGTTTTATCAAAAAATAAAGATGAATCTAATGTTGAATAGAAGTTTAGTGTGAGCGTAAATACATGTTATGCGAATTAAGCGCAACAAGAACACATAATTTTAATTTTAGTGAAAGTCACTAGATAATAATCGAGAGTATGATTATGTACTTGAGGAGGATAAAATATTCTACTTAGATTAGGTAGGACATACAAATATACAAAATATTTATTGATGAAAATATTTGTTAATTTGTTCAAGAAGCCAAACCCACAAATGATGATGATCATGTTAGGTCAACTGGGATGGGATACCTCACAGATAAATGAGTATGAGATACTTTGTTGATTTGGCCTAGTGCAATTGGGAGATTAATTATATTTATTCTAAGATATTTCATATAATATGTGCATATAGGTTATTTTAATATAATTAAAATAGACCATGAATATACAATTCAGCTTTATTTCATCAAAGTGCATGAGTTTGATAGTAAAACTATAAAGTGTTATGAATGTTATGTTGAACGATTGAGGCCTATAGGGGGGTTTAAAAGGCCTAAAGTGCGGAAACGTGAATATATGTATTTTTAGGGTTTTATAATTTTATTGGTTTTTTTTGGACTTTTGTTGATGGTTATTTGTATATGAATTAACAAAGAAAGATAAATAGATAAGAAAATAGAGTAAAAAGGAAAAAGTACAGAGATACCGAACACACGAACTTGTTGACGAAGTTCGGTGAGGTGGTTGCATTAGCCTTAACCATCTGTTTACTCGCTAGCGGCCCTTACCGCGTTCACGAGTTGCCTACTCTCTGAGACTTGCCTTGCAGCTTCGTTTATCACTAACAAACAAGATCGTACAAGACCTCGAACCACCATCGCCTTACAATAACCTCTTGACGGCCGGTGGAACAATAACTTACAAACTCTATCTCTTGAACTTCAACAAACCAACGAGCAACACGCTAAAAAACTCCACTAATCTCACTATAAGTTTTAGAGCAATTCAATAGTATTAAGAAAGGAGTATTTCTGTTTTTTTTATGTAGAATTCGATAATTTTCTGGGAAAGGCGGCTCCCCTTTTTAAAGAAGGAAGGGAACAGCCCTAGAAAAGGAAAACTGTGTAGTTCCGTTGACAACAGACCTTGTCCGTTGCCAACGGACTGCCAAAAACAGAAGGCAATCAAGGAAGATTTCAAACCAACGGCTAAATTCCTACAGTTCCGTTGCCAATGAAATAATTCCGTTGCCAACGGACTGTATACAATTTCAGCGAAATAAATGACAGAATAAAAGATTGCTCAACGGAGGGTTCTGTTACCAACACAGTGGTCCGTTGGGAATGGACCACTTCCGTTGACAACGGAACTGGCCAGAATCAGATTATACTCCCCTTTTAATAAGAATTAAATTACTCACCAAACAACTAAACACACACGAAGAACTAAGAAGCTTGCTCCCACACCTTGAAATACTCTCTTGTAAACTTTGCATGCGTGACGACTTCTTATTCTTCTGAGATAGGCAGGATGCGACCGTGATATTTTCGAGAACTTGAACGTGCGACTATCTAGCTGAAGACATTCTCACACAAATATATTAGTACCTCGGAATAGTTTTAAATATCATCAAACTGAGGACAACAAACTCTCCCTTTTGATGATTTTCAAAATTATTCTGATAATTGAGCAAGATTAAATTTATTCTCCCCTTTTTGAAAAACATGCAAAAGGGAACATGATTGAGAGGCAAGAACTCCCTCTCTATATGTGCTCCCCCTTAAGTGAAGAACCCATAAAATTTAATTTGATTGTATTTATTTAATTGTTTATTTAGTTTTGTAAAAAGAAAATAATGAGAACCACATGCACACATGAGTTTTAACAAAATTTGAGTTTTAAAGAAGTTCAAACGACTACTACATTACATTACAAGTTCAAAATAAAGAAAATAAGAACTACAAATACACAAAATACAAACCACAAATTCATGAGAATATAACATAATATAAAAAAAAAATCATGAACGAAAAAGAGAGAGCAAAACACAACTAGGGTTTTGGTTAAAGGTGGAGAATGGTCACGGATTACCTGGCCGGTCCACCAAAGTCGGAGGGGTTAGGATTGGAGGAAGAGGAACCGGGAGCGTATCGGCCATTAAAAGATGAGAGTAGGGTTTGAAAATTCTCTTGTTGAATTTGCTGAAGGTCTTGATACATACGATTATTTTCACGAACGAACTCCGCAAAATGTGCATCACTCTCATCTTAGCGTATATGTAACTCTTGTTGGCCGTCATGAAGAGCCGCGAGATCTCTTGTTTGGCGACGGGCCATAGCGTGTAACACTTGGTCTGTAGTACCTGTTGTGTAGTCGAAGTCAATGGCGTCGTCATTGTCGAGATCATGGTGCTCGACCTCGGTTGCCAATGGCGGGTCTTGGTTGATAGCGGGTTCAACCGGAGGGTTAGGGTTTGGGTTTTCCGGGACCGGATTGTCTTGAGGATTTAATGCGCTTAAAGCGCGCGCGAGACTGGCAGGTTTCTTGGATTCCGTATCGGATGGCCACAATGGTTGTCCGCGTTCGTTCAAAGGTAGAAAGTAATGATAGACCTGATGGTGTTATGCCCTAGGCCAAAGTGTTTGTGACCTAGATGATAGATTGTAATAATAAACATAATATTTATTCTAAGATATTTCATATAATATGTGCGTATAGGTTATTTTAATATAATTAAAATAAACCATGAATATGCAATTCAGCTTTATGTCATCAAAGTGTGCGACTTTGATAGTAAAACTATAAAGTACTATGAATGCTATTCTAAATCGTCCCTGGTCATTTATAGGATATTTGTGGAGACAAATATACTTGGAGATACATATAAATATATATATTTCTATACAAGCTATAAATGTATACCGGTATATTAGTTGACTGATGATTATGTTTTACTGATCATGGATAAATAGTTATCAAGTCATTAACATAGGTATATGTTAGAGACCATATACTGGACTGACCCGCCATAAAAATGCTACATGTTTTACGTCATTAGCGAATCTTGTAACATAAAGTATTTATAGTCTTTTGACCTGAGATTGTCTCGATTCCCAACATGAGTAATTTTATACTTTAACATAATCTAACACTGCCTTTAACCGGGTAGTCATAACGGTTATGATTAGGTATTTAATGAATCATGTAGAGGGATGAGTGCAATCAAGACGGGATTTGTTCCTCTCATATATGAGAGAGATATCTTGGTTAGGAACCTTTTCCAAATGATTGATTAGGATTGTACGGGGAATTACGATGTTTATTTTATTGCAAATCCAAGTAAGAAGATTCCCGTACGAAAGGTTTTCAATTTGCGAGAAATATTGCATATGATGGTAAATTAAGAAAGGAATATTAATATATTTGGATTTATACCATAGGTGTCGAAGAAGATAAATATTTTGCCGTCCGAAATTGGTTTTAAGAGCCGTGACCCGAGCGAGGATGTTATTGATGAAGTGAAAAATAATCCTAGCGACTTATATGATGAGTTGCATACGAATGTCACAATATATATTGTCATCTTATGTGATAAGATGTGATATATATGTTGTTGGGTTTTCAGACGTGCATAACGCAGCGGAAAAATAAAAATTTCGTCCAAAACCAATCCGAGGATCCGTGCGTATCGGTTAAATCAAAGAAATAAATCTTAAAGATACCTTTCGGATTACGCTTAATCCATGACGCTCAAACCATGCGTGTTGTCCAAGCGCCTCTAAACCGGTTACCGTCCTAACCGATTTTACGTCCGTCTAGGCCGTCTAGGTCGGATTGTGTGGAAGTCATCTACCGTACACACAATCGGTCTCCACCAAAACTCTCAACAACCCGTTCTCATCTTCTTAGGCCGAATAGATCACAAGCGCCGAAAGTACGAACGCCTCTACCGGTGTCCACACGAACAAACTTCTTAAAACGGGAAGAAGAACAATATATATGCTAGTAGCTTGTTCTTCTCTTGCACAAGAAAACTCTTTTTCTTCTTCTTATTTTGTCTCACAAAAGATGTATAATTCTCTCATATAATTGCACCCTTTCATTTTGTCATATAAAAGGAAAGCACCCTTTAGTAATTTTGTCACACAAAATGAGAAAGGATATTTTCTCTCTTTTTGTCTCACAAAAGAGAATGAGAAATAATGAGAGAGAGAATCATTTGGTACGATAAATTTGGAGCCCTCTATGTCCTTATATAGAGGTGAAGAGTCATGTCTATTCACACTAAAAGATGTGTATGACATCACTCATCATTATCCACATATCATCATCTAGACTCTTCTAGATTATATGATCTTGTGTGCTCATAGTCTTTATATACATATATATCACATCTTATCACATAAGATGACAATATCTTTTGTGACATTCCTATGCAACTCATCATATAAGTCGCTAGGATTTTCTGCGCCCGTTTTAGTTTGTTCTTTGTGTGTGACCCTGTAGGTTCACTTAATGTTGGCAATAAACTTGACCGTCTATAAATCATGAGCGGACTCTAGCAAGCCATCATGACTACCCAATTTAAGTGAATATCAGTGATCTGATTTACCTAATCAACAATCACGTATTTAGTCCCTTTGTCACGCGATATCTATATCGATCATAAGGCATGTAATACGCCATCCTTATATTAATCGAATTAATATTTCTTGATCCCGAATTAAACTGAACAATAACAAATAACATTAATAACTCTTATTAATTCATTTGAGTATGGCCATACATTTCTTCAGTTCAATTCATCAAGAGGCCTAAAGATATCTCTCTCATTTATGAGAGGAACAAATCCCGTCTTGATTGCACTCATCCCTCTACATGATTTATTGTATACCTAATCATAACCGTTATGACCACCCGGTTAAAGGCAGTGTTAGATTATATTAAAGTATAAAATTACTCATGTTGGAAACCGAGACAATCTCAGGTCAAAGGACTATAAATACTTTATGTTACAAGAATCGCTAATGACGTAAAACATGTAGCATTCTTATGGCGGGTCAGTCCAGTATATGGTCTCTAACATATACTTATATTAATGACTTGATAACTATTTATCCATGATCAGTAAAACATAATAATCAGTCAACTAATATACGGTGTACATTTATAGTTTGTATATAAATATATATATTTATTTATATCCACAAGTATATTTGTCTCCACAAATATCCTATAAATGACCAGGGACGATTTAGAATATCATTCATAACACTTTATAGTTTTACTATCAAAATCACACACTTTGATGACATAAAGTTGAATTGCATATTCATGGTCTATTTTAATTATATTAAAATAACCTATACGCACATATTATATGAAATATCTTAGAATAAATATTATGTTTGTTATTACAATCCATCATCTAGGTCACAAACACTTTGGCCTAGGGCATAACACCATCAATCTCCCACTTGCACTAGGCCAAATCAACCAAGTATCTCATACTCATTGATCTATGTGGTATCACATACCAGTTGACCTAACATGATCACCATCATTTAAGGGATTGGGTTCTTAAATGGATTATCAAACATTGTCATATGCAAATACTTTGCATATTTTTATGTCCACCATATTCTAAGAAGAATACTTTATCCTTCTCAAGTATATAATTATACTCTTGATTATTATTTAGTGACTTTCACTAAGATTAAACTTATGTGTGCTTGTTACACTTAATTCACATCATATGTAATTATGCTCCCACTGAATTTCTTGTCAACATAAGATTTATCTTTAATTTTTGATAAAACCAAACTGTTTGGTTATTTCATCAAATAATAAATATTCACCTAGAGATATTTGCTTTAATTCATAAATGAATTTATGCAACTTGCAAACTCTTTTTCAAAATTTTAAGATAAACAAAACTCTCAAGTTGTATCATATACATACTTTCATATGTTTCTATTAAGAAACAACGTCTTGACATCCACTTGGCATCTTTTATAGTCATACTATGAACATATGCCCAAAAAAATTCTGAAATACATAAGCATGATGACTTGGAAAAATATTATCATAGTCTATACTATGAGTTTAACTTAACCACAAATCATGCATTATATGTTTGCACATTATCCATGTCGGTCTTCCTTTTAAAACCGTATTTCCATCTGATGGATCAATCAAATTCAAAACTTGATTGTCTGACATGGATTATATCTCAACTTTCAAAGTCTCTAACCATTAGAGCCTTGACTCATCATAGTCTATTAGTAGAATGTGGACTCATCATCTATGAGTACGAAATTTTTATCATTAGACACGAAAAATCTATATTTTTTCGGGCCTGCGATAAATTCTAATAGATCTACATGAATACACTTATGTTATATACTCAGACTCTTCAACATCTTGAGAGTCTAGTTGATTAATTGCAGACTCAATCACTAGTTGAAATCTGAATTAATTTCCATCCGAGCATTACTTGTGAGTATGTGGAATTTGAACTTTTCAAATTTACTCCCACTAATTCTTTTGGAAACACAATTTCCAAAGAGATATAATTTTCGAGTAACAACCATTTTGTTCTCATATTAATTATAGAAGTAATGTCCTTTACTTTTCTTAGGATATTCCACAATAAGCACTAATCCGATTAGATGCATGATGTTTCAATTAAGTATCATATCCTCAAATCTTGATAAAAGATAATCTGATACACTTACCAGTCCATACCGCATATGGAGTCTTTTACAACTGCTTTAGATGGAATTATATTCAGTATGAATGCAATAAGAGTGTAACTCCGAAAGAAATAGAAAATATATTTGACTCATCATAATCGAACTATATCTAATAAAGTTCGATATAGTTATCATGATGATCAAACACTTGGTTCTCGACTCCTCGATCTCATCAAAGAAATTTGTTTTTTTTTTTCGAAGCCAAGTTTTATTCTCTACTTCATTATTTGTAACTTTTGAACATTTCAAAATATTCAAATTTATTGTTTCAATAAAGCGATGAAGTAGTTTTCTCTAGCACCTTCACTCATTGATGAACATACATCACTATGTATGAGAGCCAATAAGTAACTTTCTTTCACCTTACTTTGTGAAAGATGTATATGTCATCTTGTCTAATAAATAAGTTACACATGTTTCAAACGATTCAAAATCAAATGAATTTGAAAATCCATCTTAATGGATTTAATAAATGTTCATCTTATTTAAGTAGACCAAGCGACAATGCTAGATTTAAATTCTTAATATTAATGTTATAGATAGACTTATAAAATTATCTAGTTCGATATAACACATAAGGTAATTTTTCTATTGGAACATTTCCAAAGAAAATTGACATTTATGAATGGTGAAATTATTATTCTCAATAATAAATTAATAACCATTCATAGATAAACTCGAACTATAGATAATACAAAATTTATTGTCGACATTCAATAACAATTATTTATGTCGGCGATAAGTCCAAAAAGACAATGTAAGTAAATGAGTTACTTGAGAAAATGCAACAACTTTTGATACATTTGTCACTCATATGTTAACATCATATTTACTCAATAGTCTACAACTTTGTCAGCACATTTTCACAAATGTGTGATTCACATCGTGTATCTAATACACATGATGTGAAATAGACAAGTTAATTTCTATAACAAAAATACTTTAAGCGGTAGTCACACCATCCTTTCATTCCCTTTTTCATATCTTCTTGAGAAATTATGGTTTCTTTCAATGAACCGATTCACTGCAAAAGATACTAATTTCTTACCTAAGGCCGAAGCCTCGGCAACATCTTGCTCTTATCTTTGGGAGTACTTTTACGTTCCTTTTAAGCACGAGAACATTATTAACAACACTTGTCCATGTTCATTTTAACGATTATAAGCATCTTATGCTATCTGTCCTTCTCAAGGACCTATCGTGAGACATAAATAGATATATTATTCGATTTGAATAATATGCAAAGACTATTATTCTTTAAATATTTCATATAATGGCTCCCACTATTTTTAATCAAATCAATAACCCTCAATCGCATTGATTTGGAAACTTTCAATCCTTGAATTTTCATAATGAGACAAGATCCATATTTCAATTAAGTCCTAAGTGAGCTTTGGCTCATCGCCCAGAACTTAATTTATTTAGGTAGGAACAATTCCAATTGTATCTCATACAACTCTTGAACAATATAAGATAAGCATCATATGCCCGACGTATATATCCTATCGTATGCCCCGAGCCCAAGTCCGACTTGATAGCCCAGTTAAGTCAAACCATGTCTAATCATCGGCAAAATAGTACCCAACACACTCAGCTTTGGCATGACCTATGTTGGCTCCCATTTCCCGCATTCTCTCCTCCTAAGATTGTCCCTACATACCCAGCTTTGGCATGACCTATGTAGGGTCGATCAGAGTATCGAGAGCGATTTAGACTTATGGAAGGCACTTCATAACTTAACATTGTTTTGAGGGATTTTATTTAATATTATATGTTATTATGCAATATTCAAAGAACATCACATGTACTAATAGAATAAAGATAATAACAATGATATATCATGGCCTTGATCTTTATGAACTAACATAAGGAATTCCTAATATATGTTTCATCTCCATGAAATTTTTCTTAGATTGTATTTGGAAATCTTATCTCCATGTATAGAAATCGATGAACTCTTTCATTGCCATGATGTGTGGTTTAAAATAAACTTGTCATCTTAATGATGTATTCATGATGGATGATGAACTCCTTCATCTCAATGATGTATGTGTTATGCCTAATGAACTTTCTCATTATATCAACACATATCAACTAATATATCAAATATAAACATAATCATATTATGTTTCGATTATTTACCCATTTATAAAATATATATATATATATAAATATAAGGCTTATGAATGCGAATTTGGGGCACGGTCGTCATTGTCAATATTTGACAAGTCAAAAACCATTATTTGATTTGGTCAACATTTGACTCGGTCAACGATCAACATTTGACAAGGTCAACAGTCAATGGTCAATATTTTGACTAGGTTATGATCAACTTTTGACCAATTTAATGGTCAACAATCAAGGGGTAAATTAGTGTAGTCAACTGTCAACAATTAACAGTCAACAGTCAACATAGTCCACAGTCAACACAGTGGGTCAACAGTCAACTGTCAACATGATCAACATTGTCAACACACATTTTTCTACACATTAATGCATCATATGCATCTTTTCATGAATTCAATACATCACATGTAACTTTTCATGAAATAATGCATCACATGCACCATTTCAAAAGGCAATTCATAGTATGCACCCTTTCATGAAGACACAACTATTCAAGAGGTCACAACTCTTGCGATTGCACCTTTTCGGTCGTACCTCTTGGTTGCGCATGTCGATTACACTCGTTGGTTGCATCTCTTGGTCGCAATTGTTAGACGTAATCTATTGGATGTGATATTTGGATCATATCCATTGGCCACACCCTTTAGTCACACCCTTTCGTCGCACCCATTCGTCGCAACCTTATGGACGTGATATTTGGATCGCATCCGTTGGTCACACCCTTTCGTCGCAACCTTTGGTCGCAACCTTTCGTCGCGTCTTTTGAATGTGACATTAGAATCGCATCCCTTGGTCACACCCGTTAGTCGCACCTTTTGGTCGCACCCTTTGGTCCCATCCGTTGGTCGCAACCTTTTGTCGCGTCTTTTGGATGTGACATTTGAATATCGCATCCTTTGGTTACACCCGTTAGTCGCACCTTTTGGTCGCACCCTTTGGTCGTGACCTCTGAATCATATTTCTTGGTCGTAACTCTTGGATGTAACTTTTGGTTCACATTCTTTTGAATGCACAATTTGGATGCAAATCATGCATAAACTTTTTATGTTGTTTCTTAACACGTGATCATATCTGGCATGTGTAATATTTGCTTAAACAAACCAAATTGCTTGTCAAGGCAATACAACCAAAATATAAATCGTTCCCTATATCCTTCTGTTTCGATTTAAAGAAAAATCGACAAGGGAATATGGATCAATTTATGATATGAATATGGACCAATTCATGACACATCTGAAGTCACCCCTAAATGGATAAACTTGATGTTTCACGAGATTATTCAAAACACGCCTAAGTTTCTTCAACATGAAGATAAGTATGAACATACATAGACAACGTGGCCATTCAAATCTCGTTTAATGTTCCGCGCATAAACTTGGCTGCCAACTTAATTATAGTTTAAGCAAAATATATTTTTAAACCATTATATTAGATACATTTTTCAATGCAACTCTTGCATTAATCTCACGGGATGCATCCTTTCGAAATATATCTTTTGGTTGCAACAATTGCATACACTTTTTCATGAATCTCCAAAATTTCGCATCCATTCACATTGAAAATTCAACACTTGAATTAACATCTTTCATTTTAAACATTCAACACTTAAATATTTAATATGCAAGCCTTATAACTATAAATCAGAATTATAAATGGTATCTAAATAGTATATATCGCATATATACCAACTCAATTTAACCGAAACAAGCACGTTGCTCTGATACCACTGTTGGGTTTTCAGACGTGCATAACGCAGCGGAAAAATAAAAATTTCGTCCAAAACCAATCCGAGAATCCGTGCGTATCGATTAAATCAAAGAAATAAATCTTAAAGATACCTTTCGGATTACGCTTAATCCGTGACGCTCAAACCATGCGTGTTGTCCAAGCGCCTCTAAACCGGTTACCGTCCTAACCGATTTTACGTCCGTCTAGGCCGTCTAGGTCGGATTGTGTGGAAGTCATCTACCGTACACACAATCGGTCTCCACCAAAACTCTCAACAACCCGTTCTCATCTTCTTTGGCCGAATAGATCACAAGCGCCGAAAGTACGAACGCCTCTACCGGTGTCCACACGAACAAACTTCTTAAAACGGGAAGAAGAACAATATATATGCTAGTAGCTTGTTCTTCTCTTGCACAAGAAAACTCTTCTTATTTTATCTCACAAAAGATGTATATAATTCCTCTCATATAATCGCACTCTTTCATTTTTGTCATACAAAAAGAAAGCACCCTTTCATAATTTTGTCAAGCACCCTTTCAATATTTATGCTAGTAGCTTGACAAAATTATGAAATTGTGTTTTATTTTTATATGACAAAAATGAAAGAGTGGGATTATATGAGAGGAATTATTCATCTTTTGTGAGACAAAGTAAGAAGAAGAAAAAGAGTTTTCTTATGCAAGAGGCATTCGTATTTTCGGGCTTGTTATCTGTTCGGCCTAAGAAGATGAGAACGGGTTGTTAAGAGTTTCGGTGAAGATCCGCGGATGGATAATCGGTTTGAACAGTAACCGATTGAAAGACGCTTGATGGCACATATGATTTGAGCGTCACGGATTAATCGTAATCCAAAGGTATCTTTAATTCTTATTTCTTTGATTTAACCCATACGCACGGATTCTTGAATTGGTTTTGGAAAAAAAATTATTTTCCGCTGCGTTTAACTACGTTTGAAACCAACAGTATACCCGAGATAAGTCTCAGTTTGGAGTGAAAAAAACACAAAACAAAATACTAAGTTCAAAATGCAAACAACACAGGAAAATATGAGACTAGAAAGACATTGATGTTGTTGTCGGTTTGATGATGTTTAAAATAATTCCGTAATTACTAATTTTGTTTGAGAATGTCTTATTAGCTTAGAATGTCATACGTTCAAGTTTTCAGAAATGTAGATTTCATCGGAATGGAAGCATCTCTTTGATATCAGGAAGACTAGAAGTCGTCACGCTTTTAAAGGATTTCAAGAGAGGATTTCAAGGCGTGGGAGCAAGCTTCTCAGTTCTTCGTGTGTGTGTTGTTTGGTGAGCAATTTAGTTATTATTAAAAAGAGAATATAATCTGTAAATTGCCAAATTCTGGCTAGTTCCATTGACAACGGAAGTGGTCCGCGCCATCGGACCACTGTATTGACAACGGAACCATCCGTTGAAGAATTTTTCTTCCTGACATCGATTGTCGATTTTTTGCTGTATAGTCCGTTGGCAACGGGATTGTTTCGTTATCAACGGACCATAAGATATTTAGTCATTGGGAAAATATATAGCTTTAATTGTATCACATTTAAACAATTATATTTATCTTTTTATGGGATTGAGGTGATTTCATGAATTTTAATTCTTTTTTAGTACTTTGTGATAGGTGAATTAGGGTTGATGCGCAACATGATGCTTTATGAATGAATTCCGAGATGATGCTCTATGAATGAATATAAGATGTTTATATTTTATTTATTATAAATGTATGAATGTGTATAGATATTTATATTTATTTGTATGTATGAATGTATGTGTATGGAAATTATGGATGTATCATATATGTATATTGGTATTTTGGATGTATTTACCTTTTTAACTTTTGTACAGGTAGAGAGAACTGCACAATGAAGGGGCATATATGTCGTGAAACTTTATCCAGCAACACTGCACTTTTTGATAATTCAAAAAGTTTGAGGATGTAATACATTTTATTTTATTTTTTTTGTATTCTTTGTGTTTTTTGTGAGACTAGGAGTAGCTAGTAGTAGTTGTACTTATTATTTGAGCTTACATTACAAGCTCTTTTTATCTATGGTTAAATATATGGATATTTTTATGTAATGTTATTTGATATTATAGTTTGTATTATTAATGGTATGTATGTGTTTATTATGGTTATTGTAAATTTATTCCCATATAATTCCAAGAAATGAAATTAGAACATATTCCATTACAAAAACATGACATAAATAATTTTGCAACTCAGCATACAAATATGTGTAAACCTTACCAAAAATTATCTATCAAATTATCCACCACAATACACAAATTCAATACAATTCATACAATTTAATACACATTCAATAGTCAAAAAATAATTTAACACACAATTCAGTACAATTCATACAATTTGCACGCATCATCTCGGGGATTCCTTCATAGAGCATCATCTTGGGAATTAATACAATTTGACTATCACCTTAAGCATCGAACTTAACTGACCTATTACAAACTATCAAAAAATAATTAAAATACATCAATTTACCTCACAATCCCTTAAAAAGACAAACATAATTGTTTAAATGTGAAAAAACTAGCTAATAATCACATGAAGTTAGCACTTCGCATTTATTCTTTAATATTTAATCATACCTCAATTTAGCCCTAAACCCTAAACCGAAATGTTTAATCTACCCAATTAACAAATGACAAAAAATTAACAATAATCTTGAAGTCACAAGTTCAACTTGCTTGCTTAATCTGCAATTATGAAGCTCAAATTAACCACTAATTATTCAGTTATGATTCAATTATCTCTAATTATTCAATTAATCCTAATTGTTCCATTCTACACAAAATCGTAAAATATATTACATGAGTGTCTACCAAACCAAATTGAGAATTATGCTTAACCATAATTATATCTGATTGTACACAAAATAAGCCTAGGGTTTGTTAGATAGAGATGAATAATCTATTCTAGAGTTTGAATTGAGTCTTACTTGAGAGAAAGAGCGAGATTGAGGAAAGTAGGGATGTTTATTCGGTCGGTTCTATTCAAACCGAACCGAATAAGACCAAACCGAACTAAACCAAACTGAATAAGATTTGAACCAAACCGAACCGAGCTAAGTCAAAATTGAATTTTAAACCGAACCAAACAAAACCGGGTTTATTTCGGTTTATTCGGTTAAACCGAATTAGAGTGATATATGAATAATTTTAAATCAAAATTAACAAATTTTAAACAAAATAATGATTATATTAATTAATAATAATAAATAATTAAGTTTAAATCAAGGTTGCAAATAAAGTTTAGCGGTGTGTTGCGTTTAGGATTTTCATATAGCGAATTGCATATAGCTCAGCGTATAACACATATATTGCGGAGATATATTTTTATAGCGGATAATATGTGTAAATATTATTTTTCCTATATATCATTACATAATATATGCACCACAAAATCTAAAAGAAGAAATATGCAACACTAAAATATGATTAATATTAAAATATTAACAATAAAAATTTGAAATGTTTTTGTCAAAATCTATATGTCCAAAATCAAAATATGATTAATATTAAAATATTAAAATACAACATATTTATTCATTAAAAAAATATCCATTAAAAAAAATCCATCAAAAATGCTATTAAGCTGCTACATCGCAACATACACGCGCAACACTGCTATTACGGACTGCTTCACAGCTAAATCGTCGAAAAATGCTACACCGCAATAAAACCGCTGCGCGCAACGTTTAGCTTCCGGAAACCGTTATAGTACCGCTATTGCGCCGCTACAGACCGCTATTGCGCCGCTAGTTTAATGTATTATAAATTAGCAAAATTAGCAACAAAACCTATTAGTTCTGTCGGTTCGGTTTATTCGATTTTTGATAACCAAAACCGAACCGGTTTAATCGAACAACTCAAATTTTAAAACCGAACCGAACCGAATTGACCAAAAAACTGAATCTAACTAACCGAAATTGTTCGGTTCGGGAACCGAATGAACATCCCTAGAGGAAAGGGACGAAATATAGGTTGTGCGACTAGTGACCAAGAGATGGTCGGATTTGGGGTGGGAACTCGGTTTTGTGGCTTTTCTTCGTGTGAGAGCAAGAAGAGAAGAGAGGGCAGGCCGATAGGGCTAACGTATGACAGAGGAGAGGCGAGAGGGTGGTGGCGGTGATTGGGGCTTCGTGCGAAATGGAGAAGGTAGAGAGAGGGCGTGAGAAAAAGGGAGAAAGAATGAGGCGTGCAAAGAGGGAGAAAGAAGGGGACGGGTTGGGAGAAAGAATGGGCTAGCGGGTTTTATTTTCTTAACGGGTTGGATCCGATATTTTATTTTAAAAGAGAGATGAATCCTAGCCTCTTATCTTAAATTTGATCAAGGCCTCGAGGGTAGATATGAGGATTGGCTAAATAGATGCCTAATTAGATGGTAATTGATCCGGCCCAAGGGTGGCTGATCAAAAGACTTTTTTCTTATGAAGAGATCAGATTTATGTAATTTTTGTGACTGGTTTTTTTCTTTTTCATTTTATCCCCGAGACATCTTATAAGCTTTCGTTATTTTTTTTTTAAGGAATGCCAGGTGATTACCTGTTCCGTTAGATTTTATTTTATTAATAGAAAATATAAAGTAGTTTGTTACATAAGAAATGGAATGGAAAAATACAAGTGTTTGAAGACATCAATGAAACATTTAGCAAGGATGGAATAATATGCCTATCTAGTCTGACTCGGTTATAGATGAGTCGTCCATAGAGCGGCTAGTTGAATGACTTCTTTGGGTATCACCTTATGTGGTTTCTTCGCCGGATTTAAAGATTCGCCGGTTTCGTTCTTTGGGTACCATACCGTCGCGCATGTGGGAACTAATTTTTTTGTAGGTCTGGTTGGATGTGTCTCCGTTGTTCATGCCAAAAAAAGCTTGGTTGAGGAAGGTAGGTCATTAAAGTCCCATAGTGCTTGAATGTGTGACCAGTTCCTTTGCCATAAATGCAGGTGGCTAGGAGATGGTAGGTGGTCTTGAGCTCTCTGTTGCACAGAGCGCACCTCAGATCATGAGGCCATTGCCGTTTGTGAAGGTTTTCTCCCATAAGAATCTTGTTGTTGAACGTAAGCCAGGCGAAGATCTTAACTTTTAGAGGTATCTTCATCTTCCATAACTTGTTTTGCCATTGGATAAGAATACCGGAATTGGCCAATGTCGCATAGGCCGATTTGGATGTGTATTGGGTTTAAGCTCCCAATGGCCATATGGCTATAAAATACATTATTTGAAAACCATAGGGCTATAAAATACTTATCATAGATAAACTTCTGCACGATCTCTTAAACACAGAAATAGAGAAACAATTAGGAATATGAGTGATTCAATTATTGAACCGACTAAGTTATCTCAACCGAATTAAAACAATATACTAAACTGGTTTATTCAGTTATACCGGACTGAATGAAAGATAATATATACAAAGTCTAAACTGACAATAGAAAAAACTACATAAAAATATTAAATTTTCATAGTACTAAATTAGTAAGTCTAGTTAATATAACTACATTATGAAGTCCAAATATTCGTAATGCTAAATTATTACGTTTCAACATAAGAAAGCTAGCATGCCCAGAATAGCATGGTAGCCAAACTAAATTATAAACTACATATTAGCATTCATTCAAGAATTACAAATACTAGAGCGTCCCTACATAAGAAAGCTAGCATGACCAGAATAGCATGGTAGCCAAACTAAACTATAAACTACATATTAGCATTCATTCAAGAATTACAAATACTAGAGCGTCCCTCGCGTTGCTTCGGAATAGAGCGATAAAATTTTATAAAAATAATAAGTGAAAAATAATTTGTGATTTCAAGCGAAAAATATGATAAGAATATTTTATAGTAACAATAATTTTAACACAAATTTAACTGTATAATTAGGAAAAGATACTATTATATTAACATAAACTAATAGTGATATTATTAGAATCATACTATCTTTCATAATTTTTAAAAATAGTAGATGTAATTGATGAATAATAATAATAATAATAATAATAATAATAATAATAATAATAATAATAATAATAATAATAATAATAATAATAATAATAATAATAATAATAATAATATCATGTGTAATTATAATATCATGTATAGCTTAAAAAAATAGGTATCATTTATAACTTTTAAAATAGTAGATGTAATTCAAAAAAAATAATATGTATCATTAAAATAATATCATGTATAATTATAACATCATGTATAATTTTTTCTTAAATATGTATCATTAAAATAATAGTAATTAAATCTATTATTAAAATATATTTTATATTTAATGATAATAATAACAAATATTATCAATAGGAAAAGAACATAAAATTTTAGAAAATATTTTTTCTTACAAAAAAAATAACATCAAGTATTTTTTTTTCTTTAATAATAATATAAGAGCAAATAAAAAAATTAGGGAGAAACAATCTGGGCTGTAAGATTGAGTGGAATTTTCTTGAAAGCAGAATTGGGCCTATTGTTAAGATTAAAAAAAATGAAAAGAAGAAGAAGAAGAAAATTGTTGAAGATGAGAACCTGGGTCTCTTAGGTGAAGGCCAAGCGGAAGACCACTCTGTCACATTGATTTTGTGATTTCCTTCGCTTAACTCTGATATAAATAAGTGTTTAAGACCTAAAAAAAATACAACAAAAAGCGCTATAGACAGGACTTGAACACTGGTCTCCAGGATGGCAAGCGAGCACCGTACCACCAGACCAAACTAAGCTTTCTACTGTGATACCTCAAAAATAATATAAGTAGGTATTTCCGTGACATGGACACGTGTCAAAAATTATTGCAATCCGACCAACTTTGATGTTTATCTATTATGATTACCAGAGCATCCATCTCCATCTTACAAGATTCTGCAAACACAAAAGAGAGAAAATATGAGTTAGTTCTCTGTAGATTTTGTTTGTTGATAGACTATGTTATATGCTATGTGGATATTTGCATCGGACACATCTAAAACATGTATCAATCACACCACATGCTTAAATATTTTAATATTAATTTAAATTATGACATGGCTTAGATATGTGTTGAATATTGTAATAATAATAAACCCGAGTTATTTGTTTTGCAACAGTAATTCTTAAACCTCCTTAATCCTAGAGGTGAAAACGGGTCAAATAATATCTGACCAATCCGTATTCATATCTGCAAAATATTCGTATTCGAAAAAACTTATCCGTATCCGGCCGTATATAAATACGGATACGGTAATGAATTTAACTAAATAATATCCGAACGGGTATGGATAATATATGTATCCGAATAATTATAATCTGAATATTATTTGTTTTAGGATATTTTACTATATATTGAATATGAATACTACATATATATAATGATTTTAAAAATATTTTAGCCGTTTTATCATTTTTAAATACGAATAAGAATATTTATCTATATCCATCAATTTATTCATTAATATTTTGAAACTTGTCATGATTTTATTATTATTTTATTATTTTGTTGTTGTTAATATTGAATATATATTTGAAAGAAGATGTAATTCATCTACATATGGATATCCGATAAATATCCGTATATGTATTCGTATCCAGTAATATCTGAACCAGATCCACATTTGGATCTGTATTCATATTCGAATTCGAAAAAATAATACGAATACAAATATAATATGACCCAATAAGAACTGTATCCCAAGCATTTCATGCCTACTTAATCCACATCATCAAATTACTAATAATCATTTGATTAATTACTGGTCACGATGATGATGATTACTTAGGGAGGGGATACGCTCTAAAGGACTTTGAAAAACTTTTTTTTTCAAAGCCATGATCCACCGTTGAATTAATGAAATCTCAGCAATCTAGATTTTGACAAAACTGAGCAATTTTTAACAGAGTTTTAAGCTCACTGGAGTTCTCCATTATTCTTTCTTTCTCACTGGTCTCTTCTCTCTCCCTTCGCTCTCTCTCAGACTCAATTTTATTGTCTCCTCCCTCTCCCCGTCTCTCTCGCTCGTTCTCACCTTCGCACTGGTGTTCTTACTCACCCATCACTCTCTCTCTCTCTCCTCTCTCTCTCTCTCTAGCTCCATCTCCATTACCGATAGGATTGATTTTGGGCTTTCCCCTTTTCAGGCCAGGGTTAGGGTTCCACCTCTGAACTGAGAAGAAACAATCTATTAAACTTCGAACTATCTCTGTTCAGGTACCGGACCATGTTTCTATCTACTCCCATATATTCGTCTTATCTGTTACAAATTGATATCAACGCGTAAATGTAATTTTGTAAATTCTGTTGGAATTGGAGGTACATTTTTATCTTATAAAAATATCAATTTTTGTCAACTATTAATCATTGTTGGTACCTACCAGTATCACAATTAATTGTTGATTTTACGACATTTTGTTGTCAAAATATTTAATGTATTTAAGCATGTTTTGGTGTTGTGATTGTGGCTGTTCAATTGTAATATTGAATTCAATTTGTGGCTAAATGAGTGAGGCTTAATTGAGTCAAGGACCAGTGATCAATTGTAGCCAAGAAATATGCATTAATTTGTTATTAGTATCTATATAATGCCTGTTAAATATGCAACACTAAGCCCAATTCAACTTTAGCCCTAAAATATGAAGAATCTAGAATCAAGTCAAGGCTACCAAAATATCTTGACTCTAGAATCATTTATTAAAATATCATTGTTGTAGGTAGGTTAGTCTCTAGAAAATTCTACAAAAATATCTTAGGTCTAGATGTCTTTATCCTCTTGTATAAATAAGAGTCTCATTCTCACCATTTACATCAAGCCACAAAATAAATTCCTCTCTCTAATAAAGAGTGTTGTGAGAGTTGTAGTGGTTTAGTTGGAGGTCTAATAATATAGAAGTAGTAGGGTTGTAATTTTGGAGGTTTAGTAATTGAGTAGCGAAATATATTGTAATATTATTGAAAGAATAATAAAGAAGTTTTATTCAAATCTCGTCTCTCTACTCTACAAAATGGTATCAGAGCGAGGAAGACGGGTCGGTGTTGTCGGAATAAACAGTGAGGGTCAGAGTTAAGTTCCGAGAGTTTGCGAGTAGTACAGTAGTCCAAATAGCCGTGTGTCGGCATTTTGTCGGAGGAGTTGCCGGAAGAGAGAAGGCTTAGCTGAAGCCAATAGACTAAGTCGCATTCATGGATTTTGGAGGTTCAACTGCCGGGTGGAAGAAGCTGAACGGCAACAAGTGGAAGAAGCTGAACGGCAACAACTAAATCTACTGGAAGGTCTGCATAGAATCCTACCTGCAAGGACAGGATCTTTGGGAGGTGGTAGATGGATATGAGATGACTCCGCCAGAGGTCGCTACTGAAAAAGCGACAGTATCCGAAACTATCGATGACCCAAAACTAACCAAGGAGAAGAAGACTCCATCCGCAGAGAATGAGGCTCTGCGAAAATGGCGTATCAAGGCCGGAAAGGCGATGTATGTACTCAGGACCTCAGTTGAAGAGGAGCTACTTGAGTACATTCGAGAAGCGATAATGTCGAAAGTCGCTTGGGATATTCTAGCGACACTATTCTCCAAGAAGAATGACGCCCGCCTCCAACTACTCGAGAAGGAGCTCATGACGCTTTCACAAGGCAGTATGACAATCAGTCAGTACTTCACGAAGATAAAGTCCATTTGTAGCGAGATCACGCAGATCGCCCCTGAAGAGAAAATAAGCGAGCAACGGGTGAGGAGGATAATAATCAACGGATTGAAACCCGACTATAGCGGGTTTATGGCAGCAGTCCAGGGTTGGTCGACTCCACCAACACTACTGGTATGAACTTTGTCCATGTCTTTCATGAGCGAGTTCGACATCTCTAAAAAGCGTTTCTCGAAGAGGTCCAGTTTATCAAGCCATTTGTCTTCAAAAGAGATTTGAGGTTGTTGATATTCTTGGTATGGAGCGTAGTACTCATTTTGGTGGAGGTGAGGTTGAGAGAAATGGGTTGGTGTGGCAGGCATGTACGGGTTTTGGAAGTTCATTTGAGTTTGAAAACCCCAAGGTTGGTTCAACATTTCATCCCTCGACTCCTGATTAGACGATTGGTTGAACAACGCTCCTTGCTCGTAATATTGCCCGTAGAGAGGTCGTGTCTGGTCGAAGAAGCTTTCGCCATTGTGCCTTCGATAGCCGTCGAGTGGCCATCCCGTCCACGTTTGTCTTCCCGTCATTGAGTCTCATTCACCTCACGCCTTGCCAATCCATTGAAGATCTTGCGCCCTAATAACCTTTAAAAATAAGAGAGACAAAAACACTAGAGAAAATATGAGATGGGTTAGTTAAAAACTTGATGCAAGCCGCCTCCCCGGCAACGGCACCATTTGTAAATCGTGGTAAAATCGTCGTTGAATTTCACACAATTTAACAAAACAATTTATATTTCCCTATTAATCAATTATGAGTATGAGTGATAACGAGTTTAGGGTCGAACACAAGGAGGTGTGGCCTCAAGTATTAACTAGTCTCAATGATTATTCTTTAGTATAAAATCTTGTAATTCAAGGGTTATTACATAAATTTTCAAGTTTAAATTTTATTTTCAACCTTATCGTAAAAATTCAGCACGTCACACTTTGGTGTTTTAATTCGTAACTTGACCAAATAAACTCCGAATCCAACTCACGAGATACCGTTGGAAACTAGAAAGAGATCTATGATATGGTACTTTCTTGGTATTACTTGTTTTATTCAAAAATTTCGAGATATTTGCAATTCAGTCCAGAACTTATCCCAGATTCAAAATCGGTTCAGCAGTAACTTCAGAAAATTATAGAAAAATCACCAAAACTTGAAAAATCCCAAAATTCGTACAGAAATTCAATTATCACGTTTTGGATTATCTGTTAAAATTTCATATAATGATGTTTTGTAGTTTGAGATTTATAATGAAAATTCGGATCTGGATCGAAACTGGTTCGACGGCGATCGTACTCACAAAAATTATAATATCTCCTAATCTGTCTTAACAACTACTATTTAAAAATTTATATTTGGATTCTAAACTTCAAATTACTTCAAATAGAACTATTTTTGGATTTTTATTATTTGTTTTTATATTTTTTAAAATTCGAAGAAAAGAAACAAGAATTGGACAAAAGTTTAAAAAAAAGAGAAAAAATACAATTTTGGAAAATTAATATCTCACAGATTACAGATCGGAATTGGGCAAAATTTGGGTTGAAAATTATCTACTAAATGCGAACTAAATTTTAAAAATATTTATTTAATTTTTCGGATCCGAATTAGACACGAAATTAAGGGAAAAAGACTGAAAAAAACAGAGATGAAACATCAGCAAACGAAACCGATTAGGGTTTGATTTTTGGTTTAAAAGTAGGGATTTTTAAGAGTATTTGATCAAGAATACCATCCTTAATCACTGAATATTCAATCTTCAAGATTTGTATAACAAGTTTAAGTAAATTCAAGCTAGAAAAACTCAATTAATGGACCGAAAATTGGATCTAAACAAAACTCAGCCAACTCATGTTCAAATCATAAAATTCGATCCAAAACTTCAATTAATCAATCAGAATTCTCAGCCAAGACCTCGAATGACTAATTGGTCATAAAACACATGCAATTATAGGTCTAATTGATCTAATAAATTCAGCCAAATCAATCAAATCAACGATTTTCATTTTTAATAGTGATATATGAACAATTACACAAATCGGTCAAATTGATTCAAAATAAAGCAAAATTTCAAGTGATTCCTTCACAAATATCTATCCCTACACAGATCTACTCAATCATGATTAAACAAATACGATTCGATCTCAAATTCATCATTTTACACCAAAAATTCAGATTTGAAAAATTAGGACAAAAAGAAAGAATTTAAGAAGGATTTAATCAAACCACAATGAGAAATCCAAGCTAGGACCTTCCTTGAGTTGATTTGAAGCTCCAATTGCACCTCGATTCAAGCTAGAATGGACTGATTCGAATTTTCCCCAAATCAGCCCCAAATTGCATGATTTCACTCAAAAATGAAAATTAGAGCTCAAGAAAGCTTGAAACTCATTAATGGATATTGTAGAGGTTAGAGAAGATGAATGGAGAGTGGTGTATAAGTTAAGGGGAGTGGGAGAATGAGTGATTTTAGAGAATGGATGAAAGAGCGTGTTTTGATGGATTGAAATACGGTTCTTTATATTGAGAGTTGAGGGATATTCTGGGGCTTGTGATTGGCTTAGGAGGATTAGGGAACTGTACTGAAGATCTGGACCGAATTTTGTTGTATTCCGTTGAAAAATGAGGGAGAATTTCGAATTTTAGTATTTGGCGGTTATTTTGAAATCTGGAATTTCGTCGAACGGTTTAGTGACATCATTTCAAACTCAAATATCTCTCTCATTTCTTCATCATTTTTGGTGTTCTTCATATCCATGGAAAGAGGAAAGAGAGAAGAAGAGAATGGAATTGGTTTTACATGAAACGGAGGTCTGTGAAGTGAGTTATGGACTTGAGAAGTTTCAGCTCGAATTGAGTTATTTCAGCAAAAACAGAATTCAATTTCATCGAATACTTATTTCAAACTCGATTATCTCACTCAATTCTTCATCATTTTATGAGTTCTTTATATGGTTGGAAAGAGGGAAATTAGTAGAAGAGAATGGCATTGGAATTATTTCAAAAAAAAGGTTTGTAGAGGAAATGGCAAGCTTGAAAAAACTGCAGCTCGAAATTGTTTATTTTTGGGCTGACAGGAGGTTTTTCGCGTTTTGCGGCCAACTCTGGCCATTCCAGCGATGATGAATGATACAGTTGTGCTTGTCTTGTCAAGACGAGTCAAATGGTGGTGAGTTTGTTCAATTATGAGCATTTCGAAAAATCAGCGCTTTTGAGAGAGAAAGAGTTGACTGCGATTACGACGGTTGACCAGAATTTTGATGCGTCTTTTTTTTTCTCTATTCTTTCGCTGCTATGGTTATTTTGAGGTGTAGAAAGATGGTTAGGATCCATTTGATCGGAACATTACATTCCGATACGAAACGTCATGAAAAACATGGACGTTTTTTCTCTGTTTTGGGACCGAACGTGGTCGGTTTACGTATCGGTTCGGCTGAAGAATGTCATGAGACAGTTGACGTTTTCATAACGTTTTGTGGTCGTTTCTTATTCGTTCCAATGTTTGGTCTTTTCCACCGACGTTGTTTATCGTTTAAGGTTAGAGAAGTATGTGTATGGGAAATGTGAGGGTTTTAGGGATAATTTGGCCATCGTTGGCCCATTATTTGCGTTATGGTGCTTCTTTTGGAGTTGACTTTCGAATAAATCCTCCAATTCTTCTTTTTATGGCTTTTTGCCTGTAAAATAACACAAAAATGTATTAAGAGGTTTCAAATTATGTTTTATGAGTTATGAGTCTTTTTCATACATTTTATGTGAAATTCGATTGAATTTGAGATGATAAATACGCTAAAAATGTGTATAAAAATACACATTACAGGGCCGTAGGAGGTGAAGGTGTACCGCAACCTCAAAGCTATGGGCACACCAATAATGGAGGGCCGAAAAATGGAGTCAATCTACGTAATGTCAGCACAATCAGCTTACGGAGACAAAACTCGGAGTAATGATACGGCGGATCTCTGGCATGCACGACTGGGGCACGTAAGCTACCACAAGCTTAAGTTGATGGTCGAGAGGTCGATGGTCAAAGGTCTTCCTGGAGTAGAGGTGCGGACCGACACAGTATGTGCCGGTTGCCAATTCAGTAAAGCTCATCAGCTTCCTTTCCAGCAATCTAAGTACAAAGCTAAGGAACCTTTGGAGCTAATACACTCGGATGTCTTCGGTCCGATTAAGCAAGCTTCAATAAGTGGTTTAAAGTATATGGTGACCTTCATTGATGATTTCTCGAGATATGTGTTGGTGTTTTTCATGAAAGAAAAATCGGAGGCGTTATCAAAGTTCAACGAGTTTAAGGAGAAGGCGGAAAGTGAACTCATCAAGAAAGTTCAGTGTCTCCGTACAGATAATGGAAGAGAATACGTAAACCGAGAATTCGATGCCTACCTGAAGGAGCATAAGATCCGAAGGCAGTTAACCTGCCCCAACACCCCACAACAGAATGGAGTAGCCGAGAGGAGGAACCAACATATTGCAGAGATTTGCCGGAGAATGTTGCATGCTAAAAATGTGCCAGCGAGATTTTGGGCCGAGTGCATGAAGACAGCCGCACACATCATCAACCAACTTCTACAAGAGAAGATGGGTTATGTCTCGCCATTCCAGAAACTCTGGAAACTTAAACCCCAAATTAGCCACTTCAAGGTGTTCGGATGTGTGTGCAACGTGTTTGTGCCTGATCATTTTCGGACCAAATTTGACAAAAAGGCGATTCGATGTATCTTTGTCGGGTACGATGATGAAAGGAAAGGATGGAGGTGTTGTGATCCAACGACAGGGCGCGTCCACACCTCAAGAAACGTAATTTTCGACGAAGTCTCATCATGGTGGCCAACCGAAGGTGCAATACAAGTAAATTCAGAGGATCGTGAGTCACAATTTGAGGAAAGAACCAGCGACGAAGCCCAAGAAAGTGTCGAGACACCGACATCCACAATAGAAAAGGGACAAAGTCCAATCGCCACAAAAACCAAGAGCCCATGGAAAACCGGAGTACTCGAAGATGGTGAAGGTATGACTCCAGACCTACAAGAAGTGGTGGAAGAAATACCCCCGTCAATAAGAAAGTCATCAAGAGCAAGGCGTCCAAACCCGAAGTACGCAAACGCCGCGGTCGGTGAAGATAACTCGGTTGAAGAGCCGACAACTTATGAAGAAGCAGTAAAGAACAATAAGTGGAAAGAGGCAATGGAGGAGGAGATGGTGGCTCTAAGGTAAAACCAAACGTGGGAGTTAGTCCCACAACCGAATGGAGTAAAACCGATTTCGTGCAAGAGGATGTACAAAGTGAAAACCAAAGCAGATGAGTCAATCGAAAGATAAATGGCTCGACTAGTTGCACGAGGGTTCTCACAGCAATACGGGCTGAACTATGATGAGACATTCAGTCTGGTGGCGAAGATGACAACGGTACGAGTCCTCTTAGCACTTGCGGCAAGTAAAGGATGGAAGATTTGGCAGATGGACGTGAAGAACGCTTTCCTGCATGGTGAGCTCGATCGAGAAATATACATGGATCAACCACAATGATTCGTGAGTATAACCCATCCAGAGTATGTGTGCAAGTTCAAGAAGGCGTTGTACGGACTAAAACAGGCCCCGAGAGTTTGGTACGGGAAAATAGCAGAGTTTCTTGTACAAAGTGGCTATACAGTGGCGACAACAGACTCGAGCCTATTCACCAAGAACATTAGAGGCAAACTCGCTATAGTCTTGGTGTACGTGGATGACCTCATCTTAACCGGTGATCTCATAGAGGAGATTCGGAAAACGAAGGAGAACCTATCTGTCCGGTTCCAGATGAAGGAACTCGGAGAGTTGAAGCATTTCCTAGGGCTCGAGGTTGAGAAGACAAATAAAGGTGTATTTCTTTGCCAACAAAAATATGCAAAGGATCTTCTAGAGGCTTATGGAATGTTGGAGAGCAAGCCGCTGTCTACGCTGATGGAACCAAATGCAAAGATTTGTGCTGGAGAAGGGAAAGATCTACAAGATACTCGAATGTATCGACAACTGGTAGGAAGTCTCATCTATCTGACTCTTACCAGACCCGATATAGGCTTCGCAGTTGGAGTAGTAAGCCGTCATATGCAGAACCCCAAGAAGCCACATTTGGAGGCAGTTAGGCGGATACTTCGATACGTAAAGGGTACATTAGACTATGGTATTATGTACTGTAGAGGCGAAGAATAGGAACTAGTCGGTTATTGTGATGCTGACTATGCTGGAGATTGTGATACAAGGAGATCAACAACCGGTTATGTCTTCAGTTTGGGATCCGGAGCGGTGTCTTGGTGTAGCAAAAGACAGCCTACCGTATCCCTCTCTACAACGGAAGCGGAGTACAGAGCAGCAGCTACTGCTGCACAAGAAAGCACGTGGCTGGTCCGTCTACTAAAGGAGCTTCGCCAACCAATCGATAAAGTAAGCCTTCACTGCGACAATAGGTCGGCGGTATGCTTAGCAGAGAATCCGGTATTTCATGCAAGAACTAAACATATTGAAGTGCATTACCACTTCATACGAGAAAAGGTTCTACAAGGAGAGATTCAAATGAAACTGATACCGACAGAAGAGCAAGTCGCCGACATTTTCACAAAAGGTCTCAACACAAAGAAGTTTGAGGAGATGAGCGCTCAACTTGGAGTGCTCAGTCGATCAGTGATTCAGAGGACTTAGTGTTGAGAGGGGTGTTAAATATGCAACACTAAGCCCAATCCAACTTTAGCCCTAAAACATGAAGAATCTAGAATCAAGTCAAGGCTACTAAAATATCTTGACTCTAGAATCATCTATTAAAATATCTTTGTTGTAGGTAGGTTAGTCTCTAGAAAATTCTACAAAAATATCTTGGGTGTAGATGTCTCCATCCTCTAGTATAAATAGGAGTCTCATTCTCACCATTTGCATCAAGTCACAAAACAAAATCCTCTTTCTAATAAAGAGTGTTGTGAGAGTTGTAGTGGTTTAGTTGGAGGTCTAATAATATAGAAGTAGTAGGGTTGTAATTTTGGAGGTTTAGTAATTGAGTAGTGAAGTATATTGTAATATTATTGAGAGAATAATAAAGAAGTTTTATTCAAACCTCGTCTCTCTACTCTACAAACAATAATGAAATCTTTCCATTAATTTTTTATCTTTTCTAAATGATTCTTGTTTTGTTCATAGGTACTAGTATTATGCATAGATCCAAATTTGTCATGTCATTGCAAATTTGGTCGAAAATGATTGGCAACATCACAACTTTTCTAGGGTTGAAGAAATTTGAAACTTTCTTGTAATCTGAAGGCTCTATATTTAGTGGTAATATTAGAATTTTGATGTTGATAAACAGAGCAGTTTCTTACTAATGGTACAATAGATAGAATTTGAATGGAAGCAACTTGTATAAATATAGGTTAAGTTAATTAGGTTTACTCTATTTATTAAAAATGTTTTGGCTATATTGATATTATCATTATCCCTTTTTCTATATTTATGTATTTTAAGGGCTATGTATGATTGGAATTATTTTTCTTCATAGATTACTTATCAGTATGATTGTCGTTTTGAATAATTAATTATGAGGGTGAGCAAGCATCATACTTTCATTACTATCTCTTTTTCTTTTCTGTTTGTGTGTAAATTGTACAGCATTGTACAAGAAATTGTATTGTTACAAAAAGTCAGTTTGAATGAACAAAATTCAAAAATACAATTTGCAAGTGATAATAGAACATCTCTATTAAACTTGTATTATTATGTACAATCTCTATTAAACTTTTATTATTATTACATAATGCAAAAACTGGATGAATTGGAAATTTATAAAGTTGTTTACAAGAGTAAAAGAAAAGAACAAGAAATAGGAGAGAAAAAACTAATGGAAGGAAGGCCTTGCACATATTGATGAAGCACTTTCTCAATCACAAGCTTCTTGCATAAGTTTCAGTTACACCTTGCCTTCTCAGCATCCACCGCCCCCCTTACGTAGCCAATTATGATTCAATTGCGACAAGCTCTTCGCTGCATCCTGCCAGAAGTGCCCCTTTAGGAGTACTTGATTATGCTAGTCACAATATAGCCGTAGCCAATGTTTCGTTTCAGATAAAGTACTTTGACATTGGCAACTATTTTTGACCAAGATTTATTTTTTCATCATAATTGCTATTAGCTGAGTGGAATGATTGAATCTAGTCATATGATATATGGACGATATAAGAAAGGAGCCATGTCTGACCTACAGTACATAAAACCTTGAAACATATTCAAGCAAAATACATTTTTACCAGAACAATACTGATACTGGTACAGTACCACTACAGGATCAATGCTTGACAAAAATTGGAATCTCTACGGCTTCGTTTGGATGGAAGATAAGATGAGTATAATTTTATCTAGGTATAAGGAGCTACACCTTCTTATACGTCCATTTTGGAATGGTGTTTGACAAAATGATTGGGCCAAAAATTGAGATAGTGTTAAATTTAAAAATAAATATATTGCAATGACTTAAATGCCCTTGTTATAATATGACTAAATTATAGATATTAATATTATATAGTAATGGTATAATTACAATTTAGCTATATTAAATTGAAATATATTAAAATAATATATATATTAAAAAATTAAGTTCAAATTAGAAATAAAATATATTAAAATATTAATATCTCTTTAAAGTTATAAATTAAATTAAATTAGTATTAATTTATTTATTAAACTAATATATTAAGTTAACTAAAAAATATTTATTAATATTAAAATAATAATAAATATGAGTAAAATTAATTATATATTAATTTATTATTATCTATAATTAATTTAAATTAATTATTATACATTAAATATCAATATTATATGATTCATTATATATTAAAATTTTAGGAATTATATTAAATTATATTAATATATTGGTTATGTATTAATATTATATTAATTATATATTAAAATTATATATGAATTATATAATATATATTACATGATGTTAATATAATAAAAATATATGAGGGTAATTTGGGAATGAAGTGAGAGAATAAAAGAGGTATAAATTTATAACTGCTTGTTGGTGGTATAAGTTTATACCCATATTTTTAATCTATTCCTCCCTTTCCGTTCTTCATTTGTTCTTGTTTGGCAAGGAATAGAGGGATAAGCATAGTTATACCTTGCTTATCCCTCATCCAATCGGGCCTACGTGTTTAAGTACTCCCAATTCAAACTATTTTCTCAAAATTAATCCACAAATTAATCTCAATTCAAGAAAGATAAGATGAATATTTAGGAGTTGATATTAGACGCTTCAGATAATATGAATATTTAGTGGTACCTGAACAGAGAATTTGGCAAACGGTGCCACTAATCAATTCAAATAAACCGAAATAGGAAAGTAATTGAAGTAATTTGAAAGAAAAGATGTGAATTTCGATAATTGTCACTTTATTTTAACTCCACCAGAGACCAAATTCACATTCTTCCTCACTGATTCGCTCCAAAGGCCTGTGACAAAACTGCTGTATAGACGGTTTATTCTGAGATCGTATCGAGCAGGTGGAATCCCAACCCAAACAGGGAAATGAAAAATCTTGAGCTCTTTCAGAGAGAGAAAGAGAGATATATAGAGTGACGGGTGAGCAAGAACACTAGTGCGAAGGTGAGAGCGAGCGAGAGAGAGACCGGGAGAGAGGCGACGAGAAAATGAAGTCTGAGAGAGAAGTGAGAAAGAAATCCAGTGAAAGTTCTCCAAACTCTGGTAAAATTGCTCCGTTTTTGTAATAATCTAGACTGGTAGTTGATTCAACGGTGAATCATGGCTTTGAAAAAAACGTTTTTCAAAGTCCTTTGTAACATAAATCTCTTCATTTCGGTCTTTACCTTCTGGTCCCCTCTTTTCCTCACACTCGCGTCCAATCCATTTGCCAAAAGCTCTCTCTCTCCCCTTGTTTTCTTTCCCACCTTTCTCGTTGGAATTGCCCTCTCTGTCTCTCACCCAAAACACTATCGACGGTTTTTTTCCCGACTCCTCTTTCACACAAACCAATTCGAACTTCGAATCCCTTTGACGCGTCTATTCAGTGTGATTTCCCCTGAAAATAATGGTGTTTGGAGTCCTCTGATGCGTCCTATTTTGTGTGAGTTGCAATGAACATAGTAGGTATTTCTTTGATTTTTCACCTATTTGTCATTTCCAACTAGCGTTTCACAGATATGTGTTTTCTTTTTCACGGTTTGTATAATTTTTCGCTGATTTGAGTTTTTTTCTGTAGTATTTGTACGATTGGGCTAATTAAGGTTTAATAGAGGGATAAACTTGCTTAATTGAGGTTAATTTAGATGTTTTGCAGGTTGCAATTAGATATCCAGTTAAGATCTTCTTGAAGTGCATTTTGTCGAGCAATTAGTGATTATTGAAGGTCATAATGAAAGGTCAAGAGTCTGCATTTACCGTTCACGCTTTGTGTTTGATGAAATGCCTTATTTTAGGATCTTAATGTATATTTATAATTAATTGCAGGACACTCTTATACAAGGGCATTCTATTTGATGAAAAATTCCACCACAACATGAAACTCGTATCTCAAACTTTTTTATATATATTTGATTCAAACACTAACATTGAGAGAATTTTGTTAATGAAATTATGATTTTTCTTAATCAGGCTAAGGAGAAATTGGAGTAATGAATGGTAGCTGATAATGAGTTATGAAAAAGTCTCATGTGAGCTATCAGTTCTGGAATGTTCTTGGGCAAATGACAGGTACATAAATTTTAGCCTTTTCTTCTTTATTATTTTTATAAATCTTTCTGTATGAAGATAGAGTTAGCTTGGCTTCCCTTCCCGATATTAAATCCGAAATTAATGGGAAATTTGCAACAATTCCCCTGCTATGCTGAAATGGCAATACAGCCCTCTATTCTTAGAAAATTCAAAAAATAGCACCTCTTTTCTTAGGAAAATCGTTTTCTTTTTGCAATATTCAATTATGCAGGAATTTTTTGCAATTTTGTGAATAGAATTACAATCATTATTTCCTATTTATGTTTGTTTTTGGAATACTCTAATAAATTGAATAGAATTACAATCATTATTTTCTATTTATGTTTGTTTTGGAAAACTCTAATAAATGTTTATTGTTTCTTCTAGGTCTTAATGCAATGCTTATGATACCAAAAATAGTTCGACATTTATGTAAGTTAATTGCATATGTTTTTTTTAATTGTAATTGTGGACACGAGATTCTTGTTGGAACTATCAACCATTATGGATTATGTTTGAGGGATACTTTTGTTTCCTAAAAATGATATAAATGTTTTGAATTAGACTGATATTATTGTATTATTTGTTTAATATTAGATTTAATATGCATTTTGATGTGAAAATTTGGATTGTATATTTTTTGAATTATTGGTAATAGAATTACAAGAATCAGCCCTGATTGCATTTATTTTATGCATTTGGGACGAAATCCTATCACTGCATGTTTGGATGCTAAGTTATTAGGGACAAAATTTAGTCCCTGTATGTTACAATCAACCTTCCAAATGCCAATTGGAGACCAATATTAGACGAAGTTAAAGGTGATGTAGGGACCATATTTGGTCACATATAGGTAGGACAATATTTTTTCACAATTAGCAATATTCAGGGACAAATGTTGGTTACTATGGACTTACATTCAGACAACATTTGGTCACACTTATATGATATTCAGGGACCAAAATTAGTCCCTTAAAATATTTTTGGCGCGACCAAAAAAGCGAAATTTGGAGAAATGTACTGACAATATTTATGTCCCTATTAAATTCTATTTAGGGATGAATTTCGAAAATATTTGTCACCAAAGAGTATTATCTACGGGGATGTGGCGACAAAGCTACTAGAACTAAATTTGGTTGCTAAACACATTCAAGGACCAATCTCGAAGTTTCGGGGACCAATTCCTTTAGTCCCCAAAACAAGTTTTTTATTAGTGATATCTAAAGGATTAATGCCCTAGGCCAAAGTGTTGCACTAGAGATTAAATTATGAGAAATATGTTTATATAGTTCATATATGATTGAGTGTATGGGTGGCTATATATTTACATATATTAGATCGATCATGAATAACACTTTGGGTTCACGTCATTGGAATACGTGATTCTGATAGTAGAACTGTGAACCAATGAATGACATTCTAAACTGTCCCTAGTGATATGTGGGATGCTTATTCTACCGATCATGGAAATAGGGATGTCAAGTCTGGAATATAGGTACGTGTTAGAGAACACGTACCGGATTGACCACACTATGAGAATATGCATGGTATATGTCAGTAGTGATTTTTATATGAATAGTATGCTTCTTCCTACGACCTGAGGTCACCATGAATTCATGTATGTGAAACAACATACTTTAATATGATCCTGCGTCATTCGTAATGGAATGATCATTAGGGTCATCATTAGATATACACTGAATCATGATGAGGAATGTAGTGACCAAGATGAAATTTGTTCCTCTCGTCAAGAGGGAGATATATTTGGGCCCCCTGATGAACTAGGACTGAAGAAAATGCATGGTCATGCTCAAAATGGATTAACATGTGTTAATATCATTTTGTATTTATTCAGTCTAATTCTCGATCAGGAAAGAGACTTTGATCAAACTCAAGGATGACATATTACCGTGCCTTTTGATCAAGATGTATATCATAGAACAAAATGATTAAGTAAACGTCTATTCAGATAGGTCTATGATTGCTGATCATTTCATTTAACATGGGTAGTCATGACACTAGTCTAGAGGTTACTCATGACTTATAATCTTTAGAAGATTGTTGCCAGCGTTACGATCTTTAGAAGATTGTTGCGAGCGTTAAATGGAACCTACACGGTCATACAAAGAACAACGTGCAGTCGGGAAGAAAATGCTCTCAAAATAGTTATACATATAATGTATAAATTGGTGAAGAAAATAATCAAACATCAGATGTTTGATTGTGCAAAATCAGCCTTATTCCGTTGTCAACGGAATGGTTTCGTTGGGAACGGAATAAGTGATTCCTTGACAGCCAAGGTTTCACATATGGAATGCAGTCTTATTTGGTTGTCGACGGGATAACCCCGTCGACAACCGAATATGACTGAAATTAGGTTTTTAGTTATGGTAACTGACCAATTCTTCGTCTACATCTCTAGTATAAATAGAGGGGCAAACCCCTCTATTAGACACACATTATAGAGCCTTTGGGATGTCGTAATACAAAGAGAGAGATAATTTGTGAGAACCTCCTGAAAGTATTTTCGGTCTCGTCTAGCTGAGTACGGTTATTCTTGACTATTCGAAGTTCGATGTGGATACGAGTTGAGATCTCCTGCCTTGGATATTAGCGAGCGATCAAATTCTTCATCCCTAGGAAGAGCAAGAAAGTTCGCAGAGTCGAGCTTCAGAAGTCACGAAGGAGAACGAAACAAGACGGAAGTTTGTTTAGACCTACATCCGCTTCTCTCTCCCGGATCAGGAAGAACCGGGGTATAAATTTTAATAGCATAATCTCGTACCTTTATTTCCTTTACGATGATCGTAGGGAGGGTTAAACCTGTCGGTTCTGTTGCACATGTAATGTACATGGCTACGGGTTCCCCAACATATCATCAAGAGGCCCAAAGATATCTCTCTCATTTACGAGAGGAACAAATCCCATCCTGATTGCACTCACCCCTCTACATGATTCATTATATACCTAATCATATCCGGTATGACTACCCGGTTAAAGGTAGTGTTAGATTATGTTAATATATATAATTACTCCTGTTGGGAACCTAGACAACCTTTGGTCAAAAGAGACTACAAATACTTTATTTGCCTGTTCGGCAACACTAGAATAGGGAGGAATAGTGAAATAAATTCTCTATTCCGAGTTATTTTAGCCGAACAGTGTAAGATAAGTTGGATTAAAGCTATAGAATAGTAAAAAAAATTATTCCATGGTTGAGATGGAATTGGTTATTCCATGTATTAAGCCAAAATTTAAGACAAAAATACCCTTATCTGTTCCAACTATGTCCTATGTGGCATAACTACTCCCTCTTTCCTTTATTAGAAAAAAAAAACTACATCTTTCTTCTATCTTCTACTCATGAGTACAAAATGCCATAACCGGCTCTGTGCTAGTTTCTCCGTCATTTTTGCGATGGTTCTCCAGTGAAATAATTCATGGAACAACAAAACACAAATAAATTATTTTTTCTCTCTTTAACAAGATATGTATCTACTATATTTCTTGTTATTCACTTCTCTGGCCATAATATGTTACTTGCTCCTTTTTTTTATTTTATTTCGAACGACTATTAAAATTGTGTTGGGAATAATGCAATGTCATATGATTCGTATAAATTCAAATTATGGAACAAGGGTATTATAGTCATAAGCTATTTTTCATATTTTAAATCAACTTCTTTATATAACTAACTTGCCAATTGTACATGGTATAAAGTGGATTAGTCGTCTATTCTCAATTCCACTATTCTTCTATTCCGTTTATTGCCGAACGGGTCCTATGTTACAAGAATCGCTAATAACGTAAAACATATAACATTCTTATGGCGGGTCAGTCCAGTGTATAGTCTCTAACATATACTTACGTTAATGACTTGATAACTCTTTATCCATGATCAGTGAAATATGATTATCAATCAACTAATATACTGGCATATATTTATAGCTTGTCTACAAATATACATTTATTTCTCTCCGCAAGTATATTTGTCTCGACAAATATTATATAAATGATTAGGGACGATTTAGAATAACATGTTGTCCTCAGTTTGATGATATTTAAAACTATTCCGAGCTACTAATATATTTGTGTGAGAATGTCTTGAGCTAGATAGTCGCACGTTCAAGTTCTCGGAAATATCACGGTCGCATATTGCCTATCTCAGAAGAATAAGAAGTCGTCACGCATGCAAAGTTTTCAAGAGAGTATTTCAAGGCGTGGGAGCAAGCTTCTTAGTTCTCCGTGTGTGTTTAGTTGTTTGGTAAGCAATTTAATTCTTATTAAAAGGGGAGTAAAATCTGCAATTTTGCCGATTCTGGCCAGTTCCGTTGTCAACGGAAGTGGTCTGTTCCCAATGGGCCACTGTGTTGGCAATGGAACCTCCGTTGAGCAATCTTTCGTTCTGTCATTTGTTTGGCTGAAATTGTATATAGTCCGTTGGCAACGGAACTATTCCGTTGTCAACAGAATTGTAAGAATTTAGCCGTTTGGTTTTAAATCTTCCTTGATTGCCTTCTATTTTTGGCAGTCCGTTGTCAACGGAACTACGCAATTTTCCTTTTCTTGGGCTGCTCCCTTCCTTCTTTAAAAAGGGGAGCCGCCTTTCTCAGAAAATTAACGAATTCTACATACAAAAAGTAGAAATACTCCTTTCTTAATACTGTTGAATTGCTCTAAAACTTAAAGTGAGATTAGTGGAGTTTTTTAGCGTGTTGCTCGTTGGTTTGTTGAAGTTCAAGAGATCGAGTTTGTAAGCTATTGTTCCATCGGCCGTCAAGAGGTTATTGTAAGGCGACGGCGGTTCGAGATCTTGTACGATCTTGTTTGTTAGTGATAAACGGAGCCGCAAGGCAAGTCCTGGAGAGTAGGCAACTCGTGAATGCGGTAAGGGCCGCTAGCGAGTAAACGGGTAATTAAGCCTAAGGCAACCATCTCGCCGAACTTCGTCAACAAGTTCGTGTATTCGGTATCTCTATACTTTTTCCTTTTTACTCTATTTTCTTATCTATTTATCTTTCTTTGTTAATTAGTATTCAAACAACCATCAACAAAAGTCCAAAAAAAAAATAATAAAATTATAAAACCCTAAAAATACATATATTCACGTTTTCGCACTTTAGGCCTTTTAAACCCCCCCTATAGGCCTCAATCGTTCAACAATTGGTATCAGAGCGGGAATACAGACTGTTTCAAATTCTAATTTGAAATAACGTGTATTCGATTTATGGCGACCCCTCCGATCAACCGTCTTCAAATCGCGTACATCGACAAACTCGACGGCAAGAACTGGAACGTCTGGAAAAGATGCATGATGAACGCGTTTGATCTTCATAGTCTTCGAAAGGTAGTGGAAAATAGTTTTACCGTAGACTTTGTAATAAATAGTACCACAACCTATACCGAAGACACGAAAACTAATAAGACACTTGACATAATGGCACAGAAACTCATTCTCACAAATATGTTAAACACTTTTTCTGTAATAATAGATGGTTGTGAGAATTCTAATGAAATGTGGAAAGCTCTCCTAAATACATTTGAGGGAAATAATCAAAGGAAAATAACCAAATTAATGGGACTTGAACAACAAGTTGATAATTTTCGGATGATTGAAGGTGACCCTGTCGAGGATATGTACATCCGTATGTCTCATATCCGAAACATATTCACCGCTTTAGGGGAAAAACTAACCGATGATCGAGTTGTAGGAAAATTAATTAGGACGATGCCATCGAGTTGGGAAGTACTTCGAGTCTCATTGGAAACCATGCTAGCAACAAAAGATATTGGGCCGGAAGAACTCGTCAACTACTTCGGTAACTTCAAAACCTGAGTGAGGCAAATGGGAACCGACTCCCCACCCAAAATGGTGGCTATGCCGGCAACGAGCTCGATTGATGAGGATGATGAAATAGCGTGCTTGGTGCGACAATTTGGTGAATTTCGAGCCAAGGAAAAGTGTTTTAACGACAATCGACATCGCAACAACCAAAAGACGTACTGCTTCAAGTGCAACAAGAAGGGACACACCATCGACAATTGCTTCACCCTACATCCCGATCTCGTTCCATGGAACAAGAAGGATGATGAAAAACATGATGGACATTCACATGATCGACGCGAGCGACATGAAAGGTGGTCCGACGATCAACACGACAAAAGACGAGAAAAGAGACACGATGACAAGAGGAAAGGACAAGAAAAGAAAGTCGAAAAGTCATTTCGCCAAGGTGGCAGTGTGGGGGAGACGAGCCAAGCAATTCATTGGATGGTTCCGGTTCGGACTCCGACTCCGACTCCGAATCGGACATGGCGAATGTCGCGTTCATGCCGTATGATGACGTGGACGAAGTGTGCGAAAGGGCGATACAGGAGATGATTCAACTCGGACAACTTCCAGCACAACCCCGTCCTCCTACCGCGGCATCTTACATTGACACTACTTCCTTTGGTTCTTCCCGCAACACGAGTCGTGAGATATATCTAGATCCGACTGTTTATCATGTTTAAGAAGAAGTTAAGGTTCCTAGTTCAAATCAAAATTTTGAAATTGTAGAACCCGGAACCCACGATGAACTAGAACACGAATTAAAACGGCTTCGGGAGTCTCTTATCAGTACCTAAGAACTTCTCATTGTTTCCGAAACTTCGGTAAGGTCGTACAAGGCATGAATAAAAGAACTTGAAAAATCAAATTTAAATAATTATAACAACTTAATTGATGATAACTTAAACAATAAGTTAATTGTATTTGTGAAAAATTAAAAACTGAAATTAGTCATCTAAAAGTCAAAAGTAGTAAGTTTAAAATGTGAAAATAAATCTCTCAAGTCTGCTTGCGCCAGAAATGTCTCGAGCAAACTTGATTTAGACAACTTATTTATTGGACAAAAATCAAATGATAAAATTGATTTAGGATTCAAGAAAGAGGTCGGTACTAAACCCACTCCTTCAAGACCTAAAAACCATATAGTAAAAAGGGAGCTCAATCAGCCGAAGAGTAGAGGAAGTGCATTCTTGTATCGAGACTACTCGAAGGGTCAAAGTCCTAAAAGTCGAACTTTTAAAAGTTTTAGTAAAATAATAGGTTTCACTATCTTCATGATTTTCGGCATATTCATGAGAATAACCGTGGTGTCACAACCGAAAGACTTTATAAAAAGGATCCTAATGGTTATTTCTACGAAATAGTCGACACACATGTCCCGAGGAAGATTCAACCTAATGAATCAAACCATCGAGCTCCCAAAAATTACATTAATGCACATAAAAAATAAGTTTTCCAATCACAAACAATCTTGTGAAATCAAACAAGTTTTCAAAATCAAACAATTTTGCGAAATCAACTGTCTTTAGTGCCAAGTCGATGGAACCAAATCTTAGGAAAGCCGAGTTTTCAAACCACTATAAAAATCATTTTGTGAATGGTACTGAAGAGACTTCGAACTCGACTTGTTCATTTTGCAACTATTGTTGCAAAATAGGCTATATCTCACTAGAGTGTCTAATGCGCAAACCTGCTAATTCCTCAAAATTTGTTTGGATAGAAACACTAGTAGCCCTACCTCCAACTTGGAGGTACCGAAGTCTACCTAGACGCTTTGGTAAGCTCCCCCCATTTTACCTAAGCCATATTTTCAGGATATGGGCAGGAAATCATATTAGTTAAATACCCATTCACTATGAGAATATTCATGATATATGTCATTAGTATTTTCTCATCATCTAATATATGAGTAATCCTTTGACTTGAGATTATCATATAATACTGCATGTATATCTTCATACTTTGACATAGTCAAACATTGTCTTTAATGGGATAATTATAAAAGCTTTGATCATGTATTTAGTAAATCATGAGTTGGAATGTGAATGATCAAGATAGAATTTGTTACTCTCGGATACGAGAGAGATATCTCTGGGCCCCTTTGATAAATTAAAATTGAAGGAATACACACGGTTGTGTACGAAAGAATTAACATGTATTGTTAATGTCTTTTAATTTATTCAGTATAATTATAAATCAGGAAAGAGCAGTGTTGCAAATAGCGGTCTGTAGCGGTGCAATAGCAAGACTGTAGCGATTTCTTGGAAGCTAAACGTTGTACTCAGCGGTTTTGTTATGGTGTAGCGTTTTTTGACGATTTAGCGGTGAAGCGATCCGCAATAGCGGTGTTGCGGTATAGCGGTCTGAATAGTATTTTTGATGGATTTTTTTAATGGATAGATATGGTGTATTTTAATATTTTAATATTAATCATATTTCGATTTTGGACATGTAACTTTTGGCAAGAATATTTCAAACTTTTATTGTTAATATTTTAATTTAACCATATTTTAGTTCTTTAGATTTTGTAGTGCATATATTACAAAGTGGTACATAGGAAAAAAAATATTTACATAAATTATCCGCTATACAAATGTATCTCCGCAACATCTGCGATATACGCAATTCACTACATGAAAATCCTAAACGCAACACATCGCTAAACGCTATTTGCAACCTTGGTGAAGAGAATTAAGGAGATTTCTCGGAGATAAATCGCGAAGCCCTATAAACCGTAATTGCCAAATCCGAGGTATGAAATTTGATTTCTTTTCTAATTTCATCGATATACATGGATCCTCGATTAGCAAACGGGTAAATTTTTAGGTCTACTGTGCATAAGCGGCGATCGTGGCGAGTTGGCGCATAATGGATTTCGCCATAATACATCATGGCTCTTGATTCAGAATAGTCTGAGGATAAGTGACATCCCTATAGACACCGGAGAACCTGAGAAAGGTGAATGTCAAACCCGTCGTACAAGGAATGACCCCTTGCTAAGTAAAAATAAGAACAACACCGACAAACACGAGAGAGATTAGACGGAGATAGACGAAAGAGCTTGACCCCTAGAATCCTGTTTTATCATCTTAAAACTACCTACTAACGAGGACAAGGCTGTGACATCCTAGTCCATGACTAGATAAGCGACCAACTTTTCTTTATTTTATTTTATTTTATTGTATCTCAAAAACCAAAATCAATTTAACGATTTAATCCGAACTGCATTAAAAGAAACTAAAATATCTACTCCTCCATGTGAATTCGTCATCCAAAGTACTATGCGTAGATCGTGCACTTGCGATCGAAACTAAGTAATGTAGGATAATTTGAAAAATTATTTTATCATATACCCTCACGACACATCATCTCTCAAAACACCAGCTTTATTTCCCCACAATATCACTAAAACATTAGCGCATGTTCTTATTTAATTAACGTCGATATTATTCATTCAGTACATTAAACCCTAAAAGTATCTTAATAGGATTTCACTTTATAGGAATCCAAGTTTGGTCCGTAGATGACCCCCATAATATCACAATACCTCAAAAGAACCCAACCAATCCACGACCTGCGCATTAGCACCTTTACCACACTCAACCCCACCGTCTATTATGTTAGTGACGGCTCCATATCTAAACTGTCTACTTGGAGCCTTGTCGTCTGCTAATGGACTCGACTGACCATGAGATGATGGTTTTGGAGACTGAGGGGGTCATCCAAAACCATAACGCCGTTTTAAATGAGATGGTTGTGTCTGTTTCAACCAATGTTGTAAAATTCTCAAGCCGGGATTAATCGACCGCCCCTAAAATTTGACTAGACGGGATTAATCAAGATTAATGGAAAATTAGTCGGCAACACTACTCGGATTTAATTTTCAAATATTTTCCACATTATATTAACTCTAGCAAAAAATTTAAATATTCAAAATTCAAATCTAACAATAGAAACATCTAAAATTAAGTCAAATTTAAAGTCCAAAAATAACACATAAATGTTCTTAATAATTGGTCAAACCATTCAAGATTGCATAATCCAAAATTAAAATATCATACAAAAAAACTACAACAAAATAAAAAAAAGAAAATTTGGGATGGGCTAGACTGAAAAAATGTAATAAAAAAATTCAAAATATTTGTTATAATTTCACATAATTTTGAATTCTATATTGTTATGGTTCCAATTAATTTTCTTTTACTGAAGTATTTGAAGATGAACTACATACTAAAACATGTGAAAACAGGTACATTCATTAACCCCTACCTTATTTTTCACCTTTCTTTAAACATTCTCAAGAGAACAATCATCAATTTTCTTTTGATCGTCCGATCAAAAAATTTGTCAAATCTTAGCCTTTAATTTAAAATATCATAATGACATTACATGACTAGTTTGATTAATGTTTGGTATTATGTCCAATTACGTGAGAATTATCACATAAAAATATTTATCAGAGTATCGAAAACAATATTATGTTACTTACTGTATTACGGGTTTCAAATAAATATATGTGATCGATTTATTAATACCATATAAATACAATCAACATCATTATAATAGTTAAATAAACAAAAAATTAAGAATATTAGCGGTAACAACATGTCATGAAAATTAGTCATGTTATATATGTATATATCTATTTCTTACTTAACATAATGTCAAATAAATTTATTAAATTTTTAATTTATTATCTGTAATTAAATTTTATGTAGTTTCTACTTAAAAAATATCTTGCATTTTCATTTTTTATGATTTCATCCATCTAAACCTGATTAAGACTAAAATGATTTTCATATATCCAGAGATAACAACATACGAAAATCAAAGATAGTACGAAAAATGATGGCTTTTTAATCTTGGAAATCTTAATGAAACCTAAATTGAAATCATGAATTAATTATCAAATTTATTCAGTGGGCTATTAGTTTTTTGTTTTTATATGAATTAATCATTTATATTATTTTACTTCTCATATATAAATTTATTTGTATAGTATTATCGGTCTTAAATTAGATATGATGCGAGAAAATATTTTTTAATGAATGATAAATAAATAAAATATCTTATAGTGTAATTCAAAATAATTTTTACAAATATTCAATTTATTGCACATAATTATTATATGTTATTTATATACTATAAATTTTTCAAATTTTATTTCGAATTTTCATAAATTTTTATACATTTTATATCAAAATAAATAATAAAATTTAAAGCAGCATAGCGCTAATATATTTTTGAAATAGTAGGCGAGAGAGCCTACTGAAGACTTTCATTAATAATAATAAAAAGGCGATTACACGAATCTTTTCACATTACATTCGTTGCAATTCAAAGCCTAATCTTGAAATAAAAATAGAATGAAAAACTCCCGCCCTAAATCGCTTTCTCCATCTCGCAATGTGGATTGAACCATTGAGAGAACTATCGATCTTTTGCGGATCTTCAGATTTGTAGGCCGATTAGTGTTTTCCGCCGCCCTGTAATTTAGGTATCGGTGCCACCATGGAGACCCACCACTAGAAGGGATTAAAGATCTGAAGAAGATGAAATCCTCATGAAACAAGCAAAATCAATCGCTGACAGGGATGGATCTTAATAGAGACTGAAGAGAGCCATGACTCTCCCAAGGTTCTGACATAGCAGTATATATCAGTAGCATTTTAGTTAAATTTTTTTGAAATACATATATTTCTATGTAATTGGCCTCTCCTCCCAACATTTTTGTGTACGTACTGATCAGTAGAGAGAATTTTTTTTGATCCCCCAGTAATCCAGTCAAGTTTCGTCCCTGATCGCTGCGTAGCGCGAATATTGTCCTAGTAATACGGGCAGTAAACAAGGTTACAAAGCAATTAGAAGGTAAAACTTGTACATGTTACAATTAGCCATAATTGAGTTTTAATTTTGAGTTTCTTTAATATTAACTCCAAGAGAAAAAGAAAACCGTATGCATGTATACTCTATTGTTTTCTCCCTCTCTTTTGTTAATATTCTTTTCTTGCTCGGATAGGACTATGTTCATAGTATGCTTTTTAAAACCTAGTAGTAGAAAATTCATTTAAAAATTTCGTAGAAATTAATTGAGTTATTTGATCTTTTGTAAATTAAGCCTTTCATAATTAATTTTGATGGGTCAAATTAATCAGTTTGGCTGTTTGGATACAGAAATGACAAATATACAGAAATTAATCAGTTTGGTTGTTTGATGGCTCAAATATGCACAAATACAGAAATGACAAATATGCACAAAATAAATTGATACATTTGTCAGTTCTGTATTGGTGCATAGTTGTCTAGATGTACCATTTTCTGTATTTGTGTCATGATATGGTCAATATTTCTTGATTAAATTAATTTATTATTACATTATTTCATGATAGAAATAATTAATCCCACACTATAATTTTTCACCTTCGTTTAAACCTTCTGAAGAGATCACATTATTCAAATAATCTAATAATCTAATATGTTGAATGATAAAAAATCGTTACATATCAATCATTGATTTAAGTCCAATTTTGTATGTTCACATAAATTGTAACTATTTATGTGTTAGTTTTTTATACCCATCTTGAATCTCTTTCATGATGAGTCGCTGACACATTATAATTCTCGCTGTTATTATATATATTATTGAGTATTAGCGGGCTAAAGAGCCAACTGAAAATAAAGTAAACTAAATAAAAGTTTTGTACACAAATTATATATATAAATATCTTTGAATAAAGTACACTAAATAAAAGTTTTGTACACAAATTATATATATAAATATCTTTGAATATATCAGTTTTATTTCGCAACATAGCTTTGAACACAGACGCTAATACCACATGCATTCATTTATTTCAACACTACAAAATGTTAAAAGGGTTGCATATTATAGCAGTCCAAGTTAGATCCATAGCTAACCCCCAAAATATCACAATATCTCTTATAGAACCCGATACGATCCGCGACAGCCGCATTAGAGCCTTTACCACATTCTATGCCCCCATTAATTATGTCAGTAATGACTCCATATCCAGGCAATCGACCGGCAGCCTGATCAGCTGCTGACGGAGTCCATTGGCCAGTGATTACCGCATGAGATGATGGTTTCGGAGATTGAGGTGTCATCCAGAACCATAACGCAGTTTTGAATGAGATTGTTGCATCCGTGGCAACTAAATTGGGGTTGTTTAGAAGGTCTTGGCCAATCGCTTGACCGCACGCTCCGTAATTGTAGTTGCTGAATAATAGAAAGAAATTCTAATAAGATTTATTATTACAACTAAGTGAAGATTTCCAAAAAAAAAAAAAAAAAAAAGAGCAAACTTACTAGGAGATCTGAATAGGTCCACGGCCATAGTATTTCTTACCGGCGGCACATGGATATTGCGAGCTCTGAACACAATAAGCAGATGTAGCTCCATTCTCTTGAATATAACAGTATCCCCAAGCATAAGCCCCATCGGGTGCTGTCGCCCACCCACCTATCCATTTAAAGAAATTATTTTAAGTTCACTACTTGAAAAAAAAGAAAAAGCCCCAAAGTCTCATTTAAATCCTGAAATATAACTTACCGGTGGTTTCATGTGATGTTTGGGCTAGGAAAGCTGCAATCTCCCTCTTTCGAGTGTCGCTACTTCCGGTCATTCCAAATCCGGAAAATGAATTTGCAGCAGCAATAAATGCGTTGTACGTGTAAAAACCGTGGCTAGGACAAGAAGCTTCATTTCTATGTTTAAGCATTTGATCAAATAGAGCTGAACTAACAATGGATGCCACTCCACTACCACCACCACCACCTCGTCCACCACCACCTCCTGAACAATGACTTTGACAGCCAGCTCCGCAATAGTCAGAAGTTGACCCACAATAGCCATACTGGCTGCAACAGAGGTTATTTGCACATGTGGCACCGCCAGCCTGAGACCCGCATTGCTGGGCTTGAGTGGAGAGGAAGACAGAAGAAATGGTAATGATGGTTAAAATTAAGAGTTTCATTTTCTTAATTAAGTTTAGGGAACTTTAGGATATTGATGGAGTGGTATTGGAGGTGGTGGGCTTATATAGTGATGCTATTCAATTATTGCCTAATGAGAGTGGATTGACTTGACTTGATGATTCAACAATCAAATTCTAGCATCCAGTAAGTGATTTTAAAAGGCCACGCCACTTCTATTTTGGGGACTATTGGATGAGGTGATGCAGTTCGATATGAACCGTTCGATCGTTTAGAGTTTCTGATATTTTATGTTTGTTTTCGTGTAGTTAAATAGTGTCAGAATATGATTAGTCTAAATTCGGTGTTCTGTGTTCTATTCTGATTTAGTGCGAAATGTCAAATCAAATATAATTAATTATTTTGAAAACTAAACTATGCAACTTATATGTTGTAAGTTATAATATAAATAACCACTGGATACTCATTACACATAATTCATTCCTAAATAATAATAAAAAAAATTAAAACTAATGATTTAAAAAATAAAAAAAAATGGGCCCATATGTCACTCTCTTTCTCTCTCTCCCTCAAATAAAAAAAAAGATTAATGATTTCCAAAATAAATAAAAAAGGTGGGGCCTCTCTTTCTCTCTCTCTCAAATAATTAAAAAAAGAAAATAAATAATTCATTTTCCGAAAAACAAATGTGGGTTTCATGTGTCTTTCTCTCCGAGATAATTTTTTCCCAACGTTTTATTTCAATATATGACTTTTTTAGTAGCTCAATTTTTTGTGAAAAAATGAAAAATAGAACAAGGATGATGAAATTTTCATTCAAGATCTCAATTGTTATACTTTCGAACGCACTATTATGTTTTCTCATAATGATTTTCAATATCTCGTGTCTTCAATCGACTAGATTAAATATCACAATATCAGATGACATTATGACTCATTCCTAAATAAAAATAAAAAAATAAAAATTTATCAAAAAAATACGGGTCTCATGTGTCACTCATTTTCTCTCTCCCTCAAGTAAACAAAAAAAATAGATTAATAATTTTCAAAAAAAAAATATGGGCCCTCTCTTTCTCTCTCCCTAAATAATTAAAAAAAAAGAAAAGAAATAAATAAATCATTTTTCAAAAAAAAGAATCTCCCTCAGGTAATTTTTTTACCAACGTTTTCTTTCAAAATATGATTTTTCAGTAGCTTAATTTTTTATGAAAAATGAAAAATAGAACAAGGATGATGAGATCTTTCATTCAAGATCTCAATGATTATACTTTCGAACACACAATTATTTATAAATCTTATTACATATTTTTTATTATGACTTGTATAAATCTTATTTGATTCATAGATAATTTCTAATAAAAATATTAATTATTCATTGTTTATTATGTTATAAGTTAATTCTTGAGATAATTTATATAGATTTTTTATGATTATTAATTCATAAGATAAATTTAATGTGTTAATTATTAAACAATAAGAATGATAAAAATCACAGCGGAGCGCGGAAATTTTCCTAGTCTCTTTAATACAAGACTTTTGTTATCAACGATTATTTACAAAAAATGTTGAATAGTACTTTTTTGTACTGATTTAATACAACTATTCTAACATTTTATAACCTATTTTTACTTCATATTATTAATATAATAATTTGGCTCTTTTTCACAATTGTTTGAAATCAATCTAATGGGTAAGATTGGTCTTTTCATTCAATTTGCCATGAGATAACGTGCATAAGTGCAAAATTTGATATTTTCAACTACACTCACAAAATCCTCGCGATTTACGCGAGATGCTAGAACTCTTATCATATTTTATATCTTACGCAAACGAATAGTTACTACAATTTATTACAAATTTTATATGAAAACATCACAAACAAATTACAGCCCAACCGCAAAACTTGATTACAATTTAGAAAATCAATTATCGAATTTAACTAAAATAATTATCCAGTAGACATATATATGATATATTATATTACATGATATTTCAAATATTCAATTAACCTTGCTTGGGTATATGATATGGATAAATCCCAGAAATTTCTCTTTCAAGAACATGGACTAAACATGCATAATAATATATTACATGAACAATGCATTTATCCCAAAAAATATTTATTATATAAAATAACTTATATTTACTGCAAGCTATATTGCCATATATATAAATGCAAATGAATCATTATCACGCCATATTTCTATATAAGAACTTTACTTTATATAAAGATGTGTTATTTTTGTATTGTAGATGAAAATGATGTGATTGGTGTATCATAATATACTAATAATTAATATTTGGTAGAGCTGGCAAACATGACCCGAACCCGAAAGACTCGCCCGAAGTCCGATCCGGCCTGATTCGAAATTTTTGAAAAAGTCAACTGACTCGAACCCGCCTGACCTGGAACCGACTAACCCGAACCCGAAGAAATTGTTGTTTGATGACCTCTCTAGCCCGACCTAGCATAAAACCCGACTTGTCCGAATCCGATATAACCCGTAACCCGAGAATCTAGACCCGATAAATCAAGATCTGAATTGACCCGAACCCAAATTGGACCGATTTTAAAACAACCCGAAACCCGAATATAACCCGAAAATAATTTAATTTGACTAGGACATCAAAATAATAAATATCATAACATAGGTTCAACTAAGATTACCACCAACAAATAATAAATATATCATAACATAGATAGCCAATGATGAGAGCCAAAAAGGGGACGTAAGAATCGACCTACAAAACAACATAACACAATTTGACAAGCATTGAAGAGGTTGTAGCATTTAGAGCAGTAAAATGGAACAAATTTAACTGATACTTTGAAGAATAAAAATTCTGAAATTTTATGATTATAACCAATGATTGGATGGTTTCTTTTTCAGCACAATTGCACACATATATATAGAGAAGAAGAAAATAAACACATCAATGAAATATGAGAAAAGAGAAGGGAATTTAATATTGGAGGCAAAGGTAATGCAATCATATTTCTAAAACTAATATAACTTTCTAAATATTTCATTTTACATAAAGCAGGTAACTATTTCATATTAAGTAAAGTGGAGGTAAAGGTAATGCAATCATATTTCTAAAACTAATATAACTTTCTAAATATTTCATTTTACATAAAGCAGGTAACTATTTCATATTACGTAAAGCAGGTAAATATTCCACATTATACATAAAGCAGGTAAATATCTGATATTTCATATTAGATAAAGCAGGTAATTATTTGATATTTCATATTAAATAAAGCAGGTAAATATTTGATATTTCATATTAGATAAAGCAGGTAAATATTTCATATTGTAATGTTATTTACAATCCATATTTCTTATTTGACAATTATGCCTCCAAATTAATTGGCTTATTTTTCTCTTTTCGCAATGACTTAAGAGACCGAATGGATAGAATCATTTATCTTCCTTACTGAAGTTACATGTGTTATAAAAGATCATGAACTATTTATTTTATTTTCTTATTATATTGTTAGAGTTCTATTACATGTATATGTATATATATATATATATATATATATATATATATATATATATATATGCCTCGCTATTTATATTAGTTGTCAAATCAAACTCATTCATATTTATTATTACAAATAACTAAAGAAAGATGATCATAATACACCTATCTCCATATATCTAAGTTGCAGTTTGATATGTTTTTATTTTTTCTGCTAAAGTTTTTTTGTAATATTTATATAATGTTTTTAAATATATATATATATATATATATATATATATATATATATATATATATATATATATATATATATATATATATATATATATATATATATATATATATATATATATTGATCGAGATACAATACATATATCTAAATATTTTTCTTGTATTTTTTTGGCTGAATAGATTGTTTCGATTGAATACATGGGGCAATTGGCGGGTCAGTCAATTCGGGTTGTTTCGGGTTTCGGTGGATTACTGATTAGTTTGGGTGTTTTCGGGTTTGGATTTATTTTTGGTCAGTGGTCGTTGCTCGTGTCGGTTGTGAGTTAATTAGTTTGGGTAAAATTTTAGATCCGGGTTGTTTAGTTCGGGTCGGGTCAGTTTTTCGGTGGGTCGAGCTGGTCACTTGGGCTAGAATTAGGTTTGGCATCTCAAGTTACGGATATTTAAGTTTTGGGTTTCGGATCGGGCTCAGGTCATTGGGTCTCGAGTTATCAGTCAGTTTAATTAGTTCGGTTTTGGGTCACCTCAATTAGCTTCGTGTTTCGGGTCATTCGGGTTACGGATCAATTAAAATAGTTTCAAATTTCGAGTCGTTCGGGTTACGTGTTGATTAGTTTGGATAACATTTTGTCTTCTGGTCGGGCCAGGTACGGGTTGGTCGGGCATGTCTCCTGGGTCCAGGTTAGGTTTGACACCTAAAGTCATGGGTTATTTAGGTTTCGAGTCGGGCTCGGGTCATTTCCGGTTTCGAGTTTTGGGTCGTTCGTGTTACAGATCAATTAAAATAGTTTCGGGTTAATGGTTTATTAGTTTGGGTAACATTTTGTGTTCGGGTCGGGTCAGGTACTGGTTTCTCAGGCGGGTCTTGGGCTCAGCTTTGTCACCTCAAGTCATGGGTCATTTGGGTTTCGAGTCGGGCTCGGGTCATTTCGGGTTTCAGATTTTACGTCATTCGGGTTACGGGTCAATTCAAATAGTTTCGGGTTTCGACTCGTTCGGATTAAGGGTTTATTAGTTTCGGTAATATTTTGTGTTCAGGTCGGGTTGGGTCGGGTCAGGTACTGGTTGGTCGGCGGGTCTTCTGGGTTCGGGTTAGGCTTGTCACCTCAAGTCATGGGTCATTCGGTTTTCAAGTCGGGTTGGAGTCATTTTGGATTTCGGGTATTGGGTCGTTCGGGATACGGGTCAATTCAAATAGTTTCAGGTTTCGAGTCGTTCGGGTTAAGGGTTTATTAGTTTGGGTAACATTTTGTATTTGGATCGGGTTAGGTACTGGTTGGTCGGGCAGGTCTCCTGGGTTCGGGTTTTATTTGTCACCTCATGTCAAGGATTGTTCGGGTTTCGGGACGGGCTCGGATCATTTTGGGTTTCAAGTCATTCTCGTTTCAAAGTCAGTTAATTTTTGGGTTATCTAGAACTCGGGAGATCAGTCATTACGGGTTTTGGGTTGTTAGGATTCAGGCCGAGTCGGATAGTTCTTGACATATCAACATTTGCCAGTTTCGAGCAAATACAACCCGAACCTAGTTGGCCCAAAACCTGCAAACACTCGACTTTCACTTGACCTGAACATCCATTCAACCCGAACCTGAAATAATCCGAACCCAGATAACCCGATCACAACAAGATCTGAATACAACCCGACCCAACCCGAAACTCACCCGAAGAAACTCTTGACCCGAAAAGAATCTAACCTACACAAGATCTAAAACCGACCCGATCTGACCCGTGTTGACCCGAACCCAAACGGGTTAACCCGCATATGACCCGACCTGCCCATTTGCCACCTTTAATATTTGGTAATATTAAATTATAATATGATAAATAATATGTTAATATTACCAATTAAAAATATAATAAAATGATCAAAGGTTTTAATGGTCTGTATACAGTTTGTGTATTTGAATTTTCTAAATATAGACTTTAAGAAATCCTTGACTGATATCTACCAGTGAAAATTATTATGTATTTTGTAGTATAAATATGCGAACATGTATTTTAATAGTTAACCACTTGAAAAAATAATTTTTAAATGATATTTATTTTTTAGAAATATATTTTTCTTTCAAGAAAATGCTTTTGTTTTATAGATATTTTTTAACAAACTTTTTGTATGATAATTCTTTTTTATTTGTTTGAAAAAGTATATTTTAAAAAAATATAAAGAATATTTTTCTTAAAAAAATATTTCTATAAAAAATATTTATCTTAATGAGTATTTTTCTAAAAAAACTACTTTTTAATAAACTATTTACTGACAAAAATTCTCAAAAATATTTTCTTAAATTTTCTTCTAAAGAAAATATTTTTCTTTAAAAAAATTCTCAAAACACTCATAAATAGTTTTTCCCCCAAAATATTCTTAAGGGAAATAATTTTCACATAAATATTCATAAAAAAAATAGTTTTCAAAAGATGATTTTTTAAGAAAAATATTTTTCTGATACAGAAATGTTAATTAACATTTAAAAAATAATTTTTAAGGGATTAAACTGTTTAAACTAAGAGACTTGATACGCACCTCAGGTTTATTTGCCGGCCAACATCGCCCGAATTTAGAAAGGTATAATAAACTTACAAAAAGATATAATTTTTTTAACAAAAAAGGCAGTATGAACATATATGAAGTAATATTTATATACAAACGATATTATTGTTCAATTAGCTCTGCACAAATGTAATGGTTTACAGCTAAAAATGTGTAAATTTGTAGTGGCGTTGTTTAGGCGTTATTTAGGCTGGTGATGGAGATATTTTCTCTAATAGTGCTAAATTCTATAAAACAATACGGTTTTTTTTTCAATTTTAGAAATAATATAGGGGATTCTTTGTAATTTAGTTATTTAAAAAATAATTTTCAAGTGATTAAGTTATTAATACTAATGATGCAAACTTCAATCTAATGGTAAGGGCTTTTTTTGTAATTCTGGAAATAAGGGTTCTTTGTTATTTCCAATAATGCAAGTTGTCTTTTGCAATTAAAAAAATTGACGGTGCTAACTCTAATCTAAAGATAGGGGTTTTTTTTTTGTAATTTTGAAAATAAGGAGTTCTTTGTAATTTTCAATAATGCATGGTCTCTTTTGCAATAAAAAAATTTCATAAACTTTTTTAAACGAAGTTTTGTTATGAAATTTTTTTTTAAACGTAATTTTCTTACAAAAATATTTTCTTATGAAATTATTTTTGTTAATAAAATAATTTAAAAATATATATTTTTCTAGAGAACAAGTTTTCTGTGAAAACTTGTGAAAAATAACATTTTTCTTAAAAAAAACCTGAATTTTTTCGAAATTATTTTTTCCAATTTTTTCTTAGAGGAAAAATAATTGCTTAAATAATAATATTGTGTTGGAGCTCAAATGTGGAAATGAGTGATCCTTAGTATTTTCTTATAACGTGTTTTTCTACAAAAATAATTTTCTGAAAAAAAAATTGTGACAATAATATTTTTCAAAAAAAATTTTCTTAAAAAAATCTGAATTTTTTATAAAATAATTTTTTAAGAAAATATTTTTTCTTAAATAATAGCATTATGTTGGATTTCTTTTGTGCAAATGGGTGATTCTTAGTAAATCTATGAGTATAATTTGATGTATTATGGTCATTAGATTATAAGTTGATGGTGAGGATTTAAAGAGCCTATGTGGCTTAATGTAGTGGATAGCATTATGTTGGATCTCTTGTGTGCAGATGGGTGATACTTAGTAAATCTATAAGTAACATATGGGTGATACTTAGTAAATCTATAAGTATAATTTTATGCATTAGAGTCATTAGATTATAAATTGATGATAGGGATTTAAAGAGCCTACGTGGCTTAATCTGGTGGCTAGAAATTTTTAAGGATTATAAACTATTATAAATATAAATATGGAGACCGAATTTACATAAATGTCACATGATTATATATTTAAGATGTTTCTAGTTACTGTATGTAGTTAATGCATGATGCAATCCTCTCTCCACACTTAACTGTATAAGCAAAAAAAAAAATTTATATATTCCAATTCTTTGGTATGTACCGGCGGCTGTGCTATGGGTTATTCATATCACTACACATACATAATCCCTTCCACTTTATTGATCATCGCATTACTGGTGATTTACTATCTTATGTCCATTTTTTATCTTTATATATTGTCATAGACTTACGAAGAATTGATCCGACAAAGACTTTTTAAAAAGATAATCCATTTTAGATCTGCTTTTGACTACAAAGATCACGTTGCATTTTTCTCGTTTTGTCATGAGCCATCAGAGAACTTCATTTGATATTTTAGGAACTACACATTCAATATCTAACATTATTAACTTTATTTATTCAATTGTGGGGACTCGGGACCATGACCAACTCATAATGCGTTTGAAGGGAGATGAAAGTCCATTTAAAATGCGGTGTGACCAAGGAAAATCTGCGCAGCGCAGATCCTTTCCATTCCTCCTCGCCAAAACTGATCACCTCCTTTTACATTTAATTGAAAAATATAAAATGAAATTTTCAAAAGGAAAAATATAAAATGGAAATTAAGGAACAGTTGTACAGAGAAGGAACCATGTCAATGTGAATTGAAAGCTCTGGAGAGAAACCTGGAAAGTCTAAACATCACCTAATTAGCCTGGTCGTTTCCATTAATGAAGGAATGGAGAGTGGCAGAACTCAGTAAGCATCTTTCTTTGTCAAAGAATTACAGACAGTAAGTCTATTGGTCAAAGTCTAAATAGCATTTTTTTAAAAAATAATCCAACAAATATCGCACTTTCCCAAATAATTCTGTATTTAACACTCTCGTCAGGGAGGAACAAAGGTTGTTCTGTCAAGAGTGCTGGCGGAACAACTCATTTTTTTAATTTTTGTGATCCTGATCATTTTGGAGGTCTTAAACACGCTTAATTAGAGAAAAAAAATTGTTCCGCCAGTTCTTTGTGGCGGAAACAGTGATTTTTTTTTTTTTGTGGGCTAAATTTTATTGTCCTTTTAAGGGACAAAAATATATAAAATAGGCTATCTGCCACACTGTTTGGCAGAACAGTGAACATTAATTTTTTTTTTTTTGTTAAATCTCCTTAGTTAATGGAAAAAGTATAATTTTACGCTATTCCGCCAAGAGGGCTGGCAGAACAAACTTTTTTCTCTAATTAAGTTCGTTTAAGGCCTCCAAATAGTTGGGACCACAAAAATTGAAAAAATGAGTTGTTCCGTCAGCATCCTTGACATAACAGCCTCTGTTCCGTCAGAAAAGCTGACGAAAGTGCGATATACTGAATTGTTTACAAAAGGATGCTATTTGTTAAAATATTTTTCCAAAAATGGGTAGATAAAGAAAAAAGTCGAGAACAATATGGAGATAAATTTGAATATTGAGTAGCCCAAAGTGGAATTGCATATATTTATTCCATCGATGTATGGAGCCAAAGATTGAATGTAAGATTATAAGAAATCTGCTAACACTTAGGGCTAGAGTTCCCATCATTTTTTTTCGTTTCTTGTTTCTTGTTTTTTATTTTAAATTTTTCCATTCTGTTTTCAAAATAATTATCTGTATGTTTAATTGACAAAAAAAAAGTTTGAATATTAGTTATCATCAATGTTTTAAATAGCGATATAGCAGTTCGTAGCGAATTGACTTTTTTTTATAGCGGATTGTGGTAACGGACGCTATAGTGACGTTATAGCCTTATAGTGGACGTGCAACACGATTTATGATTTATGTAAAATTTTCAAACATATTAACGAAAATATGATCATAATTAAATTTTCAGTATAAAAACTAAAAATTAAAACACCATAATATTAAATAAAAATAGTACAATTGTTCGTAATAAAATAACACACAAAATTCATTTTCCATGACTAAACATACCGCACAATTATCCAAAATAAACACACAAATATTAATTAGTCAAAATAATCACGCAAACACATAAACTAACTCTTTGAACATTATTTGATCGATATTGTGGATGCAATACTCGCTATTTGAATGCTATTTGACTGCAATTACGCCGCTATGACAGCCGTAGCGCCCAAAATGCTATTTTCGCTACTTTTTCAATGCGTGTTGCGGTTTATGGCTGAAATATGCTATAGCGCGCCATTTTATAAAACACTGGATAATATAGTCTATGAAGGAATTATGACCTAGGCGAAAGTGTTGGACTGGAAATTAGATTATGAGAAAAGCATTTATTCAGTTCATATATGAATGAGTGTTTGGGTGACTAATATATTTAGATATATTAGATCGACCATGAATGACACTTCGGGTTCACGTCATCAGAATACGTGATTCTGATAGTGGAACTGTGAACCAACGAATAACATTCTAAACTGTCCCTAGTGATATGTGGATGTTTATAGAGATAAACATACTTCAAGTAAGAAGCTACATATCCACACTAGTATATTCGCAGACTGGATGATCATGTTCTGTTGATCATGGACATAGGGATGTCAAGTCTGGAATATAGGCACGTGTTAAAGAATACGTACTAGACTGACCACACTATGAGAATATGCATGGTATATGTCATTAGTGATTCTCATATGAATAGTGTGCTTGTTTCTACAACCTGAGGTCACCATGGATTTCTGTATGAGGAACTGAATACTTTAATATGATCTTACGTCATCCGAAACGGGATGATCATTAGGGTCATCATTAGGTATGCACTGAATCATGACAAGGAATGTGAGTGACCAAGATGGGATTTGTTCCTCTCGTTAAGAGGGAGATATCTCCGGGCCCCCTGATGAACTAGGACTGAAGGAAATGCATGGCCATGCTCAAATGGATTAACATGTGTTGTTAATATCATTTTGTATTTCTTCAGTCTAATTCTCGATCAGGAAAGAGACTTTGATCAAACTCAAGGATTGTTGGGTTTCGGACGAGCATAACGCAGCGGAAAACAAAAATTTCGTCCAAAACCAATATGAGGATCCGTGCGTATCGATTAAATCAAAGAAATAAATCTTAAAGATACTTTTCGGATTACGCTTAATCCGTGACGCTCAAACCATGCGTGTTGTCCATGCGCCTCTAAACCGGTTACCGTTCTAACCGATTTTCCATCCGTCTAAGCCGCCTAGGTCGGATCGTGAGGAAGTCATCTACCGCACACACTATCGGTCTCCACCGAAACTCTCAACAACCCATTCTCATCTTCTTAGGCCGAATAGATCACAAGCATCGAAAGTACGAACGCCTCTACCGGTATCCACACGAACAAACTTCTTAAAACAGAAGAAGAACAATATATATGCTAGTAACTTATTCTCCTCTTGCATAAGAAAATTCTTTTTCTTCTTCTTATTTTATCTCACAAAAGATGTATATAATTCCTCTCATATAATCGCACTCCTTCGTTTTTGCCATACAAAAAGAAAGCACCCTTTCATAAGTTTGTCATAAAAATTAGAAAGTATATTTTCTCTCTTTTGTCTCACAAAAGAGAATGTGAACTAATGAGAGAGATAATGATGTGTTGTCTTATTGTGAATTTGGAGCCCTTTATGTCCTTATATAGAGGTGAAAAATCATGTCTCTTCACACTAAAAGATGTGTATGACATCACTCATCATTATCCATATGCCATCATCTAGACTCTTCTAGATTACATGATCTTTTGTGCTCATAGTCTTTATATATATATATATATATATATATATATATATATATATATATATATATATATATATATATATATATATATATATATATATATATATATATCACATCTTATCACACAAGATGACAATATATTTTGTGACATTCTTATGCAACTCATCATATAAGTCGCTAGGAATTTTGCGCCCGTTTCAGTTTGTTCTTTGTGTGTTGATAAGTCATTAATTATACACATTTTATACCCTATAAATATATGATATTGCACCATTATAAGTGTTAATATTCTATTTATATGGATAATAATCATAACTCGAATGTTGATACTACTAATGAGATGTTTATGTGATTTCAGGTGCAATTTAGATGGAGCATAACTTGGGGAAAAGAAGTTGGAGCACAAGAGAGAGATAATAATCAAGACTCGGACCTGCCGACACAGTCGCAGTATTTCGGCCATAACTCACAATCTGGGCCTCCTCTAGATGCATACTATATACCGTTGGAAAGAAGAGAACAAAGCCCACAATTCATTCTTTATCACCAGAGCCCAATTCCGAAGTCTACATGACCCAAATTGACCATCTTCTGGACAGATCTTTCATGCACTTTGCATGCACTCTTCATGCCTTTGCCATGCTTCCTTCACACTCTTTGCATGGGGCTTCATTCATCCCTCATGATCACCTTTTGAGAGGGTTATATAACCAGGTGCAAGGCATCCATTCTAATCACCTTTTAAACTTCATAATTCTCTCTCTTGGAGTTGGGCAAGTCAAGCAAGCTTCACCCTTCCATCCACGCTTCATTAATGGGTTCTATCATTATTTTATTTTCTTTATTTTCCATGTATTTCGAGTAAGCCCTTCGAGGCATAGTTAGTGTTTATGTTTTTGTGTTGTAACTTTTGAGACCATTAATAATGAATTTCATTTGAACGGTTATATTCCGTTTTTATTTACTTATTATCTTTCATGTTCAATGAATTGTTTTAAGTTTATTTCGGTCAATTCTATGTTCAATAGTAATTAACAAGGGCCACAAAATTCCTATGGTTGCTTTGCTCAATAGCCTCCATTAGAATTTGAATAATAGCCAAGTGCAAATAACTCACAACGATCTAAACAGTAACAAGCTCATTGTTTAGGAGGTTTTGATTTGTTTAAATAACCAATGATTTCTATTGAATTGGTTATGATATTCAAGTAGGTTAGTGTTTTTATTTATGAGCTCATCTAAATTAAAACCCTATCTTTTTGTTTGAGTTATTTATCGGTTAGAGCTCATCTTACCGCACTTAAGAGATTAATTCCAAATTCATTATTATAGTCAAGGATAAAGTTACACACAAATTCACTACACAAAACTATGCCTCATTTCACAAAACCACCACATCTCTTGATTTTTACTCTAAGTTTCCTCTTTACTTGTTACTTTCATTTTGTTGCAATCAACCAATCAACAACCCCCCAATTGTGTGTCTTGTTTTAGGTCTTGTGTTTGGTTTTATTTACGGTCTTGGTTTCTCTTTATTTTAGTTTCTATTTTTGTTGAGTCCATTTTGATTAGAGAAGTAATCTTTTCACCTAGTTTAGTCTAAATAGCTCTCTGTGGTTCGACCCCTACTTCCACTGTCTACTTTATTGTAGTTAAGTCTAGGGTTACAAATTTCTTTTGGTAAGTGTATAACGACTGCAAAAATACTTCTTATCAAAATGGCGCCGTTGCCGGGAGCTAGCAACGCGACTAGTCTAGGTCAATATTCACACTTCTCTTGTGTAGTACGGTAGTCCGCATTTGTGTCGAGTAAACCAAATTCGTTTTACTTTTTGTCACACATTTTTTTACTTTTTGTCGAGTCACACTTTCGTTACCTTTGTTATCTTTTTCACTTTTTGTCGAGTCGGTCATACTATTTATTTTCACTTTGAGTCCGCATTACTTGCATTCGGCAATTCTCTCTCTTACACTTGATTCCAGTTCATGAAAGCTACTCGTAGTTCTAATCTTCCACTTGCACCATTAGATCCGGAGATTGAGAGAACACACCCGGAGGAAGAAGAGCAATTCCAAGCACCAAAGCAACCAAGAAACCGAAAAGGTGGAGAACTTGGACAGCGAAAGCGAACCTCCTACTCCACCAGCCCTCCTCACGCTACAAGAGGTAACACTACGGTCATGGCTAATTTTGAGGATAGGACACTTAGGGACTTATCTACCTTTGATTTTGCTACCAACCAGCATGGTATTGTATTACCACCGGTCCCAAATTTTAAGATCCATACGGGTCTTCTTCAATTATTACCGACTTTCAATGGGAGCGCCGGAGAGGATCCGCACTCTCATATGCGTGAGTTCAACCATATCACCGCAACAATGATGCCGGCGGAGATTGAAGATGAAGGTCCTTACAAGCCGCGACCGTTCTCATACGGCTTCGAGGACCAAAAAGGACCGGTACTACCATCTAGCACCTTTTCCAACAACTTGGGTCGAACTTCAAAAGTTGTTTCTAGACAAGTATTTTCCCGTCTCTCTTACCGCTTCTATTAGGAAGCGATTTGTAGTATTCAACAAGAAGTAGGGAAACCCCTACGAGTACTATGATCGCTTCCGAAGTTGTGTGCAAAATGTCCCAACCATCAAGTTCCGAGAATCTCTTGATTCAACACTTGTATGATGGGATGCTTCAAGAGACTAGGGATAATGTAGATTCCGCTAGTGGGGGTGCTTTCATAGATAAAACCGTTAGGCAAGCACGGACCTTGATAGAAATCATGGCAAAAATGCCCAATCTAGTAGAACCGATCTCGACTTAGGGGAGTTAGTGAGATTAGAGACCGTGATTTGGAGAAGCGAGTGAATGGTATGGACGCCAAATTAGATAGCTTGGCTAATATGATGGCGTCATTCATGGGAACCAAAATGGAAGTAAAGCATGCGGTGCCCGTACTCGGACAGACACACCACGATACGTGCCCAACACTCCATGATGAGGAAAAGTCACGTCCACAACTTGCGGCATCTTCAAGCTAAACCAACACGGAAATTCAAATGGGGGTCAAAACCGTAATTATGATCCCTATTCCAAAACGTACAACCCCGGATGGCGTGATCACCCAAACTTCGATGACGTGACCCAGAAACCCACAACAACCTCCTCAAATCCATAATCAAAATTCTTCTTCTTCTTCACCTCCAATTGACTCTGCTTTGAAAAGTCTTTCTGACATTGTGACCTCCTTGGCCACATCAACTACTTCTTTTCAGAAGGATACAAAAAGTGCTCTAACACATCTGGGCACCCAAATTGGTCAAATATCCTCTGAATTAAACCAGTTAAAAACTCAGGGGTCCTCACAACTTCCTTCCCAAACTCTAAACCCCCGTGAGAATGCATGTGCTATCACCTTAAGGAGTGGTAAAGAAAAGAAGGGAGTAAGGAAAACATGAAAGGTGAAGGAGAGATTGAAGTAATTAAGCCAATCCGAGAAGATGAAAGAAAAGCCCAAGGAAATACCACCTTATAAACCTAGGGCCCCTTTTCCTAGCCGTCTAGCGTTAACACTAAAAAGGAGAGGCAGAGAGATATCCTAGAGGTTTTTAAGAAAGTGGAAATAAATATTCCACTACTCGATTACATTCGTAGATTCCCGCTATGCGAAATTTCTCAAGGACTTGTGTACGAATAAGAGAAAGCTAAATGGTCATGAGAGAGTAACAATGAGTGAGAATGTCTCGCGGTTATTCGCAAGAAGCTTCCAGAGAAGCAAAAAGACCCCGGCATGTTTGCCATTCCTTGCAACCTTGAATTTGCTCGTGCATGCTTGATCTGGGGCATCTATCAATGTCATGCCCTTTTCATCTATTCTTCCCTCGGTTTAGGACCTTTGAAAAAGACCGGGGATCCTTCAACTAGCGATCGTCTACCCCGTGCCGAAGGGAGTTATAGAGGATGTCCCGGTTAAGGTCAATGGCCTTATCTTCCCCGCGGATTTCTATATTCGCGTATGGATGAGTCCGATAGCTCACCGAGTTCGACTCCCATTCTTCCGGGAAGACCCTTCCTTAAAACGCCCGAACCAAGATTGATGTGCACAATGGCACTCTTTCTATGGAATTTGATGGAGAGAACATCTCTTTCAACATCTTTGATGCTATCAAGCATCCTTCGACGGAATGTATCCGCTATTTGCACCATCGACCCGGTGATGAGTGTGTCGACAACTTCTCCTCTTTTGAGTTCATAGATCCGCCGAGACCATTCTGATCTCTCTCCGATGAGCAGGACCTTCTTCAAAGTCTATCTGCCTTGGCCATTGGAGAGGCTTCTTCCTCTTCTTCTTCCCTCCCTTGATACACTTGAAACCCTCTCTGAGCCCACCAAACCTTCCATTGTGAATCCCCCTCTCTTGATCTAAAACCTCTACCACTCATCTCAAGTACGCATACTGGGTAAAGGAGACACTCTTCCAGGATCATCTCTAGTAGCCTCACCGCTACTCGGAAGAGAAGTTAGTTAATGTCTTGAGGGACCACAAGACCGCGATTGGATGGACTCGGCGATATTAAGGGAATCAGCCCTTCTACGTGTATGCATCGTATATTATTGAGGATGGATCTAAACCATCCCGCGAGCCGCAGCGTAGGCTAAATCCTCCAACGATGGAAGTGGTCAAGAAGGAAATCATCAAACTCCTTGATGCAGGAATCATATACCCTATCTCTGATTCACAATGGGTGTCACCAATCCATGTGGTACCCAAGAAAACTGGTATTACGATAATTGAGAATCAGGATGGTGAAAAAGTTCCTACGAGGGCACAAAATGGATGGCGAGTATGCATTGATTATCGCAAATTAAACACTATTGAGATGCTCGAGCGCCTTGCCGGGCGCCACCATTACCGCTTCTAGATGGCTTCCCGGTTACTTTCAAATAGCCATCGCCCGAGGATCAAGAAAAGACCACCTTCACGTGCCCTTTGGCACCTTTGCCTATAGGCGCATGCCCTTTGGGTTGTGTAACGCACCCGGTACATTTCGAGATGTATGATGTCCATCTTCTCCGATTATGTCACCCGAATTATTGAGGTTTTCATGGATGATTTCACCGTCTATGGTGATTCATTCGATGACTCCCGGAAACCTAAAGAAGATTCTTCAAAGGTGCGTAGAGCGACCGGTGCCGAATTATGAGAAATGTCATTTCATGGTGGATCGGGGCATAGTCCTAGGCCATGTGGTTTCCTCTCGGGGTCTTGAAGTGGATAAAGCCAAGATCGATGTCATTAGATCCCTTCCGTACCCAACCAGGGAAGGACATTCGATCATTTCTCGGTCATGCCGGATTTTACGGGCGTTTCATTAAAGATTTCTCAAAAACCGCTCAACCTCTTTGTCTTCTTCTCCAAAAAGAGGCTTCTTTTGAGTTCAATGAGAAATGCAAAGCGGCGTTCGACCTTCTCAAGGCGAAACTATGTTCGCCCCCATCATTAAAGCTCCCGACCGGAATCTACCTTTCGAGATTATGTGCGATGCGAGTGATAGGGCAGTTGGAGCCGTTCTTGGGCAGCGGGATGGGCGAGAACCCCATGTTATCTCTTATGCCTCCAGGACCTTAGACGATGCTCGGGCAACTATACAACTACGAAAAGAGCCGCTAGACATTGTTTTGCACCGAGAAATTTAGGTCCCATCTCTTAGGGGTTAAGGTGATTATATACTCGACCATGCCGCGTTGAGGCATCTTTTCAAGAAGAAGGAATCCAAGCCGAGACTTCTTCGTTGGATATTGTTGCTCCGGGAGTTCGACTTGGAGATTAGAGATAAACGAGGATCGAAAATCTAGTTGCATCACCTTAGCCGCCTTCCCATGAGTCTTGAGGAGGGTACCCCAATATCGGAGTTTTTCCCCGAAGAATATCTCCATGCCGTGCAAAGTTATATACCATGGTATGCGATATAGTGAATTACTTGGTGGCTAAAGACCTACCAGAGGATCTTACGCGTGCACGGCCGATAGAATCCGGTATGATTCCCGATTTTATATTTGGGATGAGCCTTACCTCTTTCGGATTTGCGCGGATCGATTATTCGGAGATGTACACCCGATAATGAGGTTAGATCCGTTCTTGAGTTTTGTCACTCGGAGTGTGGAGGACACTTTGGCGCCAAGCGGACAGCTCATAAGGTCCTTGAGTGTGGTTTCTTCGGCCCACTCTACATAAGGATGCTTACTTCTTCGTGAAGTCATGTGAGCGATGCCGAGAACGGGAGGACTAACCAAGAGAAACGAGATGCCGATGAAGTATATCCTTGCATGTGAGGTTTTGAAGTGTGGGGTATCGACTTTATGGGACCTTTCCCTCCCTCATATGGCTTTGAGTATATCCTCCTAGCAGTCGATTATGTCTCCAAGTGGGTTGAGGCCAAGGCCACAAAACGGGCGATGCAAAAACAACGTGGATTTTGTCAAGGACCAGATCTTCGAGGTTTGGGGTCCCGAGAGTCATCATCGTGATAGAGGAACCCATTTCGCAACCGGAGTTTCGAGGCATTAATGAAGCAATACCATGTCACACATAAAACCTCGACACTTACCACCCTCAAACCAATGGCCAAGCGAGCTTTCGAATAGGGAGATCAAGGGCGTTTTGGAGAAAGTGGTGAACCCCACCAGAAAGACCGGAGTCTTCGGCCAATGACGCACTCGGGCTTACAGGATGCGTTCAAGTCCCCCGTAGGCATGTCCCCTTATCGGCTAGTCTATGGAAAGGCTTGCCATCTTCCGGTTGAACTCGAGCACAAAGCATATTGGGCCATCAAGAAGTGCCATCTAGATTACCTAAACGATGCACTCAACCGGAAGCTGCAAATCCAAGAGTTAGAGGAGATCCGAAATGACGCGTATGAGAACTCCCGAATCTTCAAGGAGAAGACCAAGATCTATCACGATAGGAAGCTTGCCCACAAGGATTTCAAAGTGGGTGACAAGGTGTTGCTGTTTAACTCAAGACTCAAATTACACCCGGGCAAGCTACAAAGTAGGTGGATAGGGCCCTTTCTTGTGACCAAATTGTTCGATTATGGTGTAGCAAAATTCGGGGTCCGGATTCCGGAAAGTCTTCAAGGTCAACGGGCACCGGCCGAAGCGGTTTCATGAGAGTTTCGATGCGAGCCGGATTGACATTCACGAGCTTGGAGAGCCAGCATCCACCGCTTGAGGAGATGGAAACGCCGGGCCAACGACGTTAAAGAGAGGCGCTACTGGGAGGCAACCCTGCGAATAAAGGTTGTGTTTTTCTTTGTTTATTTTCTTTTTCTTGCATTGCATCACTACTTTGTGCTTAGCTTTACTCGGGGACGAGTAAAAGTTTAAGTGTGGGGTGGAGTCTTTATTGCATGTTAGGTAGTTAAAAAAATAAAAAATATAAAAAAAAAAAATAAAAACCCATTTTTAAGCCTCAAATTAAAAAAAATGCCCAATTAAAAATCAAAAAGATTGAGAGAGAACCGTAACTTGTATTGAATAATGTGGTGGAACTTGTTTAGACTCAAAAGGATCATATGGACCAGTTCAAGAAGAATTGAGGTCGTTGGTTTAGGGATCTTTTGTCACTGGTGAACTCGATTTGTTGTTGAGTGCCAATAATTTAGAGATTTGCGCGAGAAATTATGTGAGGACTTACCATTGGACCGTGACCCGGAACTCAAGTTGTTTATAGTATAATATCCATAATAACCCACTATATCATCTCGTATATATATAAATAATATCCAAGTCTATTAGCTTCTAAAGTCACTTTGTTGCTTGGTTTTGGAGAAGGAGGGTTAGGCATTATATAAGAAGATTGGGGACGGGAAGTAGAGGTTAGTGTCGAAGTCGAGGGCTTATGTGTAGAAGATGAGCTTTGTGCACCGAGTGTATTCGTGAGGAGATGCATCTTAGAGACAAAGGCAAGTTAGGCCCCTATAATCTAATAGATTTGAGTCACAATCTTAAAAAAAAAAAAAAAAAAAAAAAAAAAACAAAACAAAATAAATAAATAAATAAATAAAAAAAAAAAAAAAAGGAGATTGCATGACTCAAACTTGTTCCCCTTGTACATGGCCTAAACCTTAGTTTACCCGATTTGTGAGAAAGAGTGGATCCCAGCATACATCTCAGGCCAGCAGTTAGGTTGACACATTTTGGGCCGGATGACCGAAGGTGCTAGGAGGTATGCACATTAGGAGGTTCATTATTCCAAGAAGATAGAGGTATAGGCGATATCTTTTCGGAGAGTAGAGGCATGAGTTTAGAAAACCAAGTGACAATTTGACTGAAAGTGACGAAGTAGACAAACAAACCAATTATGTAGTATATACCTATATGTATTATCCACAAAAGTCCATCATATTCCACCAAACATAACTTGAGAATTCCCCTCACGACCAAGGTAGGAAATCATGATTCATTTGAGAATTGAGAGTTATTATGAGAGACACTCCATATATTCCATATTCATATTCCACTATACAAAAAGAGAGTGAGTGCGAGTTTCACCAAAGTGCATGGAATCCTACACAAGGGACCAAAGATCATTATTGGCTGGTATATAAGTGAAGAGCGAGTCAAAAATATGGGATCCATCTTACCAATGCAAGTTACAATGTTTGCTCGAGGACGATCAAATGTTTAAGTGTGGGGTGATTTGATAAGTCATTAATTATACACATTTTATACCCTATAAATATATGATATTGCACCATTATAAGTGTTAATATTCTATTTATATGGATAATAATCATAACTCAAATGTTGATACTACTAATGAGATGTTTATGTGATTTCAGGTGCAATTTAGATGGAGCATAACTTGGGGAAAAGAAGTTGGAGCACAAGAGAGAGATAATAATCAAGACTCGGACCTGCCGACACAGTCGCAGTATTTCGGCCATAACTCACAATCTGGGCCTCCTCTAGATGCATACTATATACCGTTGGAAAGAAGAGAACAAAGCCCACAATTCATTCTCTATCACCAGAGCCCAATTCCGAAGTCTACATGACCCAAATTGACCATCTTCTGGACAGATCTTTCATGCACTTTGCATGCACTCTTCATGCCTTTGCCATGCTTCCTTCACACTCTTTGCATGGGGCTTCATTCATCCCTCATGATCACCTTTTGAGAGAGTTATATAACCAGGTGCAAGGCATCCATTCTAATCACCTTTTAAACTTCATAATTCTCTCTCTTGGAGTTGGGCAAGTCAAGCAAGCTTCACCCTTCCATCCACGCTTCATTAATGGGTTCTATCATTATTTTATTTTCTTTATTTTCCATGTATTTCGAGTAAGCCCTTCGAGGCATAGTTAGTGTTTATGTTTTTGTGTTGTAACTTTTGAGACCATTAATAATGAATTTCATTTGAACGGTTATATTCTGTTTTTATTTACTTATTATCTTTCATGTTCAATGAATTGTTTTAAGTTTATTTCGGTCAATTCTATGTTCAATAGTAATTAACAAGGGCCACAAAATTCCTATGGTTGCTTTGCTCAATAGCCTCCATTAGAATTTGAATAATAGCCAAGTGCAAATAACTCACAACGATCTAAACAGTTCTGAACAAGCTCATTGTTTAGGAGGTTTTGATTTGTTTAAATAACCAATGATTTCTATTGAATTGGCTATGATATTCAAGTAGGTTAGTGTTTTTATTTATGAGCTCATCTAAATTAAAATCCTATCTTTTTGTTTGAGTTATTTATCGGTTAGAGCTCATCTTACTGCACTTAAGAGATTAATTCCAAATTCATTATTATAGTCAAGGATAAAGTTACACACAAATTCACTACACAAAACTATGCCTCATTTCACAAAACCACCACATCTCTTGATTTTTACTCTAAGTTTCCTCTTTACTAGTTACTTTCATTTTGTTGCAATCAACCAATCAACAACCCCCCCAATTGTGTGTCTTGTTTTAGGTCTTGTGTTTGGTTTTATTTACGGCTTGGTTTCTCTTTATTTTAGTTTCTATTTTTGTTGAGTCCATTTTGATTAGAGAAGTAATCTTTTCACCTAGTTTAGTCTAAATAGCTCTCTGTGGTTCGACCCCTACTTCCACTGTCTACTTTATTGTAGTTAAGTCTAGGGTTACAAATTTCTTTTGGTAAGTGTATAACGACTGCAAAAATACTTCTTATCATGTGTGACCCTGTAGGTTCACTTAATCTTGGCAATAACTTAACAGTCTATAAATCATGAGCGGACTCTAGCAAGCCATCATGACTATCCACTTTAAGTGAATATCGGTGATCCGATTTACCTAATCAACAATCACGTATTTAGTCCCTTTGTCACACGATAATTATATCGATCATAAGGCATGTAATACGTCATCCTTATATTAATCGAATAATATTTCTTGATACCGAATTGAACTGAACAAGAACAAATGACATTAATAACTCTTATTAATTTATTTGAGTATGGCCATACATTTCTTCAGTTCAATTCATCAAGAGGCCTAAAGATAACTCTCTCATTTATGAGAGGAACAAATTCTGTCTTGATTGCACTCATCCCTCTACATGATTCATTATATCTAATCATAACCGTTATGACTACCCGATTAAAGGCAATGTTAGATTATATTAAAGTATAAAATTACTCATGTTGGGAACCAAGACAATCTCAGGTCAAAGGACTATAAATACTCTATATTACAAGAATCGCTAATGACGTAAAACATGTAGCATTCTTGTGGTAGGTCAGTCAAGTATATGATCTCTAACATATTCCTACGTTAATGACTTGATAACTATTTATCCGTGATCAGTAAAACATGATCATCAGTCAACTAATATACTGGTGTACATTTATAGCTTGTATATAAATATATATTTATTTGTATCCGCAAGTATATTTGTCTCCACAAATATCCTATAAATGATAAGGGACGATTTAGAATAACATTCATAATACTTTATAGTTTTACTATCAAAGTCACGTACTTTGATGACATAAAGCTGAATTGCATATTCATGGTCTATTTTAATTATATTAAAATAACCTATACGCACATATTATATGAAATATATTAGAATAAATATTATGTTTATTATTACAATCCATCATCTAGGTCACAAACACTTTGACCTAGGGCATAACACCATCAATCTCCCACTTGCACTAGGCCAAATCAACCAAGTATCTCATACTCATTGATCTACGTGGTATCACATACCAGTTGACCTAACATGATCACCATCAATTGCGGGATTGGGTTCTTAAATGGATTATCAAACATGTTATATGTAAATACTTTGCATATTTTTATGTTCACGATAATCTAAGAATAATACTTTATCCTTCTTAAGTACATAATCATACTTTTGATTATTATCTAGTGACTTTCACTAGGATTAAACTTATGTGTGCTTGTTACACTTAATTCACATCACATGTAATTATGCTCCCACTGAACTTCTTGTCAACGTAAGATTTATCTTTAATTTTTGATAAAACCAAACTGTTTGGTTATTTCATCAAATAATAAATTTTCACATAGAGATGTTTGTTTTATTCATAAATGAATTTATGCAACTTGCAAACTCTTTTCAAAATTTAGAAAATCGACAAAACTCTAAAGTTGTATCGTATACATACTTTCGTCTGCTTCTATTAAGAGACAACGTTTTGACATCCACTTCTCATCTTTCATAGTCATACTATGAATATATGCCCAAGAAAATTCTGAAATACATAAGCATGATGATTTGGAAAAATATTATCATAGTCTATACTAGGAGTTTCTCTTAATCACAAATCATGCATTATATGTTTGCACATTATCCATGTCGGTCTTCCTTTTAAAACTATGTTTCCATTTGATGGATCAATCAAATTCCAAACTTGATTGTCTGACATGGATTACATCTCAACTTTCAAAGTCTCTAACCATTAGAGCCTTGATTCATCATATTCTATTAGTAGAATGTGAATTCATCATCTATGAGTATGAATTTTTTTCATTGCACACGAAAAATCTATATATTTTCGGGCCTACGATAAATTCTAATAGATCTACATGAATACACTTGTGTTATAAACTCAGATTCTTCAACATCTTGAGAGTCTAGTTGATTAATTACAGACTCAACCACTAGTTGAAATCTGAATTAATTTCCATCCGAGCATTACGGTCAGTATGTGGAATTTGAACTTTTTAAATTTACTCCCACTAATTCTTTTGGAAACACAATTTCCAAAAAGATATAATTTTTGAGTAACAAACACTTTGTTCTCATATTAATTATAGAAGTAATATCCTTACTTTTCTTAGGATATTCCACAATAAGCACTAAACCGATTAGATGCGTGATACTTTAATTAAGTATCATATCCTCAAATCTCGATAAAAAATAATCTGATACACCTACTAGTCCATATCTCATATAAAATCTTTCATAACCGCTGTAGATGAAATTATATTCAGTATGAACGTAATAAGAGCGTAACCCCGAAAGAAATAGAAGATATATTTGACTCATCATGATCGAACTATATCTAATAAAGTTCGACATCGCTATCATGATGATCAAACACTTGGTTCTCGACTCCTCGATCTCATCGAAAAAATTTGATTTTTCAAAGCCAAATTTTCTCTACTTCATTATTTGTAAGTTTTGAAATTTTCAAAATATTCAAATTTATTGTTTCAATAAAGTGATGAAGTAGTTTCTCTAGCACCTTCACTCATTGATGAACATACATCACTATCTATGAGAGCCAATAAGCAACTTGCTTTCACCCTACATTGTGAAAGACATATATGTCATCTTGTCTAATAAATAAGTTACACATGTTTCAAATGATTCAAAATCAAATGAATTTGAAAATCCATCTTAATAGATTTAATAAATATTCATCTTATTTAAGTAGACCAAGCGTCAATGCTAGATTTAAATTCTTAATATTAATGTTATAGATGGACTTATAATTATCTTGTTCGATATAACACATAAGGTCATTTTCTATTTAAACATTTCCAAAGAAAAATGACCTTTGTGAATAGTGAAATTATTATTCTCAATAATAAATTAATGACCATTCATAGATAACCTCGAACTAAAGATAATACAAAATTTATTGTCGACATTAAATAACAATTATTTATGTCGGCGAGAAGTCCAAAAAGACAATGTAAATAAATGAGTTACTTCAGAAAATGAAACGACTTTTGCTATATTTTTCACTCGTATGTTAACATCATATTTACTCAATAGTCTACAACTTAGTCAGCACATTTTCACAAATGTGTGATTCACATCGTGTATCTAATATACATGATGTGAAATAGGCAAGTTAATTTCTATAACAAAAATGCTTGAAGCGGTAGTCACACTACCCTTTCATTCCTTTTTTTTCATATCTTCTTGAGAAATTATGGTTTCTTTCAATGAACCGATTCATTGCGAAAGATACTTTTTGGAGGAGCTAAGAGCAGTTTCCGAGCATCTCGAAACTAGTGAATCTATATTTTGACAACAATGGAGCGATCACACAAGCAAAGGAACCTAGATCTCACAAAATGTCCAAGCACATACTGCGATGTTTCCATTTGATCAGGGAGATCAGACGAAGGGTGAATTTAAAATGTGTAGAGTGCCATCGAACGACAATGTCGCCGATCCATTTATTAAACCACTCCTGCAAGCGAAGCATGAGGTTCATGTTACAAAGCCTGCCTATTGTAGAATTAGCCAAGACTTCCCATCACACTCACCCAGGTCGATAGACTCATACAAGCCAATTGCTCACCAGACTTCACCCTATTCCTCAGTAGCTCTGGTACACTTCCATGAAAATGGCAAGTTGAAGCAAGCAGGCTAGCGGGAAAGAGAGAAAGCGGTACAGAAATTCACTTCTTGGGAAAGGGCTTCTTCAATCAATAGTGCTAGGTTGAGGAGTTGATGCGGGATAAAGAGCTTGACATAGCCTATCGCGTAGGAGTGCTCATTTACTGGATCAAAAAGATTAGAAAGCATTTCTTCAATGTCTTCCATTCAAAAGGACAAAGTAGGCCGAAAGATTGGTCTATGGGTATAAGATGCTTAGAGTTGACCTAATGCAAGTGGGAGACTGTATGATTAGTACCCTAGGCCAAATGTATTTTGTGCTAGAAAATGGATTATGTATTAATGCATTATTATTTATTCAATAAAGGTTGTTTCTTATATATCTGAGTGTATGGATTGTGAATGTATATTTAAATATCTTATATCAACCATGAATGACACTTCGGGTTCACATCATTAGAATACATGATTCCGATAGTAGAACTGTGAACCAACGAATGACATTCTAAATTGTCCATAGTGATATATAAGATGTTTATAGAGATAGACATACTTCATGTAAGAAGTTACATATCCACACTAGTGTATTCGCAGGCAGGATGATCATATTCTACTTGATCATGGACATAGGGATGTCAAGTCTAAAATATAGGTATGTGTTAGAGAACACGTACTAGACTGATCACACTATGAGAATATGCATGATATATGTCATTAGTGATTCTCATATGAATAGTGTGCTTATTCCTATGACCTGAGGTCACCATGGATTCCTGTATATGGAACTGTATACTTTAATATGATCCTACATGATCCGTAATGGGATGATCATTAGGGTTATCGTTAGGTATGCACGAATCATGACGAGAAATGTGAGTGACCAAGATGGGATTTATTCCTCTCGTCAAGAGGAAGATATCTTTGGACCCCCATGATGAAATAGGACTGAAGAAAATGCATGGCCATGCTCAAAATGGATTAACATGTGTTGTTAATATCATTTTGTATTTACTCAGTCTATTTCTCGATTAGAAATGAGACTTTGATCAAACTCAAGGATGACATATTACCGTGACTTATGATCAAGACATATATCGCATAACAAAAGGAATAAGGAAATGTCTATTCAGATAGGTTTATGATCGTTGATCATTTCATTTAACATGGATAATCATGACATCAGTCTAGAGGTTACTCATGACTTACGATCTTTGAAAGATCGTTGCCAGTGCTAAATGGAACCTACACGGTCACAGAATTAAGTCCATTCATATGGGATGAAAATGCCTCAAAACAATTATACATCTGATGTAAAAATTAGTGAACGAAATAATCAAATCATTATATGATTGATTGTGCATAGTCAGCACACTTTCATTCTTAATGGAAGGTGCAAGTTTCTTGGCAGCAAGGTTTCCACAATTTTGGAAATTATATTCCATTCTGAACGGAATATGCACAGAAATTTAGGTTTTCAGTTATGGTAACTGAGCAATCATTCACCTTCATCTCCAATATAAATAGAGAGGCAGCCTCTCTATATTGGATACACAATTCTAAAGCCTCTAACTTGAGAACTTGTGAGCGATCCTTCTTCATCCCTAAGAGAAGCAAGGAGGTTCGCGGAGTCGAGCTTTAGGAAGGAGAAGGTTGCAAGTCAGAATAGTTCAGACCTACATCCATTCTTCATCTCGCGGATCAGGATGATCCAAAGTATAAATTTTAATAGCTAATCTCATACTTTTAATCCCTTAACGATGATCCTAGAACGGGTTGAATCCATAGGTTCCACTATGCATGTAACGTACATGGCTATGGATTCCCCAATATGTAAGTCTAAACTATTCTGCTTGCAACCTTCTCCTTGTTGAAGCTCGACTCCGCCAACCTCCTCGCTTCTCCTAGGGATGAAGAATGATCACTCGTAAGTTCTCAAGTTAGAAAAGCTCTACTCATATCCACGCGAAATTTAGACAAACGGAATAACAAGACTCGGCTAGACGAATCTGGAAATACTTTCTGAAATTACCTCACAAAACTCTCTCTGTTTCTGTATCATGACGACCTCTAAGACTTTTGAATTGTGTATCAAATAGAGAGAGACTGCCTCTCTATTTATATTAGAGAGGAAGGCAAACCATTGATTAGTTACCATAGCTAAAACCTAATTTTCTGAGCATATTCTGTTCAGAACCGAATCCTTCCGTTCAGAACGGAATATAGTTTCCAAAACTGCGGAACCTTTATTCCAAGACACTGGCACCCAGAACGGAAGTGTGTTGATTATGCACAATCAATCATCTAATTGTGTCATAGAGTAGCTTCCATTTAACGCTGGCAACGATGTTCCAAAGATCGTAAGTAATGAGTAACCTCTAGACTATTGTAATGACTACTCATGTTAAATGAAATGATCAGTGATTAATTTCTCTCTATTTTCTCTATTTATTTGGGTCAAAATCACCTCAAATACACCTAAAAATCGCCTGAATACTATTTTTTTGGGGCGGATTTTAGGTTAGATTGGGGGAGAGAGAGAAAGATTCCTCGTTTTATAAGAGGCTCCAATGATTGAACTAATTCCGTCAGAGAGTCTTGCGGAACTAGGCTATTTCTCAAGTTTTTGGGGTTAGACCTGTCCGGAAGACACGCTGAGACAGGTTCCGCCAGACCTGAACCTGTTATTTCTTTATAGTTCCACAAGAGGATCTGGCGGAACTATCCCATTTTTTTGATTTTTTGGGTCAGATTGTAATTTGAAAAAAATTATCTAGTTCCGTCAGACCCTCTGGCAGAACATGTTATTTCTAGCTAGTTCCGACAAAGAGTTTGGTGGAACTAGATTATTTTATATTTTTTTTTGGGTCAGATTGTAATTTGAAATAAATGGTCTACCTAGTTCCGTCCGAGGGACTGGCGGAACCTATGAAATCATTGTTTTTGGGCCATTTCAACGTCCAAATTGGACCAAAAATAAATTTCACCGAGTTCCGCCAGACTCTATGGTGGAACCAACTTTTTTCCTTAATTAAGCGTGTTTACGGGTGTCAAATGACTGGGATCAACAAAAAAAAAATTAACTAGTTCCACCAGAGGGTCTGGCGGAAGTGCTATCTGCTGAAATATTTCGAAAAAAATACCATCTGATTAATTATTCTTCAAAAAAGTGCTACTGTGCAAAAAAATTCTAACTTGCAAGGAAAAGATAGAAAATAAAAAGACTTAAAGAGAGGAAAGACAAATAGAATATAAGTTTTAATTTGCCTTACATTTAATAAAATATTTACTTCTCGATTAATTTTTCCGCTAATTTTCTAAAATAAAATATGTTCTCAATTCAAACAATATTAAGAAATAATAATTGTCTAGGGCCTCAAAACACATGCCCTGGTTTGCTTTATGAGGTAGCAAAATGGATTTCACTTCATATTTTTTGTTCTTCTTTTTCTCTCATCAGAAAGCATCTTGGCAAAATAAGCAAGAGCGTCTGCATTGGTTCCCTTCTCATGCAAAGGCTCATAAGTCCCTGTTTTCTTATTCATCCTAGTAACGGTACTGTTCAGAAGTTTTTCACCTATTTCAATCAATTTTTTCATGTTCTCCTTGCTCGCATTGTCAAGCGTTGCAACTTCTCCATCCAAAGTGTCATCCTATTTTTGGGTGAAAAAAGTAAACCTAAAATCAATGAATTATAAAAACTATAGAGTTGTTGATCAATTTTCCCACATTTCCATTCAATCGTGATTGTTTATATGCTTTAAAAGCATTTCCATTCATTCTATATCACTTGATCTAGAATTGAAGTTTTTTCCTCCGAGTATATTATAAATTTAAGCCCTAGCTGAATTCAAAGATACTGTTTTCCCAAATTATAAACCTATAACAGAAAGCATTTTGTAATACCTGAATTCGAAGATACTGCTCTTCCAAATTGACAGCCTTGAATAGAGAGGAGGCCCGATGCTCTACATCACCATCGTTCGCATGAAGGAGCATGTCGATTAAAGGTTGACTATCATTGTTATTTATCCAATTCATTTTAGTCCATCTTGCAACCTCTTGGGCATTATATTTCTTCTTCAGTGATCCTGTCCCGATAGAGATGAGAAGGATCTGTCCCAAATCAATAGAGAGAGACGTACCTTTTCCATGTATGATATCATCTCCAAGGGACCACAGAGCAACCATTGACTGACCACAATGCAAAAAAGATTAGTAGATCTCACCGTCAACAAATAACGCAAATAAAATTATGTAGCTATGGAAGTGGGTTGAGAAAACTTCACAAAAGTTCTATTCTTTTTTTCTTCAACAAATAGAAAGAAATAAAGGAAACTGAACACAATCGTATGTGTAATTACAAAAAATCTAATGGAAAATATTTAGAGGACTCGCATATTTTTAGAGGACCTACATATAATATATATGATGAGTACATTTTGTCTTACTTACGGGATTGTTTTGGGCGACACCACCATCAACAAGATGAAATTGATGGGTATCTCCTTGATCGTTCTTGGTTAAAAAATTGTGCGGGGGAAAAAATGTTGGAGCTGCAGTGGTACCGATACAAACATCTGAAATGAAAGCATTCTTTGAGGAATCGCTCTTGGCCTAATTAAAATACAATTTTAAAGTGTATGTTAGTAATATGTTTTTATTGAAATTTTCCCTCTGAACAAAAATAGCATTTGAAATTTTACTCTTGAAAAAATTGAAGCAAGTCTTTCTTGATGGTATTAAAATCGTGGAGACATATTGAATAATTTGTCGTATATGATCAGGGCCAGACTCAGTATAGAAAAAAAAAGACCATGGTATAAGGTCTAGAATTTTAAAGGACTTTATTTTCTTGTATTTAATAGTAATAGTAGCATTAACTTTTTAATTATCCCAATACAAATTAGAGCAATAAATCAACTAAAGACTCATGAAAAATTAAAATTAACTAAAATTCATTTTAAATCCTTGCATATTCATTTTGTATTTTGTGTATCCCAACAAATAAAATTAAGTCCTTAATTATTGAATAAGTTTACTCATTTTCAAGTTGGTCTAGGGGCCCAAAATACCTGTGGCCGGCCTCTGCATATGACTGACGATTCTAAGGTTACAAGTAATCTCTTTTTATAAGAGAGGATGAGCTACATCCGATCATAGTTCTAATTCTAATTCTATAGGTCTCTTTGTCACAGGGATAATTAAGAAATGTAGGAAACGAAGGAAGACAAATTGAGGACAGAAGGCAAAATTAGGGATCCAAATGAGCTCACGAATATCCATCCCATCAGACACCTGAGCCGCATGGACCAGGAAATATTCGATTTGTGTACCCATAGGGAAGGATATGGGATCAGTTGGCAGATATGGTATTATTATCTCCGTCTAATGAGGATAACCACACATTATCACTGTATACAAAGCTCAGATTGAACTAGAATGTTGACATGTCTCAGTTTTCTGACTTTATGTTATTAAGTATACTGAGTCATTTTTAACTATATTTTTTAATTATATTTTTATATGATCATTTTAACTTTTAAAATGTAAAGCTCAGTTTGAGCTAGAATGTTGACATGTGTCAGTTTTCTAATTTTTTGTGGCTAATTCTGTGTTATTACCTGTAGTGAGTCATTTTTAAGTATAAATTTTTAATTATATTTTTCTAAAAGATCATTTTAACCTTTATATTAATAACATTAAATACATATTAAATTACTACAAATTAGAAATTTTGATGCGTAAAAACTTCGATTTTTTGTGGCCAAATCTTATGATATTCAGTGTAGTGAGTCATTTTTAAGTATATTTTTTGAATTATATTTTTTAAATGACCCTTTTAACCTTTTGTATAGTAATTACCTTAAAAATATTAATCAATACAAACTAATATTAATTTAACACATTAATATATAGATATTATTTATTTTACTAATTATATGTTAATCATTGTTTTAACGATTCTTGTATTTTTTTTATTAGAAAATAATAAACGATATGATATTATTATTATTATTATTATTGTGTTAAGTATATGCAATTTATTCTATTGATTAATATTTTAATTATGTATTTTTTAATATTTAAAATAATATTAAGGAATATAAATCAAATTATATATAGAAACAAAAAAGATCAAGAAAAAAATTAAATTAATTTATGAGTGCATGTCTTTTTGTTGTCAATGACTCAAAGATTCAATTACTTTAAATTTTTGATACTTGAGAAGTAATACATAATATTAAGCTCCTAATTTTTCCTTTATTATTTCCTTCTTTCCTTGATAACAATTGAATATTTTGTAATTTGCCAAAAATAATTGAAAAGTATCTTATCCTAAGCGGAGTGCGACGGCACACTTTAGTATACTCTAAGTCTTAATTTTGTACCTTTTAATCAGTACACCTTTTTCTTACTTTTTAATTAGTACTTGTTGACTGCTTATCTTTTAGTCAATAATTCATATATTATCATGAATTTGTTTGTTTCCTAAATTTTGTTATTTGAACATGTTGCATGTTTCAAAAGTTTGATTTTTGTGGAATCTAATTATTTGAAAATTTTAATTTATTTTTATTATGCATGTATGGGTTTTCCATGGAATTGGTAAAAACCATGAGGATGGGCATGAAAAAATATCCAAACCTTAAAACATGTATGGATATGAATATACCGATTATGAATAGGTCGAACATGAACAATCAATGATAAATACAAGTCTAATGTAAAATGATTTTTTCCTAAAAGTTTGATAACTCAAAAAAAAATCTTGCAAAATTTTATAAAGTTTATATACAATTTTTAAACTCACATGTAGTGTACTTTTTATACTCATACTTTTTATACATAATCTTTATATATACACATAGTCTTTTTTGAAATTTGTATACTGGGTGCGAGCCCATTATGCTTTATTATTGTTTAACCGTGACTCTCTATCATATCTAATAAATAAATAAATTCTAATTGATTTTAAACAACATCTACTTTGACCATCAAAAAACACCCTCAATATTAGTTGAAATAGCAATAATGCTATTCTTTTTAAATGAGTAAAATATGAATGACATCTGTTGTAATAAAAGTAAAAGTTAAGAGTATTTATTAAGAGGAAAAAAAGAAGAAATGAATGTACACATTATTATATTGTCCATTGTGTAATTTGGTTGGAAATGACTCAATGGACAATATAATAATGTGTACATTCATTTCTTCTTTTTGAAAACCTGTGAATTGTAGAGCTAGGATTTTATCTTTAAAACCTAGATAAAAAATTAGGTGCGTGAAAGCATTATTCTTTTGAAATTTTCTTAACTTTATTGAATATTTTAAAAAACCTGTATTTTAATATTCTTTCGAAAACCCTATTACGGCATGTTTGATTTGGTGTATTTTGAGGGATATGTATTTATAAATACTTGATTCTTTCAAAATCCCTTGTTTTGTTTTAAAGATCCAGGGATTTAATGCAACTAGATCCTTTATTCTGTAATGCACTGGAGAATATCCATGTATATTATATCCATGTATCTCCATCTTAAGCTAATGCTTTACCATTCAAAACAATATCTATCTATCTCAAAAAACCTCAAATCAAACATGCCTATGTGGATTGAATTTTTACCATATATTGTAGTTAATTTTAACATTTCATTTTTTTTCTTTTTTGGACTGAAGTACTCTTCAAACAACTTTATAGTTAAATTTTTGAGGTAATATAATAAATAAAAGTGTTATCTAAAGATACGTATTTTTGAAAATTTTATTTTCTAAAGCATCTGCTCAGGGATGGGCAAACTTGATTAGAATTATGAAAAGTGTTAATTACCTCTGATGTTGAGAATATTATCGGCTGATGAGTGCTGATATCATATGTTGGAATAACTACATTGGTGAGAGTTTCATTTAGGCGTATGCTTCTTGTCACGTTCCTAATTTTCGAGTGAAGATACTTGCCATCATATTTGGGTTGTCCGACAAAGATCGCATTGCATACATCAGGAAGTAACTTATTAAGTCTGCAAAATCATGACCATATAATTTGGTTTGGCACAAATTTGATAAATTTTTGTCATAAAACTAAAGTAGAAATTCCTGTATTAAGCCAAATCTGGAGACTTAAAAAAGGAAGCCGAAGTATATAGTCATCTTTTTGTTTTGATGAACGAAAGTATTTTCATGAGTTTAGAAAGGAATTATTTGACATGTGCTGTGCATCTTCGGAGAATTTATTCTCAATCTGTATTTAGATCCTGTTTTTTTTTTCCCAAAATAAATACTTATATATTGCAGATGGATGCCAGGAAACAGGATTACATCTTTTTTGGCGGAAATATTTTTGGACCATCTTCCAAATAGAAAGCCCTTATTTCTTTCGATGTGAACGCCGGCCTTTTTGGATCATTCAGATTAGGAGTTGTGAGCATTGCAGTGATTAGGCCACCAGTGCTCGTGCCGGCAATGATGTCAAAGTAGTCCGCAAGCCTTACTTGGTTTCCATCCAACTTCTAAAAATCACAATTTTGTAATTAATTGGTGGATCATTTGAAACTACACCTACTACATGGAATTTTGCAAATATAATGCACTAACATAATATTTTTTAAGAAATTGCACTAACATAACTGAAAATTTCAAATTGTCTATTTTTTTTTAAGTTACACTGGTGAGGAATATATTGTAATGAAATAAGAAAAAAATATTTCACTCTAATTAATGCATATGATTTGAACTTCAAACCTTTAGTATCTCAAAACATACACAATCACTAAGCTACAAGACCATTTATATTTAAAGTGTCAATTGTTAATTGTTTTAGATTTTGTTACCATACAATGTATTTATACTTTTGTTCATTTTGTTTGCATAGATATGACCTATGGATATATTAGCTAAATAAAGACTATAAATATAAATGAAATATTACATACTTGAAGCTCGCTTTCAAGGGAAATGAGAATGGTCACGGGAATTAGTCCTCTTATGCCGCCTCCATCAATGCTTAAAATCCTGACCAGTTGTTTATTTGGGGTCACGGTCATGCTTGAGGCTATATCACTAGATGATGAGCTTATAGTTGTTTTGAAAATTGGACTAAACAGTGAGATGACACTGAATAAGCAAATAACACATATTATACAAATTGTGGTAATCCAAGGGCCAATCATAAGAGGTTTAGCCTGGGGATCAGGAGACTGCGCCTCTAAATCGCGCCTTGGCCTAGGATAACTAAAGGTGGCCATTGGAGGGATCTTTCAGAAGTTTGGATTGAACTACCCTCAAGAGCTTAATTGAGGAGATTGAGGGAATTGGTTTATAGCAAGGAGAGTCATGCGTGAACTTGACTTAATAGGGTAATTATGTATTGGCACATTTGCATATATACCATTTCAAAGCTGATAATCATTTATCCCTACCAAAACTTTTCCCAGTTATTATTAAAAGAAAAGACAAATGATTACGTTCCTGCCAAAAACTCAAATAGAACTTGTATTTCCAAAATAAAATATCTAAGTGTCCCTCATATATTGAATTCGCCCTCCCAAACAATAATTAAACTCATCTTTTACCATTTAAATGACTGTTGTCAATGGTGGGGGGCAGTATACTTAATAAACTTGACTTCAATTATTTTAATTGGACTTATGATTACTTGTTTTTAGTAGTGTGATCCAAGTAATATAATTATACTTATGGTAGACATATACCCTCTGAATTTCGTTTCGTTATGAGCTGTAGCGAACTTTCGTACCTCATTCTTTAATGTGCTGTCAGTATTGACTAGTAGAGCATAACATAGTATCTTTCTACTAGACATTTGTACAGAGATTTGCCGTAGAGTACAATGGTATACTAGGACGCCTTAAGAACATATAGTTGTGTGCTAAAGGGCTGTTTGGTAACTAGAATTAGTAGAATTGAATTATAAAATAGAGGATTATAAAGCTCTTGAATTATCTAATTCCAAAGTTTGTTTGGCTGTTAGAAGTATAAATTTTTGAAAAATATAATTTTTTGTTTAGTTGTTCGAAAAATTCTGAAATTCTCTTATGAATATAAGAATAGTTATAAATAAAAAAAAATAGTTATAAATGCAAAATATGATAGTTATTTGAGAAAAATAAACATTTTTTACTATGGTATTTCACCAACAAATCACACATGGCATAAAAAAATATTACCTATAAATTACTTGGCATATGAAGTCATTCATGAAGTCATTTATACTGCTATTTAATGTCCAATTGGACAATTAAATATTTAATCGTCCTAATATTATAAAAAAAGACTTTCCTATACATGCAGTCCACAACCACATCAATATATTAACCGAATCCTTGCAAAAATATGATAAACCAATGACCACTAAGATTGATACGGTAATAATCTCATCTTTTCATAGGTGAGAGTATTAAATTTCGCGTCTAGCAAGATTTTACAGAAGTTTTAGAGAGATCTTCATATATTATTAGATACGGTCTCTCAGTATTTGCGTGCACGCATGTTGTGTGTGCCTACGGGCTATTATAAAAAAAAAATGACAACTCACAACTTTTATATACTCTGAAGCAATGTTGCAGAAATCGCTAATCGGGATTAATCGGACGGGCCAAAAATTTCTGAGTAGATGATTAATCGGGATTAATTGGAATTAATCGATTTGACCTAATCAGACTGAATTTTTATATATATTTCAAATAATATTAACATTTATAACAAAAAAATTCAATATCCTTAACTCATAGTCTAATAAACACATATAATTTAAAGTTCAAATATATAATTCCAGTTAAAACATAAACGATATTCAATACATAATTCAAATTAAAATATAATCCAAAAAAATAACACACATCAAAGTCAAAACAAACAATACATATTAAAGTCCAAACCAAAAATACACATCAAATTCCAAAATAAAAAATTAAATGAGCCAGACCGGGTGAAAACTAAAGAAAAATTATGAAAATATTAAAAAAAAAAAAATTGGGCCTAAACGGGTTGAAAACGGCCCAAATCGGCCAGCGGATTAATGCTTCCGATTAATGTTGTTTTGGGACGTTTTGCTCCGATTAACGATTAATCGCCGATTAATCGGCGATTAATACCGTTTTTTGCAACACTGCTCTGAAGTCCAAAGTGCTGCAATATCAATTAGTAAAATTAATCTTGTGAAAGTTAGACAAAAAATCGGACAAATAACGAAAGAATAAAAATAACGGTTACTAAAAAAAATCGGACAAATAACGAAAGAATAAAAATAACGGTTACTAACTTAAAACTGTAATACACGCACAATTAAGTAAATGACAAATAAGAACCAACTAGCAGTTAATAATCTCAATTTTTTCCAAAATACACTCCTCATGAACCCACGGTTCGTCTCCAATCGTCGGGAATCACCATGCACATATGGAACCAACGAATGACACCACCGAGATTAAACTATATCCAATTGTCCATATTCGAATCCAAGAACTTCCTCTGCATTGTTGGATGGAGACAATAATCAAGCAAATAGTATCCACGTTTGGAATCCTAGAAACAATAGATTATGGTGAATTTGAAGATCTTGACTGTCAAGCCCTATGAGTAATCCTACAAGCCTCTCTCGTCCACTTGGCTACCCACTTCATCATAAACAACCTAACAAGGAAGATTATTTAGCCTCATAGCTAAATTTCAGCAAAAACTCAAAGGGTTGAAAGGGTCTCTGTTAAGCAAAGGTGGAAGACTTACAGTGATTAACTCAGTATTATCATCACTTCCCATCTATTACCTTTTTGTATTAAATTTACCGAAATGGGTAATTACAGAGATAGATGAGGAGGAAATTTCTGAGGAAAGGGATAGATTAGTCAAACTCGAATCTGGTGTGTTGGGAGATAGTGTGCAAGCGCAAGAAAGTTGGAGGGTTAGGTATTGTTAACATAGAGGTTTTAATAGAGCTATGATCTTAAAATGAGTCTGAAAATATTTCAATAGGAGAGGAGGTTTAAATTTGGGATTCTCTTATGTCTACAGTGGAAGCAGAGGGTTGCGATTCTTCCTATAGAGATTCATACTTCTGAAAAGAGATAAATAAAAATATCTCTTTCTTTCATCAGAACACTTCATTTGAAGTAGAAGAGGAAAATAAAGTTATACTTATGGTTCAGCAAGTGGCACAAGGAAATTTTAAGCAGTCAGTGAAGGAATTATGCCCTAAACCAAAGAGTTGGACTAGAAATTAGATTATGAGAAACACGTTTATTTAGTTCATATATGAATGAGTATACGGTGTGACTAATTTATTTAAATATATTAGATCGATCATGAATGACACTTCGGATTCACGTCATCAGAATACGTGATTCTAAAAGTGTAGCACACTATTCATATGAGAATCACTAATGACATATACCATGCATATTCTCATAGTGTGGTTAGTCCAGTACGTGTTCTCTAACACGTACCTATATTCCAGACTAGACATCCCTATGTCCATGATTAGCAGAACATGATCATCCAATATATGAATATACTAGTGTAGATATCTAGTTTCTTACTTGAAGTATGGTTATCTTTATAAGCATCCCATATATCTCTAGGGACGGTTCAGAATGTCCTTCGTTGGTTTACAGTTTTACTATCAGAATCACGTATTATGATGACGTGAACCCGAAGTGTCATTCATGGTCAATGTAATAATATATATAAATATATTAGTCACCCATACACTCAATCATATATGAACTAAATAAACGTGTTTCTCATAATTTAATCTCTAGTCCAACACTTTGGCCTATGGTATAATTGTTGGGGAATCCATAGCCATGTACGTTACATGCGCATCGGAACCTATGGATTCAACCCGCCTTAGGATCTACGTTAAGGGAATAAAAGTACGAGATTAACTATTAAAATTTATACCTCGGATCTTTCTGATCCGTGAGACGAAGAACGGATGTTGGTCTGAACTTTTCTGACGTGCAACCTTCTCCTTCATGAAGCTCGACTCAAACGAACTCCTTGCTTTTGCTAGGGTAAAGAAACCGATCGCTCGCTAGTCTTCAAAGCAGAAGACCTCTATTCGTATCCACGTCGATATTCAGACACACGGAATAACCGGACTCGGCTAGACGAGTCCGAAAATACTTTCTAAAAATAACTCAAACCTCTCTCTCTCTATTTCTGTGTATTACACGGCGTCTAAGACTTCTAAATTGTTTGTGTAATAGAGAGACTCTGCCCTTCTATTTATACTAGAGAGAGAGGCGAACGATTGCTCAGTTACCATAACTAAAAACCCTAATCTGTGTCTATTCCGTTGCCAACGGAATAGGTATTTCCATAATGGAATACTTGGTAGCTAAGGTTATTACAGTTTCCATATCTATTCCATTGGGAACGGAACTATTCCGTTGGGAACGGAACTATTCCGTTGCCAACGAAATGGTACTGTTTTTTTCAATCAATTATCCAATAATTGATTATTTCGTTCACCAATTTATACATCATATGTATATTTTGAGGCATATTAATCCCGTATGAATGGAGTTCAATGTACCGTATAGGTTCCATTTAACGCTGGCAACGATCTTCTAAAGATCGTAAGTCATGAGTAACATCCAGACTGATGTCATGACTATCCATGTTAAATGAAATGATCAGCGATCATAAACCTATCTGAATAGACATTTGCTTATTCCTTTTGTTTTATGATATATATCTTGATCACAAGGCATGGAAGTATGTCATTCTTGAGTTTGATCAAAGTCTTTTTCCTGATCGAGAATTAGACTGAGTAAATACAAAATGATATTAACAACACATGTTAATCCATTTTGAGCATGGCCATGCATTTCCTTCAGTCCTAGTTCATCAGGGGGCCCAGAGATATCTCCCTCATGACGAGAGGAACAAATCCCATCTAGGTCACTCACATTCCTCGTCATGATTCAGTGTATACCTAATGATGGCCCTAATGATCACCCCATTACGGATGACGTAGGATCATATTAAAGTATGCAGTTCCACATACAGGAATCTATGGTGACCTCAAGTCATAGGAACAGGCACACTATTCATATGAGAATCACTAATGACATATATCATGCATATTCTCATAGTGTGGCCAGTTCAGTACGTGTTCTCTAACACGTACCTATATTCCAGACTTGACATCTCTATGTCCATGATCAGCAGAACATGGTCTTTCAGCCTGCGAATATTCTAGTGTGGATATGTAGCTTCTTAACCTGAAGTATGTCTATCTGTATAGACATCCTACATATCACCAGGGACAGTTTAAAATGTCATTCATTGGTTCACAGTTCTACTATCAGAATCATGTATTCTGATGACGTGAACCCGAAGTGTCATTCTTGGTTGATTTAAGATTTACATTCACAACTCATAGAAACAGATATATAAGAAACAAGCTTTATTAAGTAAATAATAGTGCCTTAATACATAATCCATTTCCTAGTACAAATACATTTGGCATAAGGCACACTAATCCTATAATAATTCCTTCAGTCTCCTACTTGCACTAGGCCAATGCTAAACATCCAATGCTCATTAGGCAACATGACCTTTATGTTCTACTAGTGGGAAATATATGCCTATTATATTATAGAAATTTACATTGTAAACTTTTGATGTCTACTATTGATCTCTATAATTAGTCAAAAACTTCTGAAACAGGTAATTGTATCCTTGTTTCTCTATTCTAAATGATTCTTTGTTTACAACATAGATCGCGAGGCTTTGAGAGCATCCAGGACTACTCCCAACTTCAAGATTAAGTTTTGATTTAAGCATACATGTTGTCCGCTTCTAATGCGACAATATGATTTTGTTTTAGTTACAATACCTTTTTTGGAACTCTTTCCAAATTACTGTGTTAAAAAATAAACAAATTGTGATAATGATCCATGTTAGGAAAGTATAATCTTTTACCATACTTAACTCCTCATAGATCGGGATTTCTTAGTTCTTCATAAGAATTTAGATATTTATCCTAGTCATCAAATGACTATAATTTGCTCTCTTATGTTCCAAGCATATTGCACAATACCTTGTATGGCTTAAAATTCTTATTCATCCCGTTATCAAGAACTGTTTCTTGTATATTGAATCTTTGAATAAATGGATGATAAGCACATTTCTTCATTATATGAACGTCGTAGGCAAGAATTCTTTCTTGCATATTGAACTCTTTCAATATATATATTGTTGAAAGCATATAATCCAATTCATGTGCCTTTCATTTTTCATATTAGTGCCACAAACAAGAACTCTTTCTTGCATAGTGAATATATGGTTGAAGGTATGAAATCCAATTCTTATATTCTTTTATTGTTCATGTGAATATCATAAGCAAGAACACTTTCTTGCATGTTGAACATTTCAACGTATGGCTGAAAGTATAGAATCTCATTCGTTTATCTCTTCATCATTCATATGAACACCATGAGCAAGAACATTTCTTGCACATCGAATTCTTTCAATATATTACCAATGTACTTTATCTTACAACTAGAAGTCTATATAGACTTCAACTCCTAACAATTAGGATGTGTAAGTTATTGTAATGCAGGAAGATTGTTATACTCCCACTGAATTTCTTGAAATCAAGGTGGTCGCATCTATTTTGATTAAGTTTTGATTAAGTCAAATTCTTCAATTTACTTTGTCAAATAGATTCATCCTGAGATGTTTGCTTTAATCCATTCATGAATTCGAAGCCTGTAACCTTTCAGAATTCTTGCGATAAAAAAACTCTTGCCATGTATCAAATATACATACATAGTAAAGTTCCTATAAAGAAATGTGAGTTTTATATCCTTGTTCCATCATTCACAATCGTATTGTGCTATGGAAGTTAGAATTCGTAATAGCAACAAGTGAGAAAGTCCTTTTACTATAGCCCATACTATAGCTATTTTCTTTGCTATTTTTAGGTTATCCATGTACTATATGCAATGGTCATCGAGCCATTGGATACTCCAATCAAGTTCCAAACTTGACTGCTTATATATGGGTTGCATCTCAGTTCTCATGGTCCAACCATTTTGAGAACATTGTCTCTCACAGTCTCCTCGGTAGAAAGTCGACCCATCCTCTATGAGCATCTTTTATGAGAGATCATATCTCTTGGCCTAATGTCTACCAGGTCTGTGAGGAGGACCTTATGTTTCAAGTATAGCCTTATCAACTACTTGATAGCCTCATTAATGGTTCATCACTAGTATGTGGATCTCGAACCTTTCGAGATGTATTACACTCCCACTGCTTCTTTAGGAGATGAGATCTCTTTTAAAGAAGTCAGAATTATGAGTAGCAAATAATTTGAACTCATAATGGATGTAAAACAATATAGAGTTGATATTTCAAAAAGATTGTTGTATTGACATTGTCAAACCTTTTGACACGAGTCGTACTGTAATCTTTAAAGACAAGTTGGGACTATCCCAAACCCATATCACATATGATGTCCATTTGAACCATATGATATTCAGCGTTTAGTATATTCAAGAGTATAAATCCATTTGAACCATATGACATTGTTGGGAAATCCATAGCCAGGTACGTTACATGCGCAGCAGAACCTATGAATTTAACCCGCCCTAGGATCGACGTCAAGGGCATAAAAGTACGAGATTAACTAATAAAATTTATACCTCAGATGTTCCTGATCCGTGAGACGAAGAACGGATGTAGGTCTGAACTTTTCTACCATTCAACCTTCTCCTTCCTGAAACTCGACTCGCGACCTCCTTGCTTCTCCTAGGGATGAAGATCGATCGCTCGCAAGTTCTCAAGATAGAGAACCTCTACTCGTATCCACGTGAACTTCAGACGTACGGAAAAACCGGACTTGGCTAGACAAGTCCGGAAATACTTTCCGAATATCTCTCAAAACTTTCTCTCACTTTTCTGTGTAATAGACGGCCTCTAAGGCTTCTGAGTTGTGTGTTGAATAGAGAGACTCTGCCCTTCTATTTATGCTAGAGAGAGAGGCGAACGATTCCTCAGTTACCATAACTAAAAACCCTAATTTGTGCCTATTCCGTTGCCAATGGAATAGGTATTTCCATAATGGAATACTTGGCAGCTAAGGTTATTACAGTTTCCATGTTTATTCCGTGGGGAACTGATAAGAGGTATTTTTCCAGTCGTTATACACTTACCAAAAGAAATTTATAACCCTAAACTTAACTACAATACAGTAGACAGTGGAAGTAGGGGTCGAACCACAGAGAGCTATTTAGACTAAACTAGGTGAAAAGATTACTTCTCTAATGAAAATGGACACAACAAAAATAGAAAACTAAAATAAAGAGAAACCAAGACCGTAAATAAAATCAAACACAAGACCTAAAACAAGACACACAATTGGGGGGGGGCGCCGTTGATTGGTTGATTGCAACAAAATGAAAGTAACAAGTTAAGAGGAAACTTAGGGTAAAAATCAAGAGATGTGGTGGTTTTGTGAATTGAGGCATAGTTTTGTGTAGTGAATTTGTGTGTAACTTTATCCTTGACTATAATAACGAATTTGGAATTAATCTCTTAAGTGCAGTAAGATGAGCTCTAACCGATAAATAACTCAAACAAAAAGATAGGGTTTTAGTTTAGATGAGCTTGTAAATAAAAACACTAACCTACTTGAATATCATAACCAATTCAATAGAAATCATTGGTTATTTAAACAAATCAAAACCTCCTAAACAATGAGCTTGTTCAGAACTGTTTAGATCGTTGTGAGTTATTTGCACTTGGCTATTATTCAAATTCTAATGGAGGCTATTGAGCAAAGCAACCATAGGAATTTTGTGGCCCTTGTTAATTACTATTGAACATAGAATTGACCGAAATAAACTTAAAATAATTCATTGAGCATGAAAGATAGTAAGTAAGTGAAAACAAAATAATAACCGTTCAAATAAAATTCATTATTAATGGTCTCAAAAGTTACAACACAAATACATAAACACTAACTATGCCTCGAAGGGCTTACTCGAAATACATGAAAAATAAAGAAAATAAAATAATGATAGAACCCATTAATGAAGCGCGGATGGAAGAATGAAGCTTGCTTGACTTGCCCAACTCCAAGAGAGAGAATGATGAAGTTCAAAAGTGATTAGAATGGATGCCTTGCACCTGGTTATATAACCCTCTCAAAAGGTGATCATGAGGGATGAATGAAGATCCATGCAAAGAGTGTGAAGGAAGCATGACAAAGGCATGAAGAGTGCATTGCAAAGTGCATAAAAGATCTGTCCAGAAGATGGTCAATTTGGGTCATTTGGACTTCTGAATTGGGCTCTGGTGATATAGAATAAATTGTGGGCTTTGTTCTCTTCTTTCCAACGGTGTATAGTATGCATATAGAGAAGGCCCAGGTTGTGAGTTATGGCCGAAATACTAAGCCTGTGTCGGCAGATCCGAGTCTTGATTATTATCTCCATCTTTTGCTCCAACATATTTTCTCCAAGCTATGCTCCATCAAAATTGCACCTGAATTCACATAAATATGTCATTAGCAGTATCAACATTCAAGTTGTGATTATTATCCTTATAAATAGAATATTAACACATATAATGGTGCAATATCATATATGTATAGGGTATAAAATGTGTATAATTAATGACTTATCAAATCACCCCACACTTAAACATTTGATCGTCCTCGAGCAAACATTATAACTTGTATTGGTAAGATGGGTCCCATGTTTTTGACTCGCCCTTCACTTATATACCAGCCAATAATGATCTTTGGTCCCTTGTGTAAGATTCCATGCACCTTGGTGAAACTCGCACTCACTCTCTTTTTGTATAGTGGAATATGGATATGGAATATGTGGAGTGTCTCTCATAATAACTCTCAATTCAAATGAATCATGATTTCCTACCTTGGTCGTGAGGGGAATTCTCAAGTTATGTTTGGTGGAATATGATGGAATTTGGTAGATAATACATATATATATACTACATAATTAGTTTGCTTGTCTACTTCGCCACTTTCGGTCAAATTGTCACTTGGTTTTCTAAACTCATGCCTCTACTCTCCGAAAAGATATCGCCTATACCTCTATCTTCTTGGAATAATGAACCTCCTAATGCGCATAGCTCCTAGCACCTTCAGTCATCTGGCCCAAAATGTGTCAACCTAACTGCTGGCCTGAGATGTATGACTGGGATCCACTCTTTCTCACAAATCGGGTAAATTAAGGTTTAGGCCATGTACAAGGGGAACAAGTTTGAGTCATGCAATATTTTATTTATTTATTTATATATATATATATATATATATATATATATATATATATATATATATATATATATATATATATATATATATATATATATATATATTTTTTTTTTTTTTTTTAAGATTGTGACTCAAATCTATTAGGATTATAGGGGCCTAACTTGCCTTTGTGTTAAAAATAGAGTTTACCCGAGAATCTACTTTCATAAATTTGTCTCTAAGATGCATCTCCTCACGAATACACTCGATTTACAAAGCTCATCTACTACACATAAGCCCTCAACTTCTGACACTAACCTCTACTTCCCGTCCCCTATCTTCTTATATAATGCCTAACCCTCCTTCTCCAAAACCAAGCAACAAAATGACTTTAGAAGCTGATAGACTTGGATATTATTTATATATATATGAGATGATATAGTGGGTTATTATGGATATTATACTATAAACAACTTCAGTTCCGGGTCACGGTCCAATGGTAAGTCCTCACATAATTTCTTACGCAAATCCCTAAATTATTGGCACTCAAACAACAAATCGATTTCACCAGTGACAAAAGATCCCTAAACCAACGACCTCAATTCTTCTTGAACTGGTCTATATGATCCTTTTGAGTCCAAACAAGTTCCACCACATTATTCAATACAAGTTACAGTTCTCTCTCAATCTTTTTGATTTTTAATTGGGCATTTTTTTTTAATTTGAGGCTTAAAAATGGGTTTTTATTATTATTTTTTTATTTTTTATTTTTTTTTAACTACCTAACATGCAATAAAGACTCCACCCCACACTTAAACTTTTACTCATCCTCGAGTAAAGTTAAGCACAAAGTAGTGATGCAATGCAAGAAAAAGAAAATAAACAAAGAAAAACACAACCTTTCTTCGCAGGGTTGCCTCCCAGTAGCGCCTCTTTTTAACGTCGTTGGCCCGACGTTTCCATCTCCTCAAGCAGTGGATGCTGGCTCTCCAAGCTCGTGAGTGTCAATCCAGCTCGCATCGAAACTCTCATGAAACCGCTTAAGCCGGTGCCCGTTGACCTTGAAGACTTTCCCTGAATTCAGACCCTGAATTTCTGCTGCACCATAATCGAACAATTTGGTCACAAGAAAGGGCCCTATCCACCTACTTTGTAGCTTGCCCGGGTGTAATTTGAGTCTTGAGTTAAACAGCAACACCTTGTCACCCACTTTGAAATCCTTGTGGGCAAGCTTCCTGTCATGATACATCTTGGTCTTCTCCTTGAAGATTCGGGAGTTCTCATACGCGTCATTTCGGATCTCCTCTAACTCTTGGATTTGCAACTTCCTGTTAAGTGCATCGTTTGGGTAATCTAGATGGCACTTCTTGATGGCCCAATAGGCTTTGTGCTCGAGTTCAACCGGAAGATGGCAAGCCTTTCCATAGACTAGCCGATAAGGGGACATGCCTACAGGGGACTTGAACGCAGTCCCCGTAAGTCCAGAGTGCGTCATTTAGCCGAAGACTCCAGTCTTTCCTGGTGGGGTTCACCACTTTCTCCAAAACGCCCTTGATCTCCCTATTCGAAAGCTCTGCTTGGCCATTGGTTTGAGGGTGGTAAGCTGTCAAGGTTTTATGTGTGACATGGTATTGCTTCATTAATGCCTCGAAACTCCGGTTGCAAAAATGGGTTCCTCTATCACTGATGATGACTCTCGAGATCCCAAACCTACTAAAGATCTGGTCCTTGACAAAATCCACGACTGTTTTTGCATCTGCCCATTTTGTGGCCTTGGCCTCAACCCACTTGGAGACATAATCGACTGCTAGGAGGATATACTCAAAGCCATATGAGGGAGGGAAAGGTCCCATAAAGTCGATACCCCACACTTCAAAAACCTCACATGCAAGAATATACTTCATCGGCATCTCGTCTCTCTTGGTTAGTCCTCCCGTTCTCTGGCATCGCTCACATGACTTCACGAAGAAGTAAGTATCCTTATGTAGAGTGGGCCAGAAGAAACCACACTCAAGGACCTTATGAGCTGTCCGCTTGGCGCCAAAGTGTCCTCCACACTCTAGAGAGTGACGAAACTCAAGAATGGATCTAACCTCATTATCGGGTATACATCTCCGAATAATCTGATCCGCGCAAATCCGAAAGAGGTAAGGCTCATCCCAAATATAAAATCGGGAATCATACCTGATTCTATCAGCCTGTGCACGTGTAAGATCCTCTGGTAGGTCTTTAGCCACCAAGTAATTCACTATATCAGCATACCATGGTGTATAGCTTTGCACGGCATCGAGATATTCCTCAGGGAAAAACTCCGATATTGGGATACCCTCCTCAATACTCATAGGAAGGCGGCTAAGGTGATCTGCAACTAGATTCTCTGATCCTCGTTTATCTCTAATCTCCAAGTCGAACTCCTGGAGAAACAATATCCAACGAAGAAGTCTCGGCTTGGATTCCTTCTTCTTGAAAAGAGGCCTCAACGCGGCATGGTCAAGAGTATATAATCACCTTAACCCCTAAGAGATAGGACCTAAATTTCTCTAGTGCAAAAACAATGGCTAGCAGCTCTTTTTCTGTAGTTGTATAGTTGCACTGAGCATCGTCTAAGGTCCTGGAGGCATAAAAGATAACATGGGGTTCTCTCCCATCCCGCTACCCAAGAACAGCTCCAACTGCCTTATCACTCGCATCGCACATGATCTTGAAAGGCAGATTCCAATCGGGAGCTTTAATGATGGGGGCAGAACATGATTTCTCCTTGAGAAGGTCGAATGCCGCTTTGCACTTCTCATTAAACTCAAAAGAAGCCTCTTTTTGGAGAAGAAGACAAAGAGGTTGAGCGATTTTTGAGAAATCTTTGATGAAACGCCTATAAAATCCGGCATGACCAAGAAATGATCGAATGTCCTTCACACTGGTTGGGTACGGGAGGGATCTAATGACATCGATCTTGGCTTTATCCACTTCAAGACCCCGAGAGGAAACCACATGGCCTAAGACTATGCCCTGATCTACCATGAAATGACATTTCTCATATTTCAGCACCAGATCAGTCTCTACGCACCTTTGAAGAATCTTCTTTAGGTTTCCCAAACAGTCATCGAATCAGTCACCATAGACGGTGAAATCATCCATGAAAACCTCAATAATTCGGGTGACATAATCAGAGAAGATGGACATCATACATCTCTGAAATGTACCGGGTGCGTTACACAACCCAAAGGGTATGCGCCTATATGTGAAGGTGGTTTTTTCTTGATCCTCGGGGGCGATGGCTATTTGAAAGTAACCAGAGAAGCCATCTAAGAAGCAGTAATGGTGGCGCCCAGCAAGGCGCTCGAGCATCTGGTCAATGAAGGGAAGGGGGAAATGGTCTTTCCGGGTGGCAGTGTTTAATTTGCGATAATCAATGCATACTCGCCAGCCATTTTGTGCTCTCGTTGGAACTTTTTAACCATCCTGATTCTCAATTATCGTAATACCAGTTTTCTTGGGTACCACATGGATTGGTGTTACCCATTGTGAATCAGAGATAGGGTATATGATTCCTGCATCAAGGAGCTTGATTATTTCCTTCTTAACCACTTCCATCATTGGAGGATTCAGCCTACGCTGAGGCTCACGGGATGGTTTAGATTCATCCTCCAACAATATTCGATGCATACATGTAGAGGGGCTGATTCCCTTAATATCAGCCAGAGTCCATCCAATAGCAGTCTTGTGATCTCTCAAAATGTTAACTAATTTCTCTTCTTGAGTAGCAGTGAGGCTACTAGAGATGATCACTGGAAGGGTATCTCCTGTACCCAAGTATGCGTACTTGAGATGAGCTGGTAGAGGTTTTAGGTCAAGAGAGGGGGGATTCACAATGGAAGGTTTGGTGGGCACAAGAGAGGGTTTCAAGTCTATCAAGGGAGGAGAAGGAGAAGAGGAAGAAGCCTCTCCAATGGCCAAGGCAGATAGACTTTGAAGAAGGTCCTGCTCATCTGGAGAGAGATCAAGAATGGTCTCGAGCAGATCTATGAACTCAAAAGAGGAGAAGTTGTCGACACACTCATCAACTGGGTCGATGGTGCAAATAGCGGAGACATGCTCGTCAGAAGGATGCTTGATAGCATCAAAGATGTTGAAAGAGATGTTCTCTCCGTCAAATTCCATAGAAAGAGTGCCATTGTGCACATCAATCTTGGTTCGGGCAGTTTTAAGGAAGGGTCTTCCTAGAAGAATGGGAGTCGAATTCGGTGAGCTATCAGACTCATCCATACGCAGAATATAGAAATCCGCGGGGAAGATAAGGCCATTGACCTTAACCAAGACATCCTCTATAACTCCCTCTGGCACAGCAGTAGAACGATCGGCTAGTTGAAGGATCACCCCGGTCTTTGTCAAAGGTCCTAAACCGAGGGAAGAATAGATAGAAAAGGGCATGACATTGATAGATGCCCCAAGATCAAGCATGCACCGAGCAAATTCATGGTGCCCAATGCTGCAAGGAATGGCAAACATGCCAGGGTCTTTTTGCTTCTCTCGGAAGCTTCTTGCGAATAACCGCGAGACATTCTCACTCATTGTTACTCTCTCATGATCATTTAGCTTTCTCTTATTCGTACACAAGTCCTTGAGAAATTTCGCATAGCGAGGGAATCTACGAATGTAATCGAGTAGTGGAATGTTTACTTCCACTTTCTTGAAAACCTCTAGGATATCTCTCTCTGCCTCATCCTTTTTGGTGTTAACCTCTAGACGGCTAGGAAAAGGGGCTCTAGGTTTATAAGGTGGTATTTCCTTGGGCTTTTCTTTCATCTTCTCGGATTCCGGCTTAATTACTTCAATCTCTCCTTCACCTTTCATGTTTCCCTTACTCCCTTCTATTTCTTTCCCACTTCTTAAGGTGATAGCACATGCATTCTCACGGGGGTTGAGAGTTTGAGAAGGAAGTTGTGAGGACCCCTGAGTTTTTAACTGGTTTAATTCAGAGGATATTTGAGCAATTTGGGTGCCCAGATGTGTTAGGGCACTTTTTGTATCCTTCTGAAAAGAAGTAGTTGATGTGGCCAAGGAGGTCACAATGTCAGAAAGACTTTTCAAAGCAGGGTCAATTGGAGGTGAAGAAGAAGAATTTTGATGATGGATTTGAGGAGGTTGTTGTTGGTTTCCTGGGTCACGCCATCTGAAATTGGGGTGATCACGCCATCCAGGGTTGTACGTTTTGGAATAGGGATCATAATTACGGTTTTGACCCCCATTTGAATTTCCGTGTTGGTTTAGCTTGAAGATGCCGCAAGCTGTGGTCGTGACTTTCTCCTGATCATGGAGTGTTGGGCACGCATTACTTCCATTTTGGTTCCCATGAATGAGGCCATCATATTAGCCAAGCTATCTAATTTGGCGTCCATACCATTCACTCGCTTCTCCAAATCATAGTCTCTAATCTCACTAACTCCCCTAAGTCGAGATCTGGTTCTACTAGATTGGGCATTTTTTGCCATGGTTTCTATCAAGGTTCGTGCTTGCCTAACGGTTTTATCTATGAAAGGACCCCCACTAGCAGAATCTACATTATCCCTAGTCTCTTGAAGTATCCCATCATACAAGTGTTGAATCAAGAGATTCTCTGGGACTTGATGGTTGGGACATTTTGCACACAACTTCTGGAAGCGATCATAGTACTCGTAGAGGGTTTCCCCTACTTCTTGTTGAATACTACAAATCTGCTTCCTAATAGAAGCGGTAAGAGAGACAGGAAAATACTTGTCTAGAAACAACTTTTGAAGTTCTACCCAAGTTGTTGGAAAAGGTGCTAGATGGTAGTACCGAGTCCTTTCTTTCGGTCCTCGAAGACTGTATGAAAACAGTCGCAGCTTGTAAGGACCTTCATCTTCAATCTCCGCTGGCATCATTGTTGCGGTGATATGGTTGAACTCCCGCATGTGAGAGTGCGGGTCCTCTCCGGCACTCCCATTGAAAGTCGGTAATAATTGAAGAAGACCCGTATGGATCTTAAAATTCGGGACCGGTGGTAATACAATACCATACTGGTTGGTAGCAAAATCAAAGGTAGACAAGTCCCTAAGTGTCCTATCCTCAAAATTAGCCATGACTGTAGTATTAGCTCTTGTAGCGTGAGGAGGAGCTGGTGGAGTAGGAGGTTCGCTTCCGCTATCCAAGTTCTCCACCTTTTCAGTTTCTTCGGCTGCTTTCGGTGTTTCCGGAATTGCTCTTCTTCGCTCCAAGTGTGTTCTCTCAATCTCCAGATCTAATGGTTCAAGTGGAAGATTAGAACTACGAGTAGCTTTCATGAACTGGAATCAAGTGTAAGAGAGAGAATTAGTGAATGCAAGTAATGCAGACTCAAAGTGAAAATAAATAGTATGACTGACTCTAACAAAAAGTGAAAGATAACAAAGGTAACGAAAGTGTGACTCTTGACAAAAAGTAAAAAAAATGTGACTGACAAAAAGTAAAACGAATTTGGTTTACTCTGACACAAATGCAGACTACCGTACAACACAAGAGAAGTGTGAATATTGACCTAAACTAGTCGCGTTGCTAGCTCCCCGGCATCGGCGCCATTTTGATAAGAGGTATTTTTGCAGTCGTTATACACTTACCAAAATAAATTTGTAACCCTAAACTTAACTACAATACAGTAGACAGTGGAAGTAGGGGTCGAACCACAGAGAGCTATTTAGACTAAACTAGGTGAAAAGATTACTTCTCTAATGAAAATGGACACAACAAAAATAGAAAACTAAAATAAAGAGAAACCAAGACCGTAAATAAAACCAAACACAAGACCTAAAACAAGACACACAATTGGGGGGGCAGTTGATTGGTTGATTGCAACAAAATGAAAGTAACAAGTTAAGAGGAAACTTAGGGTAAAAATCAAGAGATGTGGTGGTTTTGTGAATTGAGGCATAGTTTTGTGTAGTGAATTTGTGTGTAACTTTATCCTTGACTATAATAACGAATTTGGAATTAATCTCTTAAGTGCGGTAAGATGAGCTCTAACCGATAAATAACTCAAACAAAAAGACAGGGTTTTAGTTTAGATGAGCTCGTAAATAAAAACACTAACCTACTTGAATATCATAACCAATTCAATAGAAATCATTGGTTATTTAAACAAATCAAAACCTCCTAAACAATGAGCTTGTTCGAACTTGTTTAGATCGTTGTGAGTTATTTGCACTTGGCTATTATTCAAATTCTAATGGATGCTATTGAGCAAAGCAACCATAGGAATTTTGTGGCCCTTGTTAATTACTATTGAACATAGAATTGACCGAAATAAACTTAAAATAATTCATTGAGCATGAAAGATAGTAAGTAAGTGAAAACAAAATAATAACCGTTCAAATAAAATTCATTATTAATGGTCTCAAAAGTTACAACACAAATACATAAACACTAACTATGCCTCGAAGGGCTTACTCGAAATACATGGAAAATAAAGAAAATAAAATAATGATAGAACCCATTAATGAAGCGTGGATGGAAGAATGAAGCTTGCTTGACTTGCCCAACTCCAAGAGAGAGAATGATGAAGTTCAAAAGTGATTAGAATGGATGCCTTGCACCTGGTTATATAACCCTCTCAAAAGGTGATCATGAGGGATGAATGAAGATCCATGCAAAGAGTGTGAAGGAAGCATGGCAAAGGCATGAAGAGTGCATTGCAAAGTGCATGAAAGATCTGTCCAGAAGATGGTCAATTTGGGTCATTTGGACTTCTGAATTGGGCTCTGGTGATATAGAATGAATTGTGGGCTTTGTTCTCTTCTTTCCAACGGTATATAGTATGCATATAGAGAAGGCCCAGGTTGTGAGTTATGGCCGAAAAACTAAGCCTGTGTCGGCAGATCCGAGTCTTGATTATTATCTCCATCTTGTGCTCCGACATATTTTCTCCAAGCTATACTCCATCAAAATTGCACCCGAATTCACATAAATATGTCATTAGCAGTATCAACATTCAAGTTGTGATTATTATCCTTATAAATAGAATATTAACACATATAATGGTGCAATATCATATATGTATAGGGTATAAAATGTGTATAATTAATGACTTATCAGGAACGGAACTATTCCGTTGCCAACGGTATGGTACTGTTTTGTTCAATTAATTATCCAATAATTGATTATTTCGTTCAGCAATTTAAACATCATATGTATAACTATTTTGAGGCATATTCATCCCGTACGAATGGAGTTCAATGTGTGACCGTGTAGGTTCCATTTAACACTGGCAACGATCTTCTAAAGATCGTAAGTCATGAGTAACCTCTAGACTGATGTCATTACTACCCATGTTAAATGAAATGATCAGCGATCATAAACCTATATGAATAGACATTTGCTTATTCCTTTTGTTCTATTTATACATGAATCCATGGCGACCTTAGGTCGTAGGAACAAGCACACTATTCATATGAGAATCACTAATTACATATACCATGCATATTCTCATAGTGTGGTCAGTCCAGTATGTGTTCTCTAACTCGTACCTATATTCCAGGCTTGACATCTCTATGTCAATGATCAGCAGAAGATGATCATCCAGCTGCGAATATACTAGGGTGGATATGTAGCTTCTTACTTGATTTATGTCTATCTCTATAAACATCCTACATATCACCAGGGACAGTTTAGAAGGTCATTCGTTGGTTCACAGTTCTACTATCAGAATCATGTATTCTGATGACGTGAACCCGAAGTGTCATTCTTGGTTGATATAAGATTTACATTCACAACCCATACTCACAGATATATATAAGAAACAAGCTTTATTGAATAAATAATAATGTCGTATATACATAATCCATTTCCTAGTACAAATATAATTGGCCTAGGGCACTAATCCTACTGACATTGCTAGAAGTATGGAATCAATGGACTTATTATTTAGCATATAAAGATTATTTTCTAAGTGAACATTTCAAATAGACAAATCTAGGAAAATTTTATTATTTCAAATAATAAATTTTACAACCATTTTAATGCTAATGTAGAAATAACATTTTACAATGATTATGTCATAGAGGAGGCTATCTAGAAGAACCAGAACAAGGAGCCACAAGGGCAGTCCGGGACGCATATGCTAAATATGTCAAAGATGACAAAGAGGTAGCTTGTCTCATCCTAGCGACCATGACCTCCGAGATTAAGAAGCAATTGGAGGACATGGGTGCACATGATATGATCGTAACTCTCAAGAAAATATTCCAAGAGCAGGCTAGAGTTGAGCGCTTCAAAGAAAACGTCTCTAACTGATATGAAGATCGCTAAAGGTTCATCTGTGAGTCCTCATGTACTCAAGAACTAGTTGCCTCCTAGTTTTAAGCAATTCATCATGAACTATAATATGCATCATATGGAGAAATCTATCACTGAGTTGCATGGGATGCTTAAGAACGCACATGAGGACAAGAAGACAAATGTTGCCAACGATGTCCTAAAGGTTCACAAGAAGAAGGGTAAGAAAATCGTGAACAAGAGCAAGGGTAAAGGCAAGGTGTTGCCTAAACCTAAGATCTAGAAAAACAAGGATGGAGTTTGCTTTCATTGCAACAAGGTTGGCCATTGGAAGAGAAACTATAAACTCTATCAGGCTGAAATCAAGAAAAGTAGTGTGACTACTGCTTCAAGTATTTTTATTATTGAAACTAATTCAATTACTCCGAAATCTTGGGTATTGGATACCAGATGTGGTACTCACATTTGTAATGATGTACAAGGACTACAAAGAAGTAGAAGATTAGCTAAGGGTGAAGTTGACCTGCGTGTGGAAAATAGAGCAAGAGTTGCTGCATTAGCCGTAGGAACTTATTTACGACTTTACCTAGTGGACTTGTATTAGTACTTAATAATTGTTATTTATACCTGCTATGAGCAGAAATATTATTTCTATTTCTAGTCTAGCTTTGGATGGTTATAAATCTGTTATTGAGAATAATAATTGTTCTATCTTAAAGGATAATCTTTTTTACGGAAATGTTCTATTAGAAAGAGGTATTTACGTGCTAGATCTTAACAAAGAGAATTATAAGTCCATATATAACATTAACACTAAACGATTTAAATCAAATGACTCAAATACAACATACCTTTGGCACTGTCGCTTAGGCCATATAAATGAGAAACACATTTCTAAACTCCACTCTTATGGACTTTTAGACTCATATGATTTGGAATCATTTGAGACGTAAGAGTCTTGTTTACTTAGCAAGATGACTAAGAAATCCTTCACAAAAGTTGGTGAAAGGGTCAATGACTTATTAGAACTCATACATACTGATGTATGTGGACCAATGAGTATGCCCGCTAGAGGTGGGTATCGGTACTTCATAACTTTCTCGGACGACTTCAGTAGATATGGTTATATCTACCTAATGAAGCACAAATCTGAATCCTTTGAAGTGTTCAAAGAATTTAAGAATGAAGTACATAATTAACTTGGCAAGAAGATTAAATCACTTCGATCTGATCGAGGAGGCGAATATCTGAGTCAGGAATTTGAGGATCTCTCAGAGAATGTGGAATAGTTTCACAACTGACTCCTCCAGGAACTCCTCAGTGGAATGGAGTGTCCGAAAGGAGGAATCGAACCTTATTGGATATGGTTCGATCGATGATGAGTCATACGAGTCTTTCAATGTCTTTGTGGGGTTACGCTCTTGAGACTTCCGTATTCATACTGAACATGATTCCATCTAAAGTATTTCAAAAGATGCCATATGAGATGTGGACGGGGAAAAGCCCCAAGTTGTCTTTTCTTAAAATTTGGGGATGTGAGACTTAGGTCCAACGTCAGTCTCCCGATAAACTCGGACCCAAATTTGACAAGTGCTTATTTGTGGGATATCCTTACTTTTACCACCCATTGGAGAACAAAGTGTTTGTTGCTCGCAATGGAGCCTTCTTGGAAAGAGAGTTTGTCTCTATTAGAAGCAGTGGGAGCAAAGTACAACTCGAAGAAATTCGAGACCCACCTATAGTTGCAGAACCTATGATGGAGGAACAAACAAGCTCTTAAGGAGTTGGTGAGCTTGAAACACAACAGACTCAACGTAAATCTAGTAGGATTCATCATGAGCCCGAGAGATACGGATTTCTCGTGTCTAATGATGATGATGTGACATTCATAGTAAATGAACCCACGTCCTACCAAGATGCTATGAATAGTCCTGACTCTAAAAAATGGTTAGAGGCCATGGGAGCCGAGATGCAATCCATGCAAGACAATCAAGTTTGGAACTTGATTGATCCATCCGAAGGCTTGAAGGCTATCGGATGTAAGTGGGTCTTTAAGAAAAAGACTGACGTGGATGGAAATGTACGAACCTACAAAGCAAGGCTTGTGGCGAAAGGTTTCAAACAAGTTCATGGTATTGTCTATGATGAAACTTCCTCACCTCTAGCTATGCTTAAATCCATCAGAATTCTATTAGCCATAGCTGCATATTATGACCATGAAATATGGCAAATGGATGTCAAAACAACTTTCCTAAACGAAAATCTGACCGAGGACGTGCATATGATGCAACCCGAGGGTTTTGTCGATCCTAAGAATTCTGGTAAGATTTGCAAGCTTCAGAAATCCATCTATGGATTGAAGCAAGCGTCTCGAAGTTGGAACCTTTGTTTTGATGAAGTCATCGAAAGTTTTGGTTTTACTAAAAGTGAAGGTGATCCTTGTGTCTACATGAAGTTCAATGCCAGCACGGTTGTATTCCTGGTGCATTATGAAGATGACATATTACTCATGGGAAATGACATCCCAACATTATTAAACGTTAAGAAATGGTTGGGAGATAATTTCTCAATGAAAGACCTAGGACAAGCCTCCAACGTGTTAGGAATCAGGATCTATAGAGATAGATCTAGAAGGCTTATAGGTCTGAGTTAAAGTACATACATAGACAAGGTCTTGAAACGGTTCAGATTGCAAGAAGCCAAGAAAGGATTTTTGCCCTTGTCACATGGCGTTTCTCTCAGTAAGACATAGTGTCCTACAAGTGAGTAGGAACGAAGACGCACGAATAAGATCTCATATGCTTCGGCTATAGGATCTATCATGTATGGCACGATATGTACTACACCAGATGTGTCATACTCGTTGGGCGCAACAAGCAGGTTTCAATCCAATCCAGTTGAAAGTCACTGGATAGCTGTTAAAATAATCCTTAAGTACTTATGAAGAACTAAGGACCTGTTCCTAGTCTTTGGAGGTACGGAAGAAGAGCTCATTGTAAAGGGTTACACCGACGCAACCTTCCAAGCAGACTCAGACGACTTTAGATCACAATCAGGTTATTTATTTTGCCTAAATGGAGGCGCAGTGACATGGAAGAGTTCCAAGCAATGTACTGTAGCAGATTTTTCAATAGAAGCAGAGTATATAGCTGCTGCAGAAGCGGCTAAAGAAGCTGTTTGGATAAAGAACTTTTTGGAGGAGCTAAGAGTAGTTCCGAGCATCTCGGAACCAGTGGATCTATATTGTGATAACAATGGAGCAATCGCACAAGCAAAGGAACCGAGATCTCACCAAAAGTCCAAGCACATACTGCGACACTTCCATCTAATCAGAGAGATCATACAAAGGGGTGATTTTAAAATGTGAAGAGTGCCATCAGACGACAATGTTGCTGATCCATTAACTAAACCACTCCCGTAAGTGAAGCATGAGGGTCATGTGAGGTCTATGGGCATAAGATGCTTAGAGTTGGCCTAGTGTAAGTGGGAGACTGTAGGATTAGTGCCTTAGGCCAAATGTATTTGTGCTAGGAAATGGATTATGTATTAAGACATTATTATTTATTCAATAAAGCTTGTTTCTTATATATATCTATGTGTATGGGTTGTGAATGTAAATCTTATATCAACCAAGAATGACACTTCGGGTTCACGTCATCAGAATATGTGATTCTGATAGTAGAACTGTGAACCAACGAATGACATTCTAATCTGTCCCTGGTGATATGTAGGATGTTTATAGAGATAGACATACTTCAAGTAAGAAGCTACATATCCACACTAGTATATTCGCCGACTGGATGATCATGTTCTGCTGATCATGGACATAGAGATGTCAAGTCTGGAATATAGGTACGTGTTAGAGAAGACATACTGGACGGACCACACTATGAGAATATGCATGATATATGTTATTAGTGATTCCCATATGAATAGTGTGCTTGTTCCTACAATCTGAGGTCACCATGGATTCCTGTATGTGGAACTGCATACTTTAATATGATCCTATGCCATCCTTAACGGGATGATTATTAAGGTCATCATTAGGTATGAACTAAATCATGACGAGGAATGTGAGTGACCAAGATGAGATTTGTTCCTCTCAATAAGAGCGAGATATCTCTGGGCCCCCCTGATGAATTAGGACTAAAGGAAATGCATGGCCATGCTCAAAATGGATTAACATGTGTTGTTATTATCATTTTGTATTTACTCAGTCTAATTCTCGATCAGGAAAGAGACTTTCATCAAACTCAAGGATGACATATTACCGTGCCTATGTGATCAAGACATATATCATAGAACAAAAGGAATAAAGAAACGTCTATTCATATAGGTTTATGATCGTTGATCATTTCATTTAACATGGGTTGTCATGATATCAATCCAGATGTTACTCATGACTTATGAACTTTAGAAGATCGTTGCCAGCGTTAAATGGAACCTACACGGTCACACAATGAACTCCATTCATACGGGATGAAAATATGTCAAAACAGTTATACATATGATGTATAAATTGGTAAACGAAATAATCAATTATCAGATAATTGATTGTGCAAAAAAAGCACTGGTCCGTTCTGAACGGAACTATTCCGTTCTGAATGGAATAGATATGGTAACTTCACTTCCTTGGCTGCCAAGTTTTTATACATGGAAACTCCTATAAATAGAGTAACTGAGTAATTGTTCGCCTCTCTTTCTAGTATAAATAGAGAGGCAATCCCTCTCTATTCAACAGACAATTCTCAAGCCTTAGAGGCCGTCATGATACAGAAATAAGGCGAGTTTGTGAGGCTATTTTCGGAAAGTATTTCCGGACTCGTTTAGTCGAGTCCGGTAATTCTGTGTTTGAATTTCACGTGGATACGAGTAGAGATCTCCTACTTTGGAGATAACGAAGCGATCAGTTCTTCATTCCTAGGAGAAGCAAGGAGGTTCGCGAAGTCGGGCTACATGAAGGAGAAGGTTGCAAGTCAGAATAGTTCAGACCTGCATCAGTTCTTTCTCTCGCGGATCAGAAAGATCCGAGGTATATATTTTAATAGCTAATCTCGTTCTTTTATTCCCTTAACGATGATCCTAGGACGGATTGAATCCATAGGTTTCTCTGTGCATGTATGGTACACGGCTATGGATTCCCCAACAAAAAGTAGAACTGTGAACTAATGAATGACAATATGTACTGTCCTTAGTGATATCTAGAATGTTTATAGAGATAAACATACTTCAATTAAGAAGTTACAACAAAAAACTTACACCGTCCTAATAATTAGGAGTTGAAGTCTATATTGACTTATTATTGTAAGATAAAATACATTGGAGAAATATTGAAAGAATTCAATATGCAAGAAATGTTCTTGTTGATGGTATTCATATGGATGTTGAGAGACATACAAATGAGATTCCATAGTTTCAGCCATACATTGAAATATTCAATGTGCAAGAAAGAGTTTTTGCTTGTGACATTCACTTGAACAACGAAATGACATATAAATTAGAATCTATAACTTCAACCATATATTGAATATTCGACATGCAAAAAAGAGTTCTTGCCTATGGCATTAATATGAACGATGAAAGACATATGAATTGGATTCTATATTTTCAACAATATCTAAGAAAAGGTTCTTGTTTATAACATTCATATGGTGAAGACATACAAATAAGATTCTATGCTAATCATCCATTTATTGAAAGGTACAATATACAAGGAAAGGTTCTTCCCAAGGAAAGGAATAAGATTTTTCAAGACATACGATGTACTGTGCAATATGCTCGGAGTATAAGAGGGCAGATAATAGTCATTGGATGACTAGAGTAAATATTTCTAAGACCATATGAAGAACTAAGGAATTATCCTGATTCATGAGAACTGGATAGTGATAAGTTATTACACTATCGAGAGTTTCCCGACATGGATCATTTTCAAAATTCTATCATTTTAAATACAATAGTTTTGATAGAGTTCCAATCAAGAAACTATAGCTGAAACAAGAATATATTGTCACCTTAGAAGCGGACAATAGATATGCTTGAATCGAGAACTTGAATTTAGAACTAGGAATAGTCTCAAGTGCTCTTAAAACTTGACAATCTAAGTTGTGAATGAAGAATCACTCAGACTAGAGCAACATGAATGCAAGCACATGTTTCAAATGAATTCTCGACTAATGATAGAGATCATTATTAGAGATTACATGTTTGCAATATAAATTTCTATAATCTAATAGGCATACTTTTTCCTCTAGTAGAACATGAAGGTCATGTTAACTAATGAGCATTGGATGCTTGGAGTTGGCCTAGTACAAGTGGGAGACTGAAGGAACTATGTCCTGTTGGGTTTCTACCGTTCATAACGCAGCGGAAAAATACAAAATGAAACAAAATCGAATTTCGAAACCCAAAAGAAGGATCCGTGAATTACAATTAAATCAAAGAAAAGTGTTCATAACTTTGTACCTTCGGATTACGCTTAATCCGTGATGATCAAAAGCGAATATGGTTGACGCTTCTCTTTGCCCGATTCCAAACCGGTTTCCAAACCGATCCTTTGAATGATTCGCCTAACCGGTCGTCTCACAAACCGATCTCCGAATAAACCGATTCTCCAAACAAAATCACGGTTTCAACCCAAATCACAAAGACGCCGCACTTCGCTTCGTCCTCTACCGGTATCCACACGAACAACCCCTTTGAACGGATAAAGAACGATAAATGCTAGTATCCGTTCTTCATTTCTCTCACAGAAATATCAAGAGAATAATTTTCGGATTTTTTCTCTCTTCTTTGTCTCACAAAAGATGGACGAAAATATTATGATCCTTTTTATGATTTTTGGGGTGTCTCTTGTGCCTACATAGTCCATTCGTTTCATATCCTATGTGCATGGTAACTATGTAACCATATATGCAACACACCTTATCATATAAGATGTAGGATTGGATGTGTCACTTGACTATGTAGCTCTCCATACAACTTATCACATAAGTTATGATTTTTTTTCGGTAATGCGTCTCAATAGTTGTTCTTTGTGTGTGACCCCGTAGGTTTACTTAATGTTGGCAACAATCACAATGGATTATAAATCATGAGCGGCCTCTAGCAAGACATCATGATTACCCAAATTAAGCAAATATAGATGATTCGATCAAACCTAAGTTATGCCATGCATTGTATCCCTTTGTTACACGATATCTATATCGTCCATAAGGCATGGTATGTGTCAACCTTATGTTGGTCGATAAATATTTCTTGACACCGAATTTGATTGAACATGAAATGACATTAATAACTCTTTATTAATTCACTTGAGCACGGCCGTGCATTTCTTCAATCAAATCATCAAGAGGCCTAAAGATATCGCTCTCAATTTATGAGAGGAACAAATCTTATCTTAATTAAACTCTTTCCTCCGCATAATTCATTATATACCTAATTATAATCTTTATGACCGCCCGGTTAAAGACGATGTTAGATTATATTAAAGTATAAAATTTCTCATGTAGGAAACTGAGATAATCTCAAGTCTAAGGATTACAGATACATTCTTTACTGAGAATAACTAATGACACGAACCATGTAGTATTCTCACGGTGGGTCAATCCAAGTATATGGTCTCTAACATATACTTATGTTAATGACTTAATAACTCTTATTCATGATCGGTAAAACGTGACCATCGAGTCAACTAACATACCGATGTACATTTATAGCTTATCATAAAGTATGTTTGTCTCACAAACATCCTATGAATGATCGGGGACGAGTTTAGAATATCATTCATAAAACTTTATAGTTTTACTATCAAAGTCACATACTTTGATGATATAAAGCTGAATATCATATTCAAGGTTCATTTTAGTAATAAGAATAAAATAACCAATACGCATTTATTATATAAAATATCTCTAAATAAAAATAATGTTTGTTTAACACAATCCATACATCTAGGTCTCAAATACATTGGCCTAGGGCATACTACTAACAATCTCCCACTTGCACTAGGCCGAATCTAACAAGTATCTAATACCCATCGACCTAGCATGACCCTCATGCTTTGCTTGAGAAAGTGGTTTAGTCAACGGATCGGCAACATTATCATCACCATCAACTCTGCATATTTTAATATCTCCTCTCGCAATGATCTCCCTGATCAAATGGAAACGTCGAAGTATGTGTTTGGTTCTCTGATGCGATCTTGGTTCCTTTGCCTGCGCGATTGCCCCATTGTTGTCACAATAAAGATCCACATGATTTGCTATACTAGGAACCACACCGAGTTCTTCAATGAACTTCTTCATCCAAACTGCTTCCTTAGCTGTTTCTGAAGCTGCTATGTACTCCGCTTCTGTCGTAGAATCCGCTACAGTGTCCTGTTTGGAACTTTTCCAACTTATTGCACCTCCATTCAAACAAAACACATAACCAGATTGCGATCTAAAATCATCGTTGTCGGTTTGAAAGCTTGAGTCTGTGTAACCTGTTACAACTAGCTCACTTTCAAATCCTCCATAAATCAAGAATGAATCCTTAGTTCTTCTCAAGTACTTCAGAATATTCTTGACTGCTGTCCAGTGATTTTCACCGGGATCAGATTGATATCTGCTAGTTGCACTTAATGCATATGATACATCTGGTCTAGTACAAAGCATGGCATACATGATAGATCCAATAGCCGAAGCATACGGGATTTTATTCATGCGATTTCGTTCTTCCTGATTAGCAGGACGTTGAGTCTTACTCAATTTTATGCCATGTGACATTGGTATGAAACCTCTTTTCGAATCATCCATTCGAAATCGTGTCAACACTTTGTCAATATAGGTACTTTGACTTAGACCTATGAGCCTTTTAGATCTATCTCTATAGATCTTAATGCCGAGTATATAAGCGGCATCTCCTAGGTCCTTCATTGCAAAAGACTTTCCTAAAAATGTCTTAACATTTGTTAAAGTCGGAATGTCATTTCCAATGAGTAATATATCATCTACATAAAGTACTAGAAAAACTATTGCGCTCCCACTAACCCTCTTGTAAACACAAGGTTCATCTTCATTTTTGATAAAACCAAAACCTTTGATTACTTCATCAAAACGAAGATTCCAACTCCGAGATGCTTGCTTTAATCCGTAAATGGATCGCTGCAATTTGTAGACCTTATCAGAATTCTTAGGATCAACAAAACCCTCGGGTTGTGTCATATACACATCCTCGAGTAAATTTCCATTAAGAAAAGTTGTTTTGACATCCATTTGCCATATCTCATAGTCATAATATGCAGCTATGGCAAGCAGAATTCTAATCGATTTAAGCATGACAACTGGTGAGAAAGTTTCGTCATAGTCTATACCATGAGTTTGTCGGAAACCTTTCGCAACAAGTCTCGCTTTATAGGTATGCACATTTCCGTCCATGTCATTTTTCTTTTTGAAAACCCATTTACACCCAATGGTCTTAGAACCTTCAGGTAAATCAATTAGGTTCCAAACTTGATTATCGTACATGGACTGCATCTCAGTTTTCATGGCTTCTAACCATTTATGAGAATCAGGATCCTTTATAGCTTCTTGGTAAGATGTGGGTTCATCATCTATGAGCGCCACATTTCTATCATCAGTCACGAGAAATCCATATCTCTCGGGCTCATGACGAACTCTACCAGATCTACGAGGAGTATCTTGTGTTTCAAGACCGGACTCGTCAACTCTTGAAGAGACTAGTGGATCTTCCAATGGCTGTTCATTGCTAATTAGTGGATCTTGAATTTCTTCAAGGTGTACTTTATTTCCACTAGTTCCTTTAGAAATAAATTCTCTTTCCAAAAAGAAATCATTTCCAGCAACAAACACTTTGTTCTCAGATGGGTTGTAAAAGTAATATCCTTTAGTTTCTTTAAGATATCCCACAAATAAGTATTTATCAGATTTCGGTGTTAACTTGTCAGAAATTTGACGCTTCACATAAGCTTCACAACCCCAAATCTTTAGAAAAGACAATGTGGGACTCCTCCCAGTCCATATCTCATATGGAGTCTTTTGAACAGCTTTTGATGGAATTCTGTTTAGTATGAACGCGGCAGTCTCAATGGCATAACCCCAAAAGGATATCGGAAGATCTGTTTGACTCATCATAGACCGAACCATATCTAGTAAAGTTCGGTTTCTTCTTTCCGAGACACCATTCCATTGAGATGTTCGAGGAGGAGTAAGTTGTGAAACTATTCCACAATCTTTAAGATGATTGTCAAACTCTAGGCTTAAATATTCGCCACCTCGATCTGATCGAAGTGCTTTTATTTTGTTACCTAGTTGGTTTTCTACTTCACTTTGAAAAATTTTGAACAATTCAAAAGATTCGGATTTATGCTTCATTAAGTAAACATATCCATATCTACTTAAGTCATCAGTAAAAGTAATGAAGTATCGAAAACCACCTCTAGCTGGTGTGCTCATTGGTCCGCATACATCTGTATGTATGAGATCCAATAACTCACTTGCCCTCTCACCTCTCTTTGTGAAAGGAGCCTTTGTCATCTTACCTAATAAACAAGATTCGCACGTCTCAAACGATTCTAAATCAAATGAGTCTAAAAGTCCATATTGGTGGAGTTTAGAAATGCGTTTCTCATTTATGTGTCCTAAACGACAATGCCAGAAATATGTCGGATTCAAATCATTAGATTTAAATCTCTTTGTATTAATGCTATAGATAGACTTGTAATGTTCATGATCAAGATTTAAAACATAAAGACCATTTTCTAATTGACCATTCGCATAGAAAATATTTTCTTTACTTATGGTAAAGTTATTATTCTCAATAACAAACTTAAAACCATCCAAAACCAATCTCGACACAGATACAATATTCCTGTTCACAGCAGGTACATAGTAGCAATTATTTAAATTTATTACAAGTCCAGAAGGTAAAGATAATAAATAAATGCCCACGGCTAATGCAGCAACTCTTGCTCCATTTCCCACCCGCAGGTCCACTTCACCTTTCGCTAATCTTCTACTCCTTTGCAGCCCCTGCACATTATTACAAATGTGAGTACCGCATCCGGTATCTAATACCCAAGATGAAGAAGTAGATAAATTAATTTCAATAACATTAATACCTGAAGTAGTAGTCTCACTACTCTTCTTCTTCTTTAGATCCTCCAAGTATGCCTGGCAATTTCTTTTCCAATGGCCTGGTTTGTTGCAGAAGAAACAAACACCCTCCTTGGGTTTCTTGTTCTTAGGTTCGGACAACACCTTGCCCTTACCTTTTCCTTTGACTTTGCCCTTGAATTTTCTCTTTTGACCCTTGCCTTTCTGAACCAAGAGAACATTGTTGACAACATTTGTCTTCATAGTCCCCTCGAAGTTCTTCAGCATGCCGTGCAACTCCGTGATACTCTTGTCCATGTTATGCATATTATAGTTCATTATAAATGGCTTGAAATTCGGAGGAAGAGACCTAAGGATCAAATCGGTAGCCATCTCATCGCCAACCTTTGCCGCTAGTTTCTCAAGTTGATCAAGGTACCCTTTCATTTTCAGAATATGAGCACTCACCGAGGAGTTGGGAACCATCTTACAACTTGCTAATGCACAATGTGCATTATACCTCTCATTTCTAGCTTGCTCTTGGAACATTTCCTTGAGCTGTGCCAACATTGGAAATGCCTCTAAATTTTCAAACTGATTTTGAAGATCGGCATCCATGGTGGCCAACATGAGACATGTCACATCATTAGAGTCGCTTGTATGCTTGGCATAAGTGTTTATCACTTCTTGATCAGCATCAACAGCGGGCTGGTTAGGAATGGGCCTTTCAAGGACATAGTTCTTCCTTTCTTGTTTGAGAACAATTCTCAAATTCCGATGCCAGTCAAGGAAGTTTTTCCCATTGAGCTTGTCCTTCTCAAGGACGGATCGCAATGTTAAAGTTGATGTGTTGTTTGTTGTCATTTTCTACACAGAATTAAATGCAGGTTTATATTAATATGTGATTTGAGATATTTTAATATAATTTTAACTCCCACTATTTTATTCAAATCAATAACCCTCAAATGTATTGATTCGGAAATTTTAACTTTAAATTTCATAGTGGGCCAAGATCCATATTTCATCAAGTTCCAAGTGAGCTTTGGCTCATCGCCTAGAACCTAATTATTTAGGTAGGAACGTTTCCAATTGTATCTCATACAACTCTCGTCTAATCCATAGGATGAGCATCATATGCTCGGCGTATGCATCCTATCATATGCCCCGAACCCAAGTCTGACTTGATGGTTCAGTTGAATCTAACCATGTCTAAATATCGAGAATCACCATTTCTCGCTTCTTATCACCCTAAGATTATGCTAATTCACTATGCTTTGGCATACCCAAATTTTGCATGATCGAAGGGATAATGAGTATAGATACATGGGAGGCATTTCTATGATTCAATATTACATGAGGGATTGTTATGTTTAATCTTTTGTTTTGTTGTTTTATTTTATCATGTATTCATCACAGAACATCACATGCACAGATAAAATAAATATGATATGATATGATATAACATGGCCTTGATGATCTAAATGAGCCAATCATTAAGATCATTTCCTAAGATACATTCAACCACAAGGCATTGATGAACTCCTTCATCTCCATGATGTGTATGAGGTGGACGGTGAACTCCTTCATCTCCATGATGTGTATGAGGTGGATGGTGAACTCTTTCATCTCCACGATGCGTATGAGGTGGATGGTGAACTCCTTCATCTCCATGATGTGTATGATCGTGGTAGTTATATTATATATAAAATGAATGGAACCGTTCCCGTCATAATTAACCATCAAAATAAATTACATCACATCAACCAAGAACGGAACCATGCCCGTTTTTACATACATACATATATTACACACATCACATCATCACACACAAATCACAATCATTCATCACATATCTAATAGGCCATGTTATATGCATTTAAGTTGTACTTTAAAACCATTTTACGAAATATGTATAAGGCGTTACGAATATGAAATTTGGGGTCTACGATTAATCTATGCGTGAGCGCGGGGTTCGGGGCGCGGCCCCGAAAAATGGGGCTCCCGCACCCTTTCAATCAAGAGTGTTGAATACATCCTTTCGAAATTTATTTAGTGTATCATATACGTAGTTTCGCACCTTTTCATAAAATTTAGACACCCATCCTAAGGTTATGATACATCACATGCATGCCTTCATGACATACCCAAAGCACCCTTTCAATCATGTCGCAACCTTTCATAATCAAGATACATCATATGCACCCTTTCATGAAGTCGCATCCTTTCATAAAATCGCAACCTTTCATGATCGAGATACATCACATGCACCCTTTCATGAAGTCGCATCCGTTCATGATCAAGATACATCACATGCACCCTTTCATGAAGTCACACCCTTTCATGAAATTGCAACCGTTCATGATCAAGAGACATCACATGCACCCTTTCATGAAGTCGCACCCTTTCATGAAATTGCAACCGTTCGTGACCAAAATTCAAAAAATTTAAAAACAACGCCTCAAAATCAAAAGAAATATTTCGAAAATGGTTTATCCGTCTTAATTTAATTGGAATTCACTTGGCTCTGATGCCACTGTTGGGTTTCTACCGTCCATAACGCAGCGGAAAAATACAAAATGAAACAAAATCGAATTTCGAAACCCAAAAGAAGGATCCGTGAATTACAATTAAATCAAAGAAAAGTGTTCATAACTTTGTACCTTCGGATTACGCTTAATCCGTGATGATCAAAAGCGAATATGGTTGACGCTTCTCTTTGCCCGATTCCAAACCGGTTTCCAAACCGATCCTTTGAATGATTCGCCTAACCGGTCGTCTCACAAACCGATCTCCGAATAAACCGATTCTCCAAACAAAATCACGGTTTCAACCCAAATCACAAAGACGTCGCACTTCGCTTCGTCCTCTACCGGTATCCACACGAACAACCCCTTTGAACGGATAAAGAACGATAAATGCTAGTATCCGTTCTTCATTTCTCTCACAAGAAATAACAAGAGAATAATTTTCGGATTTTTTCTCTCTTCTTTGTCTCACAAAAGATGGACGAAAATATTATGATCCTTTTTATGATTTTTGGGGTGTCTCTTGTGCCTACATAGTCCATTCGTTTCATATCCTATGTGCATGGTAACTATGTAACCATATATGCAACACACCTTATCATATAAGATGTAGGATTGGATGTGTCACTTGACTATGTAGCTCTCCATACAACTTATCACATAAGTTATGATTTTTTTCTGTGTACGTCTCAATAGTTGTTCTTTGTGTGTGACCCTGTAGGTTTACTTAATGTTGGCAACAATCACAATGGATTATAAATCATGAGCGGCCTCTAGCAAGACATCATGATTACCCAAATTAAGCAAATATAGATGATTCGATCAAACCTAAGTTATGCCATGCATTGTATCCCTTTGTTACACGATATCTATATCGTCCATAAGGCATGGTATGTGTCAACCTTATGTTGGTCGATAAATATTTCTTGACACCGAATTTGATTGAACATGAAATGACATTAATAACTCTTTATTAATTCACTTGAGCACGGCCGTGCATTTCTTCAATCAAATCATCAAGAGGCCTAAAGATATCTCTCTCAATTTATGAGAGGAACAAATCCTATCTTAATTAAACTCTTTCCTCCGCATAATTCATTATATACCTAATTATAATCTTTATGACCGCCCGGTTAAAGACGATGTTAGATTATATTAAAGTATAAAATTTCTCATGTAGGAAACTGAGATAATCTCAAGTCTAAGGATTACAGATACATTCTTTACTGAGAATAACTAATGACACGAACTATGTAGTATTCTCACGGTGGGTCAATCCAGTATATGGTCTCTAACATATACTTATGTTAATGACTTAATAACTCTTATTCATGATCAGTAAAACGTGACCATCGAGTCAACTAACATACTGATGTACATTTATAGCTTATCATAAAGTATGTTTGTCTCACAAACATCCTATGAATGATCAGGGACAGTTTAGAATATCATTCATAAAACTTTATAGTTTTACTATCAAAGTCACATACTTTGATGATATAAAGCTGAATATCATATTCAAGGTTCATTTTAGTAATAAGAATAAAATAACCAATACGCATTTATTATATAAAATATCTCTAAATAAAAATAATGTTTGTTTAACACAATCCATACATCTAGGTCTCAAATACATTGGCCTAGGGCATACTACTAACACCTAGGCCAAAGAGTTGGACAAGAGATTGGATTATGAGAAACATATTTATTCAGTTCATATATGAATGAGTGTACGGTGTGACTAATATATTTAAATATATTAGATTGATCATAAATAACACTTTGGCTTCACGTCATCATAATACATGATTATAATAGTATAACTGCGAACTAATGAATGACAATCTAAATAGTCCCTAGTGATATCTGGGATGTTTATAGAGATAAATATACTTCAAGTAAGAAGCTACAACAAAGAATTTACACCGTCCTAATAATTATTAGTTGAAGTCTATATTGACTTATAATTGTAACATAAAATACATTGGAGAAATATGGAAATAATTCAATATGCAAGTAATGTTCTTGTTGATGGAGTTAATATGAATGATGAGAACCATAAAAATAAGATTTCATGCTTTTAGCCATACATTGAAATATTCAATGTGCAAGAAAGAGTTCTTGCTTATGACATTCACATGAACAATAAAAGGACATATAAATTAAATTATATACCTTCGACCATATATTGAATATTCAATATGTAAAAAGAGTTCTTGCCTATAGAATTAATATGAATAATGAATGACATATGAATTGGATTCTATATTTTCAACAATATGCAAGAAAAGGTTCTTGTTTATAACGTTTATATGGTGAAGACATATGAATAAGATTCTGTGCTTATCATCCATTTATTGAAAGGTTTAATATATAAGACAAGTTTCTTGGAAATGGAAGGAATAAGATTTTTCAAGACATACAATGCACTGTACAATATGTTGGGAGCATAAGAGAATAGATAATAGTCTTTGGATGACTAGAGTAAATATTTCTTAGACCTTATGAAGAACTAAGAAATTAACCTGCTTCATAAGGAACTGGATAGTGATAAGTGATTAAACTATCGAGAGTTTCCTGACATGGATCATTATCGAAATTCGATCATTTTAAATACGATAGTTTTGAAAGAGTTCCAATCAAGAAACTGTATCTGAAATAAAAATATATTGTCGCTTTAGAATCGGACAACAGGTATGCTTGAATCAAGTGAAGGAATTATGCCCTAGGCCAAAGTGTTGGACTAGAGATTAGATTATGAGAAACATGTTTATTCAGTTCATATATGAATGAGTGTATAGGTGACTAATATATTTACGTATATTAGATCAATCATGAATGACACTTCCGGTTCACATCATCAGAATACGTGATTCTGATAGTAGAACTGTGAACCAACGAATGACATTCTAAACCATCCCTAGTGATATGTGGGATGTTTATAGAGATAAACATACTTCAAGTAAGAAGCTACATATCCACACTAGTATATTCGCAGACTGGATGATCATGTTCTGCTGATCATGGACATAGGGATGTCAAGTATGGAATATAGGCATGCGTTAGAGAACACATACTGTACTAACCACACTATGAGAATATGCATGGTATATGTCATTTGTAATTCTCATATGAATAGTGTGCTTGTTCCTACGACCTGAGATCACCATGGATTCCTGTATGAGAAACTGCATACTTTAATATGATCTTACGTCATCCATAACGGGATGATCATTAGGGTCATCATTAGGTATGTACTTAATCATGATGAGGAACGTGAGTGACCAAGATGGGATTTGTTCCTCTCGTTAAGAGAGAGATATCTCTGGGCCCCCTGATGAACTAGGACTGAAGGAAATGCATCGCCATGCTCAAAATGGATTAACATGTGTTGTTAATATCATTTTGTATTTATTCAGTCTAATTCTTGATCAGGAAAGAGTCTTTGATCAAACTCAAGGATAATATACTTCCATGCCTTGTGATCAAGGCATATATCGTAGAACAAAAGGAATAAGCAAATGTCTATTCAAATAGGTTTATGATCGCTAATCATTTCATTTAACATGGGTAGTCATGACACCAGTCTAGAGGTTACTCATGACTTACGATCTTTGGAAGATTGTTGCCAGCGTTAAATGGAACCTACAGGGTCACACATAGAACAACGTTTAGTCGGGACGGAAATGCTCTTAAATGGTTATACATATGATGTATAAATAGGTGAAGGAAATAATCGATCATTGGATGATTGATTTGAATGATTGTGCTAAAATCAGCATAGTTCCGTTGGCAACAAGAACTCAGCCAGTTTCTCGACAGCCAAGTTTTCAGATTAGGAAACCCTATTCCGTTGGCAACGGAATAGGTCCGTTGGGAACGGATAAGCGCTATAATTAGGGTTTTAGTTATCGTAACTAAGCAATCCTTCACCTCCCTCTAGGCTGCCGTAATACAGAGAAAAAGAGAGAGAGAGAGAGCCTCTTGAAAGTATTTCCGGACTCGTCTATCCGAGTCCGGTTATTCCGACGATTCCAAGTTCGACGTGGATACGAGTAGAGGTCTTTTGTTTTGAAGACTAGCGAGCAATCAAGTTCTTCATCCCTAGAAAGAGCAAGAAGATTCTCAGAGTCAAGCTTCAGAATCCAGGAAGGAGAAGGAAGCAAGACGGAAGTTCGTTCAGACCTACATCGCTTCTCTCTCCCGGATCAGGAAGATCCGAGGTATAAAGTTTAATATCATAATCTCGTACCTTTATTTCCTTTATGATGATCTTAGGGAGGGTTTAACCCGTAAGTTCCACCGCGCATGTAATGTACATGACTACGGGCTTCCCAACAGTGGTATCAGAGCGTTCGTTAAGGAAATAATCGTCGATTACATGTTTAAAATTTAGTAAATTCTAGTATAATAAATTTTAGGGTTTTGAAAATTTTATTTCAAAACATCACGGAAATAGTTTCTAGGAATATAATATTGGATATTATGATTTTATAGAGTTTCGAAAAATATTTTTTCGAAATCCGTTTTGGTAACGGAACTAAAACAAAAGAAAGTACGAATTTCCAGTACGTCTCCGTTGAGAACGAAGTACTTCCGTTGAGAACGGAATAGTTCCGTTTAGAATGGAATAATTTCGTTCCCAACGGAATAATGCTGATTTTGTGAGAAACCCTAATTTTGTTATACATGGAATTTAAATATACAAATATGGTATGAGCTTTAGATCTGTGATTGTTCTGTGATGTAATCTTGTGTGTGAATGCTTGTAATTTTATTTAATATCTATGGCAACCAGTGAGTTGTCCAAAGTTATAATTATGGCAACCTGTGAGTTGTCCAAATTTGTAAATTATCTTTTCTAGCAATAGGATAGTTGTTAGGATAGATATTATTTCAAGACTTCAACGCAAGAGATCTTGGCGCAATCTTCGGAAGATGGCATTGGATCTTCGCACACACAATGAAGGGTTTGTTGAAGATTACTTCTGCAATCTAGAGATAGATCTAGAATTAGGAACCTCATGATTGCTCGTGAGGATTAGACTCATACCATATTTAACTTAGTTTCTGCGATGTTTATATTTATAAATCTAAAACAAAATCCTTTAGAATGTTAAGTAAGGAAGTGCCTCCCATGTCAATGAAACCCTCGGTACTTAGACAGTCTTCCATGTCGGTCATGCCAAAGTTGAGCATATGGAGGATTGTCTTTGTAAAGGAAGGTATGCGGGAAATGGCGTCCAGCATGGGTCATGCCAAAGCTGAGTGTGTTGGACTCTATTTCGCTGATAATCATACATGGTTAAACTTAACAGAGCAAGCAAGTCGGACTTGGGCTCAGGGCACAAGATGGAATAAATACATCGGGCATATGATGCTTATTCGATGAAAGGAAAGAGATATATATGATACAATTGGAAGTGTTCCTACCTAAATAGTTGTGTATTGAGGGTTGCGCCAGTGCGCACTTAATACTCAATGAAATACGGATCTTGACTCACTATGAAACCTCATTTATTTGAAGTTTCCGAACCAATACTACTGAAGGTGGTTGATTTGAAGAAAAAAAGTGGGAGTATAATATATGAAACAAAATTAGAATAATTCTAATTTTAAATAATAAACTTTACATTGCATATTAAACTTGTAGAATGAGTTCGAAATTTTCGGACTTGCGATCTATCCTTGAGAGGGATAAGCTCGATGGCACAAACTTCCCTGAATGGCTCAGGACTCTGAGAATTGTTCTCAAGAGTGAAGGAAAGTTGTATGTCCTTGTGACACCCATCCCAAATCCACCGCCTTCGACCGCTTCTAGAGTCATTCAAGATACTTATCAGAAGTGTATTGACGATTCCGATGAAGTAGCCTGGATGATGTTAGCAGGAATGAAACCTAAGCTTCGGAAGCAGACAGGTTTCATGGATGCCTATGATATGATCAAGGCGCTTAAGGAAATATTCCAAAAGCAGACTAATATTCAGCGCTACAAGGTCACCAAGTTATTAATCAAGAGCAAGTTGGCTCATGGCTCCTCTGTGGATACTCATGTGTTCAAGATGAGAAGTCACATTGATTAGTTAGAGAGACTTGGTTCGCCTATTCCAAGGGAATTTGCGATTGACATGATTCTTAGATCGCTTCCTCCGAGCTTTGATTTGTTCATTCTGAATATCATAAGCGTCGGATGGACATGACGATCACAAAATTGCATAAGATACTTAAAGAGGCAGAGAAGGACATAGAGGCAAAAGTTGTCATTGATGCCCTCAGGATTGAAAGGGAAAGGGAGTTGACTAGACAAGCCGCATGGGAGAGCTGGATCAAGAGTAAAGGCAAGGAGTTGTCTAAACCCGAGGAATCGGAAGAAGTGATTGCATGTTCTATGCGTGATCACTGGAGAGCATGATGTAAGATATGTCAAGAAGAAGAATCAATGGCTGCCATTTCAGGTATTCCTCTTTCTAAAGCTCTACTTGGATATTGGACATCCACTGTAATTCTCACATTTTGAATGTGCAGGATATTACTCAGAAGTAGAAGATTAGCTTGAGGAGAAGTCAACCTACAAGTGGGGAATGAAGCAAGAGTTGCTACATTAACTGTAGGATTTTATTGACTTAGTCATTGTGGATTTGTAATGAAATAAATGTTATTTCGACATAAGTATTAAAATGGTTGTAAAATTTATTATTTAGAATAATAAAATTTTCCTAGATAAATCTATTTGAAATGTTCACTTAGAAAATAACCTTTATATTCTAAATAATAAGTCCATTGATTTCATACTTCTAGCAATGTCACAAAATAAGAATCGCATTTCTAAAACTCCACCCTATGTGGAAAGTTTGACTCACTGGATCTAGGATCAATTGAGAGGTGCAAATTCTATTTATCGAACTAGATGACAAGAATGGGCAACCATCATGAAGTTGATAGGTTAGTCTCATGCATATAGATGCATGAGAGACAGAAAGCAAGCTGTCTAGAAATAAGGAATATCAGATTTTCATATTAAAGTATTTTAAGTAAAAGGTTTACTTAACGAAACACAAAATATTTGAAATGTTCAAAGCATTTAAGAATGAAATTCGACATCGCCTTGACAAGATAATAAGAGCACTTCGATTAGATCGAAGTGGCAAGTATTTGAGTCAATAGTTTGACAATTATCTTAGAAATTGTGGAAAATGTTTCACAATTAATTCTATATGCAGCATCTCACGATATGCACATAAAGAAGAAAATGAAACTTATTGGATAAGATTCAGTCTATGCCTCCGAGACTCTTATAGGTTTATACTCTTGTATATACTAAACATTGAATATCATAAGGTTCAAAATGACACCATATGTGATAGGGGTTTGGAATAGTCCCAAATTGTCTTTAAAGGTTGAAATATGACTCGTGTCAAAAGGTTTGACGATGTCAACACAACAATCTCATAAATATTTGTGGAATATCAATTTGATATTGTTTTACATCCATTATGAGTTCAAATTGTTTGCTACTTATAATTCAGACTTTTTTAAGAGAGATCTCATCTCCTAAAGAAGCAGTGGGAGTATAATACATCTCGAAAGGTTCGAGATCCACATACTAGCGATGAACCATTAATGAGTCTATCAAGTAGTTGATAAGGCTGTACTTGAAACATAAGGTCCTCCTCACAGACCTGGTAGACATTAAGGTGAGAGATATGATCTCTCATAAAAGATGCTCATAGAGCATGAGTCAACTTTCTACCGAGGAGACTGCAAAGAGACAATGTTCTCAAAATGGTTGGACCATGAGAACTGAGATGCAGTGCATATACAAGCAATCATATTTGGAGCTTGATTGGAGTATCTAATGGCTTGATGACCATTGCATACAGTACATGGATAACCTAAAATAGCAAAGAAAGTAGCTATAGTATGGGCTATAGTAAAAGGACTTTCTCACCTGTTGCTATTATGAATTCTAACTTCCATTGCACAATGTGATTGTGAATGATGGAACCAGGATATAAATCTAACATTCCTTTATAGGAACTTTAATGTGGATGTATCTTTGATACATGGCAAGAGTTTTGTGATCGCGAGAATTCTGAATGGTAAATTCATGGAATAAAGCAAGCATCTCAGGATGGATCTATTTGACAAAGTAAATTGAAGAATCTGACTTAATCAAAATAGATGCGACCACCTTGATTTCAAGAAATTCAGTGGGATTATAACAATCTTCCTGCATTACAATAACTTACACATCCTAATAGTTAGGAGTTGAAGTCTATACAGACTTCTGGTTACAAGATAAAGCACATTGGTAAAATATTGAAAGAATTCGATGTGCAAGAAATGTTCTTGCTCATGGTGTTCATATGACTGCTGAAAAGGTAAACGAATGAGATTCTATACTTTCAGCCATACGTTGAAATGTTCAACATGCAAGAAAGTGTTCTTGCTTATGACATTCACATGAACAACAAAAGGGTATAAGAATTAGATTTTATGCCTTCAACCATATATTGAATATTCAATATACAAGAAAGAGTTCTTGTTTGCGGCACTAATATGAACAATGAAAGGCACATGAATTGGATTCTATGCTTTCAACAATATATATTGAAAGAGTTCAATATGAAAGAAAGAATTCATGCCTACGACGTTCATATAATGAAGACATACGTTTATCATCCATTTATTGAAAGGTTCAATATACAAGAAACAGTTCCTGATAACGGGATGAATAAGATTTTTCAAGCCATACAATGTACTGTGCAATATGCTTAGAGCATAAGAGAGCAAATGATAGTCATTTGATGACTACAATAAATATCTAAGCTCTTATGAAGAACTAAGATATCCAGAGGAGCAAAGTAGTGGTAAGTTATTACACCTTCCTAACATGGATCATTATCGCAATTCATTTATTTTAAATATAGTAATTTGGAAATTATTCCAAATAAGGTACTGTAACCGAAACAAGACCCCATATTGTTATAGGTATGCTTGGATCAAAACTTGATATTGAAACGAAGAGTAGTTTCGATTGCTCCTAAGGCCTAACGATCTATGTTATGAACAAAGATTCGCTTAGAATAGAGCTACAAGGATACAAGTACGTGTTTCAGAAGTTCTTGACTAATGATAGAGATCAATAGTAGTCGTTACAAGTTTGCAATGTAAATTTCTATAATCTTATAGGCATGTATTTCCCTTTAGTAGAACATGAAAGTCATGTTTCCTAATAAGCATTGGATGCTTAAGATTGGCCTAGTGCAAGTGGGAGACTGAAGGAATTATGCCCTAGGCCAAAGTGTTGGACTAGAGATTAGATTATGAGAAACATGTTTATTCAGTTCATATATGAATGAGCGTATGGGTGACTAATATATTTACGTATATTAGATCGACCATGAATGACACTTCGGGTTGACGTCATCAGAATACGTGATTCTGATTGTAGAACTGTGAACCAACGAATGACATTCTAAACCGTCCCTAGTGATATGTGGGATGTTTATAGAGATAAACATACTTCAAGTAAGAAGCTACATATCCACACTAGTATATTTGAAGACTGAATGATCATGTTCTGTTGATCATGGACATAGGGATGTCAAGTATGGAATATAGGCACGCGTTAGAGAACACGTACTGAACTGACCACACTATGAGAATATGCATGGTATATATATGTCATTAGTGATTCTCATATGAATAGTGTGCTTGCTCCTACGACCTGAGGTCACCATGGATTCCTGTATGAGGAACTGCATACTTTAATATGATCTTACGTCATCCGTAACGGGATGATGATTAGGGTCATCATTAGGTATGCACTGAATCTGTAGGATTAGTGCCCTAGGCCAAATGTATTTGTGCTAGGAAATGGATTATGTATTAACATATTATTATTTATTCAATAAAGGTTGTTTCTTATATACCTGTGTGTATGGGTTGTTAATGTATATTTCTTATATCAACCAAGAATGACACTTCGGGTTCACATCATCAGAATACGTGATTCTGATAGTAGAACTGTGAACCAAAGAATGACATTCTAAACTATCCCTAGTGATATGTACGATGTTTATAGAGATAGACATACTTCAAGTAAGAAGCTACATATCCAGACTAGCATATTCACATGTTGGATGATCATGTTCTACTGATCATGGACATAGAGACGTCAAGTCTGGAATATAGGTACGTGTTAGAGAACATGTACTGGACTGACCACACTATGAGAATATGCATGGTATATGTCATTAGTTATTCTCAAATGAATAGTGTGCTTGTTCCTATGACCTGAGGTCACCATGGATTCCTGTATGAGGAACTGCATACTTTAATATGATCTTACGTCACCCGTAATGGGATGATCATTAGGGTCATCGTTAGGTATGCACTGAATCATGACGAGGAATGTGAGTGACCAAGATGGGATTTGTTCCTCTCCTCGTGAGGGAGATATCTCTGGGCCCCCTGATGAACTAGGACTGATGGAAATGCATGGCCATGCTCAAAATGAATTAACATGTGTGGTTAATATCATTTTGTATTTACTCAGTCTAATTCTCGATCAGGAAAGAGACTTTGATCAAACTCAAGGATGACATATTTTCGTGCCTGGTGATCAAGATGTATATCTTAGAACAAGAGGAATAAGCAAATGTCTATTCAGATAGGTTTACGATCGCTGATTATTTCATTTAAGATGGATAGTCATGACATCAGTCTAGAGGTTACTCATGACTTATGATCTTTAGAAGATCGTTGGCAGTGTTAAATGGAACCTACACGGTCACACAATGAACTCCATTCGTACGGGATGAATATGCCTCAAAACAGTTATACATATGATGTATAAATTGGTGAACGAAATAATCAATTATTGGATAATTGGTTGAACAAAACAGAGCCATTCCGTTGTCAACGGAAAAGTTCCGTTCCCAACGGAATATATATGAAAACTGTAATAACATTAGCTGCCAAGTATTTCGTTATGGAAATACCTATTCCATTGGCAACGGAATAGTTTCGTTGGCAACGGAATGGGCGCAGATTAGGATTTTAGTTATGGTAACTGAGCAATTGTTCGCCTCTCTCTCTAGTATAAATAGAAGGGCGGGGTCTCTCTATTTGACACACAACTCAGAAACCTAAGAGGCCGTCTTTACACAGAAAATAGAGAGAGAGTTTTGAGAGATATTCGGAAAGTATTTCAGGACTTGTCTAGCCAAGTCCGGTTATTCCAATCGAGTCAAGTTCGCGTGGATACGAGTAGAGGTTCTCTACCTTGAGAACTAGCGAGCGATCTATCTTCATCCCTAGGAGAAGAAGAAGTCTCTTGAGCCGAGCTTTAAGAAAGGGATTAGCGAGTCGAGCTTCAAGAAGGAGTTCTTTGAGCCTAGCAACAGGAAGGAGCTTGGCGAGCCGAGCTTCGGGAAGGAGACGGTTGCGAGACAGAAAAGTTCAGACCTACATCCGTTCCTTGTCTCACGGATCAGGAAGATTCGAGGTATAAATTTTAATGGCTAATCTCGTACTTTTATTCCCTTAACGCAGATCCTAGGGCGGGTTAAATCCATAGGTTCCGCTGCCCATGTAACGTACATGGCTATGTATTTCCGAACAGTGGCATCAGAGCGTTCGTTAAGGAAATGATCGTCGATTACATATTTACAATTTAGTAAATTCTAATATAATAAATTTTAGGGTTTTGTAAATATTATTTCAAAACATCACGGTAATAGTTTCTAGGAATATAATATTCGATATTATGATTCTCTGGAGTTTCGAAAAATAGTTTTTCGAAATCCGTTTTGGAAACGGAACTAAAATAAAAGAAGATACGGACTTCCAGCACATCTCCGTTGATAACGGAGTACTTCAGTTGAGAACGGAATAGTTCCATTCAGAACGGAATAGTTCCGTTCCAACGGAATAATGCTGATTTTGTGAGAAACCCTAATTTTGTTATACATGGAATTTAAATATACAAATATGGTATGAGCTTTAGATCTGTGATTGTTTTGTCATGTAATCTTGTGTGTGAATGCTTGTAATTTTATTTAATATCTATTGCAACCAGTGAGTTGTCCAAATTTATAATTATGGCAACCTATGAGTTGTCCAAATTTGTAAATTACCTTTTCTAGCTATAGGATAGTTGTTAGAATAGTTATTATTTTAAGACTTCAAGGCAAGAGATCTTGGCGCAATCTTCGGAAGATAGCATTGGATCTTCGCACACACAACAAAGGGTTCGTTGAAGATTACTCCTGCAATCTAGAGATAGATCTAGAATTAGGAACCTCATGATCGCTCGTGAGGATTAGGCTCATACCATATTTAACTTAGTTTATGTGATGTTTATATTTATAAATCTAAAATAAAATCCTTCAGAATATTAAGTAAAAAAGTGCCCCCCATGTCACTGAAGCCCTCGGTACTTTGACAGTCTTCCATGTGGGTCATGCACAAGGTAAGCATATGGAGGATTGTCTTCGTAAGGAGGGTACACAGGAAATGGCGTCCAGCATGGGTCATGCCAAAGCTGAGTGTGCTGGACTCTATTTCGCTAATAATCATACATGGTTAAACTTAACTGAGCAAGCAAGTCGGACTTGGGCTCAGGGCACAAGATGGAATAATACACCAGGCATATGATGCTCATTCCATAAAAGGAAACAGTTGTATATGATACAATTGGAAGTGTTCCTACCTAAATAGTTGTGTACTGAGGGTTGCGCCAAAACGCACTTAATACTCAATGAAATGCGGATCTTGACTCACTATGAAACCTCATTCATTTGAAGTTTCCGAATCAATACTACTGAAGGTGGTTGATTTGAAGAAAAATAGTGGGAGTACATTATAAGAAACACCAAAAATAAAACAACCCCAATGAATAAATAATAATGGCACATTACATTTTAACATGTAGAATAATGGCAAATAATAATTCAACTAGGTTGAATTTGCAATGTATCCTTGAGAAGGATAAGCTCAATGGGTCTAACTTCTTGACTGGTTTAGAAACCTGAGAATTGTTCTCAAGGCTGACAATAAACTATATGTCATAGAAGAGGCTTACCCAGAGAAACCAGAACAGGGAGCCACAAGGGCTGCCCGAGACGCGTATGCTAAATACGTTAAAGACGACACGGAGATAGCTTGTCTCATGCTAGCGACCATGACCTCCGAGCTTTAGAAGCAACTGGAGGACATGGGTGCTTACGATATGATCGTAACTCTCAAGGAAATGTTCCAAGAGCAGGCTAGAGTTGAGCGCTACAAAGCGACCGTCTTTCTGACTGACACAAAGATGGCTGAAGGTTCATCTATGAGTGCTCATGTACTCAAGATGAAGAGCTATCTTGATCAATTGGAGAGGCTTGGTTCAGCTATGCCCAGAGAATTGGCTGTTGACATAATTCTCGGGTCGTTACCTCCTAGTTTTAAGCAATTCATCATGAACTATAATATGCATCAAATGGAGAAATCCATCACCGAGTTGCATGGGATGCTTAAGAAAGCACAGGAGGACATGAAGACAAATGTTGTCAAAGACGTTCTAATGGTTCACAAGAAGAAGGGTAAGAAGACCGGGAACAAGAGCAAGGGTAAAGGCAAGGTGTTGCCTAAACCTAAGATCAACAAAGACAAAGAGGGAGTTTACTTCCATTGCAACAAGGTTGGCCATTGGAAGAGAAACTGCAAACTCTATCAGGACGAAATCAAGAAGAGTAGTGTGACTACCGCTTCAAGGTATTTTTGTTATTAGAACTAATTCACTTACTCCTAAATCTTGGGTATTGGATACCGGATGTGGTACTCACATTTGTAATGATGTGCAGGGACTACAAAAGATTAGAAGATTAGCTAAGGGCGAAGTCGACCTGCGTGTGGAAAATGGAGCAAGAGTTGCTGCATTAGCCGTAGGAACTTATTTACGACTTTGCCTAGTGGACTTTTATTAGTACTTAATAATTGTTATTTTGTACCTACTATGAGAAGAAATATTATATCTATTTCTACTCTAGCTTTGGGTGGTTATAAATTTGTTATTGAGAATAATAATTGTTCTATCTTAAAGGATAATCTCTTCTATGAAAATATTCTATTAGAAAGAGGTCTTTACTTGCTAGATCTTAAGAAAAAGAATTATAAGTCCATATATAACATTAACACTAAACGATTTATACCGAATGACTCAAATACAACATACCTCTGGCACTGTCGCTTAGGCCATATAAATGAGAAACGCATTTCTAAACTCCACTCTCATGGATTTTTTGACTCATTTGATTTGGAATCATTTGAGACGTGCGAGTCATGTTTACTTGGCAAGATGACTAAGAAACTCTTCACAAAAGTTGGAGAAAGGGTCAATGACTTATTAGAACTCGTACATACTGATGTATGTGGACCAATGAGTACGGCCGCTAGAGGTGGGTATCGGTACTTCATAACTTTCACAGACGACTTCAGTAGATATGGTTATGTCTACCTAATGAAGCACAAGTCTGAATCCTTTGAAGTGTTCAAAGAATTTAAGAATGAAGTACAAAATCAACTTGGCAAGAAGATTAAAGCACTTCGATGTGATCGAGGAGGCGAATATCTGAGTCAGGAATTTGAGGATCATCTCAGAGAATGTGGAATAGTTTCACAACTGACTCCTCCAGGAACTCCTCAGTGGAATGGAGTGTCCGAAAGGAGGAATCGAACCTTATTGGATATGGTTCGATCGATGATGAGTCAAACGAGTCTTTCAATGTCTTTCTGGGGTTACGCTCTTGAGACTGCCGCATTCATACTGAATAGGATTCCATCCAAAGCGGTTCAAAAGACGCCATATGAGATATGGATGGGGAAAAGCCCCAAGTTGTCTTTTCTTAAAATTTGGGGTTGTGAGACTTATGTCAAACATCAGTTTCCCGATAAACTCGGACCTATATCTGATAAGTGCCTGTTTGTCGGATATTCTAAGGAAACCAAAGGATATTACTTTCGCCACCCATCGGAGAACAAAGTATTTGTTGCTCGCAATGGAGCTTTCTTGGAAAGAGAATTTGTCTCTATGAGAAGCAGTGGGAGTAAAGTGTAACTCAAAGAAATTCGAGACCCACCTATAGTTGCAGAACTTAAGATGGAGGAACAAACAAGCCCTCAAGGAGTTGGCGAGCTTGAAACACAACAGACTCAATATAGATCTAGTAGGATTCGTCATGAGTCCGAGAGATACGGATTTCTCGTGTCTAATGATGATGATGTGACATTCATAGATGATGAACCAACGTCCTACCAAGATGTTATGAAGAGTCCCGACTCTCAGAAATGGTTAGAGGCCATGAGAGCCGAGATGCAATCCATGCAAGACAATCAAGTTTGGAATTTGATTGACCCATGTAAGTGGGTCTTCAAGAAGAAGACTGACGTTGATGGAAAGGTACAAACCTACAAAGCTAGGCTTGTGGCGAAAGGTTTCAAACAAGTTAATGGTATTGACTATGACGAAACTTTCTCACCTGTAACTATGCTTAAATCCATCAGAATTCTATTAGCCATAGCATCATATTATGACTATGAAATATGGCAAATGGATGTCAAAACAGGTTTCCTAAATGAAATCTAACCGAGGACGTTCATATGATGCAACCCGAGGGTTTTGTGGATCCTAAGAATTCTGGTAAGGTTTGCAAGCTTCAGAAATCTATCTATGGATTGAAGCAAGCGTCTCGAAGTTGGAACCTTCATTTTGATGAAGTCATCAAAAGTTTTGGTTTTACCAAAAGTGAAGGTGAGCCTTGTGTTTACATGAAGTTCAGTGGGAGCACGGTAGTATTCCTGGTGCTTTACGTAGATGACATATTACTCATGGGAAATGACGTCCCAACATAAATTGTTGGGAGATAGTTTCTCGATGAAAGACCTTGGAGAAGCCTCCTACGTGCTAGGAATCAGGATCTATAGAGATAGATCTAGAAGGCTTATTGGTCTGAGTCAAAGTACATACATAGACAAGGTAGTGAAACGGTTCAGAATGCAAGAATCCAAGAAAGGATTTTTGCCCTTGTCACATGGCGTGTCTCTCAGTAAGACATAGTGTCCTACAAATGAGAAGGAACCAAGACGCATGACTAAGATCCTATATGCTTCGACTATAGGATTTATCATGTATGCCATGATATGTACTAGACCGGATGTGTCATACTCATTGAGCGCAACAAGTAGGTTCCAGTCTAATCCAGGTGAAAGTCACTAGATCGATGTTAAAAGAATCCTTAAGTACTTATGAAGAACTAAGGACCCGTTCCTAGTCTATGAAGGTCAGGAAGATCAGCTCGTTATAAAGGGTTACACCGACACAAGCTTCCAGACAGACTCAGATAACTTCAGATCACAATCAGGTTATTTATTTTGCCTAAATGGAGGCGCATTGACATGGAAGAGTTCCAAGCAATGTACTGTGGCAGATTCTTCAACAGAAGCAGAGTATATAGCCGCTGCAGAAGCGGCAAAAGAAGCTGTTTGGATAAAGAACTTTTTGGAGGAGCTAAGAGTAGTTCTGAGTATCTCGGAACCAGTGGATCTATATTGTGACAACAATGGAGCGATCGCACAAGCAAAGGAACCGAGATCTCACCAAAAGTCCAAGCACATATTGTGACGCTTCCATCTAATCAGAGAGATCATACAAAGGGGTGATGTTAAAATGTGTAGAGTGCCATCGGACAACAATGTCGCCGATCCATTAACTAAACCACTCCCGCAAGCAAAGCACGAGGGTCATGTTAGGTCTATGGGCATAAGATGCTTAGAATTGGCCTAGTGCAAGTGGGAGACTGTAGGATTAGTGCCCTAGGCCAAATGTATTTGTGCTAGGAAATGGATTATGTAATAAGACATTATTATTTGTTCAATAAAGGTTGTTTCTTATATATCTGTGTGTATGGGTTGTGAATGTATATTTCTTATATCAACCAAGAAGACACTTAGGGTTCACGTCATCAGAATACGTAATTCTGATAGTAGAACTGTGAACCAACGAATGACATTCTAAACTGTCCCTAGTGATATGTAGGATGTTTATAGAGATAGACATACTTCAAGTAAGAAGCTACATATCCACACTAGTATATTCACATGCTGGATGATCATGTTCTGTTGATCATGGACATAGAGATGTCAAGTCTAGAATATAGGTACGTGTTAGAGAACACGTACTGGACTGGCCACACTATGAGAATATGCATGGTATATGTCATTAGTGATTCTCATATGAATAGTGTGCTTGTTCCTACGACCTGAGGTCTCCATGGATTCCTGTATGAGGAACTGCATACTTTAATATGATCTTACGTCATCCGTAACGGGATGATCATTAGGCTCATCGTTAGGTATGCACTGAATCATGACGAGGAATGTGAGTGACCAAGATGGGATTTGTTCCTCTCGTCGTGAGGGAGATATCTCTGGGATAGATTTTTCGTAAAGAATGATAGTAAATACTAAATTATTCAAATACAAACCAAAGTTTGTATTCAATTTAAAATATTTCTCCACAATCTTTGTTTGCACCTAAAACTCATGTTTCATGCATTTCTTTGCTCATTTTAACAAAAATAACACGGCTAGATTTTTCCTAAAGAATGATAATAAATACTACATTATTTAAACGCAAACAATAATTGATTTTCAGTTTAAAATATTTCTCCGTAATCTTTTTTTGCACCTAAAACTCATGTTTCATGCGTTTGTTTGCTCATTTTATACAAAAAAACTCGGATAGATTTTTCGTAAAGAATGATAGTAAATACTAAATTATTCAAATGCAAACCAAAGTTTGTGTTCAATTTAAAATATTTCTCCACAATATTTGTTTGCACCAAAAACTTATGTTTCGTGCGTTTGTTTGCTCATTTTAACAAAAATAACACGGCTAGATTTTTCCTAAAGAATGATAGTAAATACTACATTATTGAAACGCAAACAAAAATTGATTTTCAGTTTAAAATATTTCTCCATAATCTTTGTTAGCACCTAAAACTAATGTTTTGAGCTTTTCTTTGTTCGTTTCTTTCAAAAAAACGCTGATAGATTTTTTGTAAAGAATGATAGTAAACAATAAATTATTCAAATGCAAACCAAAATTTATGTTCATTTTAAAATATTTATCCACAATCTTTTTTTGCACCTAAAACTCATGTTTCATGTGTTTGTTTGCCCATTTTATACAAAAAAAACTCGGATAGATTTTTCGTAAAGAATGATAGTAAGTTACTAAATTATTCAAATGCAAACCAAAATTTGTGTTCAATTTAAAATAATTCTCCACAATCTTTGTTTGCACCTAAAACTCATGTTTTATGCGTTTGTTTCCTCATTTCTCCCTGATGAACTAGGACTGATGGAAATGCATGACCATGCTCAAAATGGATTAACATGTGTTGTTAATATCATTTTGTATTTACTCAGTCTAATTCTCGATCAGGAAAGAGACTTTGATCAAACTCAAGGATGACATATTACCGTGCCTTGTGATCAAGATGTATATTGTAGAACAAGAGGAATAAGCAAATGTCTATTCAGATAGGTTTACGATCGCTGATCATTTCATTTAACATGGGTAGTCATGACATCAGTCTAGAGGTTACTCATGACTTACGATCTTTAGAAGATCGTTGCCAGCGTTAAATGGAACCTATACGGTCACACAATGAAGTCCATTCGTATGGGATGAGTATGTCTCAAAACAGTTATACCTATGATGTAAAAATTGGTGAACGAAATAATCAATTATTGGATAATTGATTGAACAAAACAGTGTCATTCCGTTGGCAACGAAAAAGTTCCGTTCCAAACGGAATATATATGGAAACTGTAAGAACCTTAGCTGCCAAGTATTTCGTTATGGAAATACCTATTCCATTGGCAACGGAATAGTTCCGTTGGCAACGGAATAGGCGCAGATTAGGGTTTTAGTTATGGTAACTGAGCAATCGTTCGCCTCTCTCTCTAGTATAAATAGCAGCGCAGGGTCTCTATATTTGACACACAACTCAGGAGCCTAAGAGGCCGTCTTTACACAGAAAATAGAGAGAGAGTTTTGAGAGATATTCGGAAAATATTTCCGGACTTGTCTAGCCAAGTCCGGTTATTCCGTTCGAGTGAAGTTCGCGTGGATACGAGTACAGGTTCTCTACCTTGAGAACTAGCGAGCGATCTATCTTCATCCCTAGGAGAAGAAGGAGTCTCTCGAGCCGAGCTTTAAGAAAGGGTTTAGTGAGTCGAGCTTCAAGAAGGAGTTCTTCGAGCCTAGCAACAGGAAGGAGCTTGGCGAGCCGAGCTTCGGGAAGGAGACGGTTCCGAGTCGGAAAAATTCAGACCTACATCCGTTCCTTGTCTCACGGATCAGGAAGATCCGAGGTATAAATTTTAATGGCTAATCTCGTACCTAGGGCTGGTTAAATCCATAGGTTTCGCTGCGCATGTAACGTACATGGCTATGGATTTCCCAACATAATCATGACGAGGAATGTGAGTGACCAAGATGAGATTTCTCCCTCTCGTTAAGAGAGAGATATCTCTGGGCCCCCTAATGAACTAGGAGTGAAGGAAATGCATGGCCATTCTCAAAATGGATTAACATGTGTTGTTAATATCATTTTGTATTTATTCAGTCTAATTCTCGATCAGGAAAGACACTTTGATCAAACTCAAGGATGACATACGTCCATGCCTTCTGATCAAGACATATATCGTAGAACAAAAGGAATAAGCAAATGTCTATTCAAATAGGTTTATGATCGCTGATCATTTCATTTAACATGGGTAGTCATGACACCAATCTAGATGTTACTCATGACTTACAATCTTTGGAAGATCATTGCCAGCGTTAAATGGAACCTACACGGTCACACATTGAACAACGTCTAGTCGGGAAGGAAATGCTCTTAAATGGTTATATATATGATGTATTAATAGGTGAAGGAAATAATCGATCATTGGATGATTGATTTGAATGATTGTGCAAAAATCAGCATAGTTCCGTTGGCAACATAACAGTTCCGTTGCCAATGGAACAGTTCCGTTGGCAACATAACTCAGCTAATTTCTCGACAGCAAAGTTTTCAGATTTGGAAACCCTATTCCGTTGGCAACGAAATTGGTCCGTTGGGAACGGATAAGCGCTGTAATTAGGGTTTTAGTTATGGTAACTAAGCAATCCTTCACCTCCCTCTCTAGTATAAATAGACGGGCAGTCCCCCTCTATTACGTACACATTACAGAGCCTTGAGGTTGCTGTAATACAGAGAGAAAGAGAGTGAGAGCGTCCTGAAAGTATTTTCGGACTCTTTTAGCCGAGTCCGGTTATTCCGACGATTCGAAGTTCGACGTGCATACGAGTAGAGGTCTTCTGTTTTGAAGACTAGCGATCGATCAAGTTCTTCATCCCTAGGAAGAGCAAGAAGGTTCTTAGAGTCGAGCTTCAGAAGCCAGGAAGGAGAAGGAAGCAAGACAGAAGTTCGTTCAGACCGACATCCGCTTCTTTCTCCTGGATCAGGAAGATCCGAGGTATAAACTTTAATATCATAATCTCATACCTTTATTTCCTTTACGATGATCCTAGGGAGGGTTGAACTCATAAGTTCCACTGCGCATGTAACATACATGGCTACGGGTTTCCCAACATCAAGAACATGAATTTGGAACAAAGAATAGTCCCAAGTGCTCTTAAAGCCTAACAATCTATGTTGTGAATGAGGAATCACTCAGATTGGAGCAACAAGGTGGCAAGCACATGTTTCAAATGGGTTCTCGACTAATGATATAGATCATTATTAGACATTGCAAGTTTGCAATATAAATTTCTATAATCTAACAGGCATACTTTTTCCGCTAGTAGAACAAGAAGGTCGTGTTGCCTAATGAGCATTTGATGCTTAGAGTTGGCCAAGCTCAAGTGGGAGACTGAAGGAATTATGTCCTAGGCCAAAGAGTTGGACTAGAGATTGGATTATTAGAAACATATTTATTCAGTTCATATATGAATGAGTGTATGGGTGACTAATATATTTGCATATATTACATCTACCATGAATCACACTTCTAGTTCACGTGATCAGAATATATGATTCCTATAGTAGAACTGTAAACTGACGAATAATATTCTAAACTGCCCCTAGTGATATGTAGATGTTTATAGAGATAAATATCCTAGATAGTAAGAAGCTACATATCCATACTAGTATATTCACAGACGTGATGATCGTGTTCTACTGATCATGGACATAGGAATGTCTGGAATATAGGTACGTGCTAGAGAATAGGTACTGGACGGACCACACTATGAGAATATGCATGGTTCATGTCATTAGTAATTCTCATATGAATAATGTATCTTGGTCCTATGATTTGAGGTACCATCGATTGCTTTAGGTGAAATTGCATAATTTAATAAGATTCTACATCATCCGCAATAGGATGATCATTAGGGTCGTCATTAGGTATGCACTTAATCATAACAAGCAATGTGAGTGATCAATATGGGATTTGTTTCCCTCGTCACGAGGGAGATAACTCTGGCCCTCCTAATGAACTAGGACTGAACTAAACGAATGGCCATACCCGAAATAAATTAACAAAGAATTGTTAATATCATTCTGAATTTATTCAGTCTAATTCTTGATCAGGAAAGAGACTTTGATCAAACTCAAGGATGATGTATTTCCATGCCTTGGGGATCGAGACATATATCGTAGAACAAAAGAAATAAGTTAACGTCAATTTGAATAGGTTTATGATCGCTAACCATTTCTTTTTAGATGGGTAGTCATGACATCAGTCTAGAAGTTACTCACGAACTTATGATTTTTAGAATATCATTGTCAGCGTTAAATGGAACCTGCACGGTCAAAAAATGAACTCCAACCATACGGGATGAAAATACCTTAAAATAGTTATACATATGATGTATAAATTGGTGACCAAAATAATCAATTATTGGATGATTGATTGTGCAAAATAACTCATTTCCATTCTAAATAGATTGGTTCCATTATGAACAGAATATGCCAGTTTCTTGGCAGGCAGGTTTTATCATTTATGGAAGCATTCTGAATGGAATAGGCGCAGAATTAGGGTTCTAGTTATGGTAACTGAGCAATCATTCGCCTCTCTCTCTCTAGTATAAATAGAGGGACAGTCTCCCTCTATTAAATATACAATTCTCAATCATTAGAGGCAGTCGTAGTATGGACATAGAGAGAGAGTTTTGTGAGGTAATTTTGGAATGTATTTCCGAACTCATCTAGCTGAATCTGGTTATTCCGTTTATTTGAAGTTTGCATGGATATGAGTAGAGATCTCCTACTTTGGAGGTTAGGCAGGGATCAAGTTCTTCATCCCTAGAAAGAGTAAGGAGGTTCGTAGAGTTGGGCTTTCGAAAGGAGAAGGTTGAGAGTCATAATCGTTCATACCTCCATTCGTCTTCTCTCTCACAGATCAGGAAGATCCGAGGTATAAATTTTAATCACGTAATCTCGTACCTTTATTTCCTTTATGATGATCCTATGTTTCACTGCGCATGTAAGGTACAAGGCTACGTGTTCCCCAAAAGTGTTATCAGAGTATTTGTTCAGGAAATAATCGTCGATTATATTTAAAATTTAGTAAACTCTAGTATAATAAATTTTAGAATTTTAAAAATATTATTTTTAAATATCACGAAAATAACTTCTAGGAATATAATATTGAATATTATGATTTCACAAAGTTTCCAAAATAGTTTTTCAGAATCTGTTTTGAAAATATAACTAAAATAAAAGGAAACATAATTTTCAGCGTTTTTCTATTCTGAATGGAATAGTTCCATTCAAAACGGGATTCGGAATAGTTCCATTTAGAACAGAATAGGCTGGATTTTTTCAGAGATTTTTCAGGGCTGATTCCGTTCAGAATAGAATAGTTCCGTTCCAAACGGAATAAGGCTGATTTTTGCAGAAATTCTAATTTTTGTTATACAAGGAATTTGAATATAAAATATAGTTTGAAACTTAGATATGTAATTATTTTGTGATGTAATCTTGTGTGTGAATGCTTGTAATCTTATTTAATATCTAAGGCACCCTGTGAGTTGTATAAAGTTGTAATTCATATCTATGGCCACCTGTGAGTTGTTCAAATTTGTAATTTACTTTTCTAGCAATATGATAGTTGTTACGATAGATTTTATATTAAGACTACGAGTCGAGACAAAGATCTTGGCGAGATCTTCAGAAGATGGCATTGGATCTTCACATACACAATGAAGGGTCCATTGAAGATTACATCTAGAATCTTATGATAGATCTAGGATTGGAAAACTCATGATCGCACGTGAGGAATAGGCTCATGCTATATTTATCTTAGTATATGTGATGTTTATATTTATAAATTTAAACAAAATCCTTCATAATATTAAGTAAAGAAGTGCCTCCCATGTCCCTAAACCCCTCGTTATTATGATAACTTTCCACATGGGTCATGCCAAAGTTAAGTGTGTGGAAAATTAATCTTAATAGGAGGGTACACACTAAATGACGTCCATCATGGGTCATGCCAAAGCTAAGTATGCTGGATTCTATATCGTCGATACTCATATATGGTTAAACTTTAGTGAGCAAGCAAGTTAGAGTTAGGCTCAGGGTACAAGATGAGATTATATACCGGGCATATGATACTCATTCCATAAAAGACAAGAGTTGTATGTGATACAACTGGAAGTGTTCCTACCTAATAGTTGAGCATTGAGGGTTGTGCAAAAACGCAATTAGTACTCAATGAAATACGGATCTTGACTCACTATGAAAATTCACTCAGTTGAAAGTTTCCGAATCAATACTACTGAAAGTGATTGATTTGAAGAAAAATAGTGGGAGTACAATATATGACTAAAATTAGGATAATTCTAATTTCAAAGTAAATAAACTTCACATTGCAAATTAAACTTGTAGAATGAGTTCGAGATTTTTCGAATTTGTGATCTATCCTTGAGAAGCATAAGCTCGATATCACAAACTTCCCTGAATGGTTCAGGACTATGAGAATTGTTCTCAAGAGTGAAGGAAAGTTGTATGTCCTTGAGACACCCATCCCAAATTCACCGCCTTCGACCTCTTCTAAAGTCATTCGAGACACTTATCAGAAGTGCATTGATGACTCTGATGAAGTAGCCTAGATGATGTTAGCAGTAATAAAACCCAAGCTTCGGTAACAAATATGTTTTATGGATGCCTATGATATGATCAAGATGCTAGAGGAAATATTCTGAATGCATACTGGAATTCAGCGGCCCAAGGCGACCAAATTATTAATAAAGAGCAAGATGGCTTAGGTCTCTTATGTGGATACTCATGTATTCAAGATAAGAATCCACATTGAGTACTTAGAGAGAATTGGTTCCTACATTCCAAGAGAATTTACAGTTGACTTAATTCTTAGATCACTTCCTCTGTGCTTTAAATGGTTCATCATTGAATAGCATCGGATGGAGAGAATGATCACGGAATTGCATAAGATGATCACGGAATTGAAATATTTACTTAGAAAAATAACCATTATATGCTAAATAATAACTCCATTGATTCCATGACATATACTTCTAGCAGTGTCATCTAAGTTACATAATGAGAATTGTATTTCTAAACTTGACCCTATGTGGAACGGTAGACTCAATGAATCTAGGATCAATTGAGACATGTAAATTTTATTTATCGAACAAGATGACAAGAATGGACAACCATCACGAAGTCGATGGATTGCTTTGTTGAGACTCATGCATATAGATGTACGAGAGACAACAAGCAAACTAGCTAAAAATAGGAATATCGATATTTCATCATTAAGTGTTTTAAGTAAAAGGTTTACTTAATGAAACACAAAATCGTTGAAATGTTCAAAATATTTGAGAATGAAATTCGATATTGCCTTGATAAGATAATAAAAGCACTTTGATCGGATCGAGGTGGCAAATATTTGAGTCAATAGTTTGACGATCATCTCAGAAATTATGAAAAGGGTTTCACAATCAACTCTGTATGGAACATCTCATGATGTGTTCATGAAAGAGAAGATGAGCCTTATTGGATAAGATTTAATCTATGATAAGTCAAGCAAATCCTCTGAGATCCTTGTAGTTTTATATACTCTTGTACATACTAGACACTGAATTTCATACGGTTAAGGAGGACACCATATGTGATATGGGTTGGGATAGTCTCGCGTTGTCATTAAAGATTGAGGTACGATTCGTGTCAAAAGGTTTGATGGTGTCAACACAACAATCTTAGAAATGTTTGTGGAATATTAATTTGATATTGTTTTACATACGTTGCAAGTTCAAATTTTTTGCTACTCGTAATTTAGACTTCCTTAAAAGAGATTTTATCTCCTAAAGAAGCAGTGGGAGTGTAGTACATCTCGAAAGATTTGTCCATATACTAGTGATGAATATCTAATGAGGCTATCAAGTACTTGATAAGACTATACTTGAAACATAAGCTCCTCCTCATAGACCTGGTAGACATTAGGCAAAGAGATATGATCTCTCGTAAGTGATCATAGAGAATGAGTTAACTTTCTACCGAGAAGACTGTGAAGAGTCAGCATTCTCAAAATGGTTGGACCATAAGAACTGAGATGCAACCCATGTATAAGCAGTCCAATTGGGAACTTGAACTATCCAATACATGATGACCATTGCATAAAGTACATGGATAACCTATAAATAGCAAAAAAAGTTACATGGGCTATTGTCAGAGACTATCTCACTTGATGCTATTTCGAATTCTAACCTCCATAGTACAATGCGATTGTGAATAATGGAACAAGGATATAAAACCTTACCTTCCTTTCTAGGAACCTTATTATGGATGTATCTTTGATACATGGAAAGAGTATATATAATGTCGAGAATACTTTAAAGTTTACTTGCTTCAAAATTCATCTATGGATTAAAAGCAGACATCTCAAGATAAATCCATTTTATTAAAGCAAATTGCAGAATCTAACCTTATTGAAATAGATAAGACCACCTCAATTTCAAGAAATTTAGTGGGAGTATAATAGTCTTCTAGTGTTATAACAAAGAACCTACACCGTCCTGATAGTTAGGAGTTGAAGTCAATATTGACTTATGGTTGTAAGATAAAATACATTAGAGAAATATTGAAAGAATTCAATATGCAAAAAATGTTCTTGTTGATGGTGTTCATATAAATGATGAGAGACATATGAATGAGATTCTATGTTTTCGGACATACATTGAAATATTCAATGTGCAAGAAAGAGTTCTTGCTTATGACATTCACGTTAACAATGGAAGGACATATAAAATAGATTATGTACCTTTGACCATATATTGAATATTCAAGATGTAAGAAAGAGTTCTTGCCTATGGCATTAATATGAACAATGAAAGACATATGAAATAGATTCTTGTGTATAATGTTCAAATGGTGAAGAGATATGAATAAGAAAATATACTTATCATGCATTTATTAAAAAGTTCAATATACAAGAAAATGTTCATTGTAATGGAAGGAATAAGATTCTTCAAGCCATACGATATACTGTGCAATATGCTTGGAGCATAAGAGAGTAGATAATAGTCATTGGATGACCAGAGTAAATATTTCTAAGTCCTTATGAAGAACTAAGGAAATATCCTGATTGATGAGGAACTAGAAATTTGTAAGTGATTACACTATTGAGCGTTTCCTGACATGAATCATTGTTACAATTCATTCATTTTAAATACAGTAGTTTGGAAAGAGTTCGAAGCAAGAAATTGTAGCCGAAACAAAAATATGTTGTCACTTTAGAAGCAGACAACATATATGCTTAAATCAAGCAATAGTTCCAAGTGCTCCTAAAACCTGGCAATCTATGTTGTGAACAAAGAATCACTCAGATTAGAGCGACAAGAATGGAAGCACGTGTTTCAAATGGGTTCTCGACTAATGATAAAGATAATTATTAGACATGACAAGTTTGTGTAGGATTAGTGCCCTAGGCCAAATGTATTTGTGCTAGAAAATGAATTAGATATTAAGACAATTATTATTTATTCAATAAAGGTTATTTTTTATATATTTGTGTGTATGGGTTGTGAATGTACATTTACATATCTTATATCAACCATTAACATATCTTGTATCAACCACGGAATAGGCGCAGTTTAGTATTTTCAGTTAAGGTAACTGAGCAATCGTTTGTCTCCTTCTCTAGAATAAATAGAAGGGCAGCCCCTCTCTATTGAACACACAATTCTAAAGACTTAGAGGCCGTCACAATATATATATATATATATATATATATAGAGAGAGAGAGAGAGAGAGTTCTGTGAGATAATTTCGGAAAGTATTTTCGGACTCATCTAGCCGAGTCTGGTTATTCCGTTTGTCTGAAGTTCGCATGGATATGAGTAGATACTCTCTAATTTGAGAACTTGCGAGTGATTGTTCTTCATCCCTAGGAGAAGCAAGGAGGTTCGCGGAGTCGAGTTTCAGGAAGGAGAAGGTTGTAAGTCATAATAAATTAGACCAACATTCGTTCTTCCTCTTGCGGATCAAGAAGATCTGAGGTATAAATTTTAATAGGTAATCATGTACTTTTATTCCATTAACGATGATCCTAGGGCGAGTTGAATCCATAGATTCCGCTGCATATGTAACGTACATGGCTATGGATTCTCCAACATATGATGTAAAATTGGAGAACGAAATAATAAATTATTGGATAATTGATTGAACAAAACAGCACCATTCCGTTGGCAACGGAATAGTTCCGTTCCCAACGGAATAGTTATGGAAACTGTAATAACCTTAGCTGCCAAATAATCCGTTAAGGAAATACCAATTCCGTTGACAACGGAATAAGCGCAGATTAGTATTTTTAGTTATGGTAACGGAGCAATCGTTCGTCTCTCTCTCTAGTATAAATAGAAGGACAGAGTTTCTCTCTAAGATACCCAGAAATAGAGAGAGGGAGTTTTAAGTCATTTTCGGAAAGTATTTTCCGGACTCGTCTAGCCGAGTCCGGTACCGTGTGTCTGCAGTTCGACGTGGATACGAGTAGAGGTTTTCTGCTTTGAAGACTAGCGAGCGATCAGTTTCTTTACCTTAGGAGAAGCAAGGAGTTCGTTCGTGTCAAGATTCAGGAAGGAGAAGATTACATGTCAGAAAAGTTCAGACCTACATCCGTTCTTCGTCTCGCGGATCAGGAAGATCCGAGGTATAAATTTTAATAATTAATCTCGTACTTTTATTCCCTTAACAATGATCCTAGGACGGGTTAAATCCATAGGTTCCGCTGCGCATGTAACGTGTCTTT